>VXBR01007099.1:189349-259677 GCA_013400215.1 Cisticola juncidis | reverse complement strand
TTTTTTTTTTTTTTTGTGGGGGGATTTGACTTTTATTGGTGTGTACTACTACAGCATTCACTTTTTTTTATTTGTTTAGGGTCAAACCCTTGGCCATGTACATGGAGCATCAAGAGACACAGAAATAAGAGGTTTGTGCCATTTCTGCATCCCATTGAGTGTCAAGGGGACTGGAGGCACCTGCTCTGTGCTCAGGTCCTGTGTCAGCAGACACCTCATAAATCTCTTCTCCTCCCTTCTGGTTCTGGCTCAGGCAGAGGGGAGCTGGGCTGTAATTTGCCTGCAGTCCTCTCGAGACACCTGTGGAGAATGTTTCAGGAGCAGCCACTTGTTCTCTTTCCCTGTCTGCATCTTCCCTCAGCCTGAACCCTCTGGTGATTTCCCCTGACATGTTGGATGTCGTGGGCAAACTTCTCTAGCATCATCATCACTATGAGCTCAGAGCTGTTCAAGTCAATTTTTCACTCCTGTTCTGCTGCTGGTGTGTGTTAAATGTGATGGTTTTTGCTGTGCATGTCTTTTGTAACAAATGAGCAAAAACTCTTTTGGTGTGGCTTTGGGGTGCTGGATAATCACAATATCCCCACTGTGAGCCAAGTCAAGTTAAATCCCTGGTTTTGTGCTGGAGTTATAAAACTTAGAAATAGACTAGAAGGCTGGTGGGTTTTTTGGTTTAAAATACAGGGTAGCTTGAATTTAATACATGCAATACACAACTGTTTTAAATAAAAATTAAGAACTGTAAACATGTTTTAAGTATAAAAACTCTACAGTAAGCATAATGCCCCCCCCAAAAAAAAGAAAAATGTCTGTGATGTGGAAGATGTGTTGCAAGATGCTCAGCAAAAGGTAGTAGTCCAGCTTATTTTACAAAAGTATTTAGTAATAGGAAAAGCACTGGTTGTGTATTACTTCACAATGAATGAGAGCTTTCTCAAATAAAAAAGGCAAACTGAACCTTGTGAGGTCTTTCAGTGGCCTTTTACAAGCCATGTCCAGAAGTTGATGGAGGAGTGATGTGCAAAATGGGAAAAAAATATTCTTATTTCAAATGAAAAATTCTCTTCTCTTTTGTCCCTACCCTTTGTCACACAGGCAAATCTCCCCATGCCTTTTCCATTTGTACTGATGTGCTGGGTACTAATGTTTCTGTTTTTGTTTGTGCAGAAGCAGTTTTAATATTCAAAATATTAGTATGCTGTCAGTTTAGTTCAGCAGTACTTGTGGTTTTCTTCTAATGCCATTGCTGATTGTTACACCAAAATCAACATATTTTTGTAAAACCTGTTGTAGTTTATGATTTAGAGGATTTGAGCCTGGCAACTCCTCAGACTCTTAGATTAGTTCTTCATTCACAGTACATTAGTGTAATAGTTTCTCTGTCAGATAATTAATTTAAAAACTCTTTTGAAGTGTTTTTCCACAAAGTCATTCATCTCCCAATTCTACTGTTACCAGCTATAAGGTTACAAGGATTATACAAAGAGAACAAATTACTGATCAAGTATTTGGTGATGTACTTTTTCCTTGCAGACATTAAAACTCCTGTAAGTTTGGGATTGGCCACTTTTGTTTTTAATATCCCTTTGCCTAAAGAAAAGTCACTGCTGAAAGATAAAAGAAAAATAGCTTTAGTACCATGCTTGGATGAAGCAGGTCTGCTTTTTATTTATATTTATTGGAAATGTTTCTAAGTGTTAGCTTGTCCTCACAATCCCTAACAGGGTCCTTTTAAGCTGGGATAGACTTTGATGGCTGAGCATGCCAGTGAGCTGGACATGCAAAACCACCACGTGTGGTGTTTTGTGACAATTGTTAAAAGGTTTAGGAGAAGGAGCACCACAGCAGTTTGCTCTGTACAAAACTAAATCCAGCACAAAGCAGTAACTTTCCCCAGGCTGAGCTTTATACACATGGCAGATCAGAAGCAATGTGGGCTGGAACTCCACAATTCCCATCACAAAATGAAAGTGGGAGGTCTAAAGGAAGTAGAGAAGTCATGTAAAACAACCTTTTCAAGGGGAAAAGCACTAATTTCCCTCTAGTTTGAATGGAAGAACACAGCAGATGTTTGTAAGGTGAGGCAGTGTGTCATTGTGGGAGTGGCTGGGACAGGATGTCCTCTGGCACCATCCAGCTGTGCCTGACTGTTTTAGGGGATATTGACACATTTCAATTAAATTTCCTTTGAATTCCCCTTGGGGAGTTTTGATCTGTGAAATCTGCTTTTGTGAGGTGTGCTGTTTGAGATGCATCTAGCCAGTTTGAATAAATAAAATTATTAGCACAAAATATACCCATTAATTCAATTAGAGTTTTATTTAGTTTGCCTTGAATTCAGGTTTTGTTACTAGTAAGCTGATTGCCTTAATTCACTTTTCTATACCAGTAGTTTAAAATACTTGGAAGTATAAATTTCTTATATAGTGTCATGATACTGAGAAGGAATGAAGAAACGCACAACTAAGAAAACTTGAAATATGAAAACAATAAAAAGGGCAGAGGAATTTTAGGGAAAAGTAATTTTTTAATGAACTCTCATAACACAAGTTTAAAATATTTAACTCTTTGAACTGCAGGGATTTGGACTGATTTGCCTGCACAGCAGCTATGTTAATGGAAGTTAATTTTACATTTTTGCAATATTTATAGTTAAATCCTTGCCCTTTGTTCTGAAGTTCCTCTGAGTTTTTTAGGGCTACTGAGATAATTAAATCCCTTTGACCCATAAGCCAGTTTAGTCTGTAAGGTGATGATTGGAAGTTGGGATTAAGAAAATATTCAGCTTTACTTGTTCATAGCTGCAGTAGCCTTATCAACAGAAAAAGCACCTGTAACAGTTGTAATGCTGATTCCATGGTGAGATGCTACTGAACCTACCAGGTCTTTTCAGCTTTATTAGCTTATAAACTTCATTTCTTCGGTCTTTGATTTAAAATGTGCAGTTGGCCATGAGGACACGTGGTCAGGTTTTACTCTGATGCCCTTCTGATTGGAATTTATAAGGTGACAGATCCATGTGGGGATTGCATTGGGGAATGAAGGAACATACAAATATTTGAGGAGACCCCTGGTGCTTTTGGCCACGTGAGGCTGCTTTGTGCTTCAGTGAGGATGTTTGCTTTGATTTCTATCAGGCTTAGTGATTTAGCCTGGATGTAGGAGATGTGAATGCACCTCATGAATTCATCCTTGACCTTGAACAGGGAAGTTAAAAAAAAAAAAAAGGGAACACAATTAGTANAAACAAACAAAAAAAAAAAAAAACCACAAAAAAAAACAAACAAAAAAAACCCACAAAACAAAAAAAAGGGAAACCTTTTTATTTATTTATTTTACATATTTTTATTTTAGTATATACATCCTTGGGAAAGTAAGCTGTGACACATTGATTGGTGGAAGGGGACTACAATTCTTTTCTAATGACTTAAGGAGCTGCTGAATATACTAAATATAACAGTGCAGTGATAATATTTGCATAGTTGAGGTCTACGTATTGAAAAAACCTATTAGATATACTGTAGACTAACTGTAAAATAAATTATAAGTTGTATAGCTACTTTTGGTCAACTAGAAGACAGCCTTAATCTGAAATATGACTTCTGTTAAGTTTTCACGTTCTAAACATCTATCACAAAAAAAATCTGTGTGATTGCACATAAATGTATTCTGATAAGCATGAAGCGATTTTTCCCCCTCTCTTATAATTTTTATTTCAAAGCTTAAAAAAATTATTTGCAAATTAAGAATAAATGTGCTAAATTTATCTCAAAAACAGGACTTGAATCGTAAGCATCTGAAAAATTATCCCTTTTGAGTGGAAATGAGCTGTGATACAGACAGCTGTCATAGCTTTTGCTGTAAATTTATTTCCCTAGTGTGGCACTAAATTTACTGTGGGGAATAGATGGTCAGGGAGCAGTTTCTTCTGGGCAGTCTGAGAAGAGGCTTCCATTTCTGCAACCAGTTCCATCCCCCTCCCAGCTCCTGGCCCCCTTTTTGTGGCAGCCAGCTTGTGCCCTCCAGGCAAGAGGTGCCATCCACCCTGCCCTGCAAATTCTTTATCCCTGTGTGCCATTCTCACCTGCTCTTGTCCCTCAGGCTCTCCCTTACAGCCAGGCTGCTGTGCAGCAGGGCTTCCTTCCCTTGCCCATCCTGCTGTTCCAGGTGTCCCCTTACCTGTCCTGTAAAAGGGGGCTAAGGGCTGGGCTGGCCCTGTGTGTCCAGGGACGTGAGAAATGGATTTGCAGAGGATTCTCAAAGCCTGGCTGATAGCTCACATAGTCTTATACATCTGTATGTAAACTCTGAGATAAGGTCAGAAGGGGGCCTGGAATAGAGAAGATGTTGTTGAGAGAGAAATTGAGCTGGACACAAGTTTCAAACGATGGCCTTGCAAACAGACCAAATATTTTGGAGAATTAGAATTGTGAAAGATGCATTGTAGCAAGACCACGTAGGGTAAAATAATAGGTGATTGGTGTTAGAAGGATTATTGGCATTGTGTGGCAAAAGCTCATCGGCTGAAAAACATTTATAAGGTATTGTAACAAAGAAATAGTTTGGCTTCTCATAGAATGGCATTGAGTTTTACATCTCTTTACATCTCGCCCTTCTATGAGACTGATAATGGAATAAAATCTTTAAAAGTGCCTCTCAGGTGCCCCATCTCTGCAGAGCTGGGATTTTCCAGCACAGGGATCCACGGTAAAAACAGTCAGAACTCCCAAGGATACGGTTCCCAAGTCATGGTAAATCTGTTGGGTTTCTGTGTAGAGCTGATGAAAATTCATGTACCATGTTGGACAAATGTATGTGTGTCACTATTGCTTTTTTTGTCATGGAGAACTTGGAGAAGTTTGAAGCATCACTTTGTCCTCTTTTCCTGAAAGATTTTTTTAAAACAAAGCTTTGATGAGCCTGTTGGGGGTGGGAATTATGTACTTCGATGTTTTCAAAATATTAATGTGCTGCAAAATGACTGCTACAATTCTTTGTAGTGAGCTGCTGTTTCTTCCCAAGGTGTGTTTTCCTCTTCAGTACCAAATAACCCACTTCCAATCTGGACAAACTCATTTTCCACTAACACGTGCAGACCTGCAGCTCCTTTGCATACGATCCATTGGATTTATTTAATGTATAACTCAGAGATGCTGGAGTGGTCTGATGTTTCTCCAGAGAGAGTCACTCACAAAGGAGGACAGAGCCAGCCAGTCGTGGGAGACAGGATCAGTGCTTTGCCTTGTTTTGTCAAATTATTTTAAAATCAAATTATATAGTTCTTTTTGTATGCATTTCAGAGCAGTAGAAAGAAGATAAAAAATGATGGTTTAGGTTATCTGATAGAACTTAGAGTGCTCATTTTCTGCTAGACTACTTGACTGATTGAGAAGTCTTCAATAGCTTTGCTGTACCTCCTAAGAGGGAATCTGGGCTTGAATCAATTATTCCATAGACTCATTGCCTTATAGTTTTAGTTTGTATTTAGCCAAATCTTCTGATCTTTCTTCTCAGGCTGTGGCTTTCAGTGAAATGTTTGTATTGCTAAAAGAATACAAAATTTACTTACCACACCTGGTTGTAGACCCTTGTTCAAACATCCCATTTACTGAATTTACTGAAGAACAAAATCCTTGATAGAACATTCTACAGAGTTTACAGCAGCCTATCAATAAGGAATACCCTCCCCAACAAGTATTTAAATTCTAATGAAACAACCCCAAAATATTAATTAATAAATTACAGAGCTGTGTTTTCACAGTTTTAATCTGCTTGCCTTTGGTTTTAGATAAAGACTCCCTTTGGTTTGAGGTTGTTCTGTTCTGCTTGAGATAATCATCAAATAATGGCTAATTCAATACAATGATCAATTCAGTTGCAGATTAGTGTAGCATTCAGCAGTAAAAATAAATATCCCAAAACTGTACACTACCCAAAGTAGTGTTTAATTCTAACACAAATTACGCTGGATGTTTTACAAATTTGCATGGCTTGTTCGCAGTTTTGTGGTCAAACTGAGATAATGAGATCTAAAGACTAGAGTTTAGGTTTAGGCACAAATAACTCAGTGTCTGTAAAGGCTTTAGGCTGCCTTACTTTAACATATGCATCTCAAATTTTGCGACTTCAGTCCCTGATAAACAGGATTTTTAAAGTATGAAAAGAGCTTATCATGAAAGTAAGAACACTCAATTTATTGTTCCAGGTAAAGTCTTTTGGAGGTGATTACTCTCTCACAAAAACATTGTGTTCAGTACTCCTGTGGCAGAGGCATCTGTCACTCAAACAGATGTCACCCCATAAACCTGAAAATACACCTTTTTTTCCTGTTCTCTGTGGACAAGTGAAGCCTTCAGGTTGATCTACTCAGTGACATTTTGTCTAAGTGACAGATGTTCACGTCTAGTAGCCCTCAATGGGGAGGTGACCTTGTTGTCTTAGTGGGAGTTCTGTGTCAAGTACTGTAATTATTTGTATGCAGAGAATAGGAGCCTTTATGAAGGCTGAAATTCCTAAGGATCTTTTTACATTCCAGGCTGCTGTGTAATGGAGAGGCTTGGAATTAGACACCAAGGTTTCAGCATTTGGCTCTAACGTGCCCTAAATAGAGCAAGATTAATTCAATGAACTCTGTAAATGTAAAAAAAAAAGCACAGAACACCAGAGTTGTGGAGAATGAGTGCTATAAGAGCTCAAGACTCAGTTTTTTGACTTGTGCTTTTCTCCTGAATGGTCTAAATATTGTGATCAGTCCAATGTGAAGGATTAATTTGCTGAGGAATATCCATAGCTGCATGTACAGAGACTGCAGGCAGAAGGCTTTTGGTCTGAAGGAATGAAATCTCCAAATATTTCTGGTCAGTTTTAACTCCTAGTGCCCAGTGCTGTCCTTGCCAGGCAGATGTTTCAGCATTGTTTGCACAGAGCATTGTCTAGGAAAGGTGATGGGAGCCTTTTCAGCATGCTGAGTTCTTCTTCAATTAGCTTTTCAATGAGTGTATTCACTCACGGAAAAATAACTGCTCAGAAGGTTTCACTTTCACTGCTGTTGTCTTTGGTAATCATATCAATGTCTGTGCATACATTCTGAATTTACTATTTGTTATTTGTAATTATGCTGAGTCTCCAAAATTTCTTCTTTGGACAGGCAATCTCTACTTAACCCTTCCTCTTGGGGCATGATTCATCTTCATTCAGTTTCCCCAAGTGGTTTATTTCTTGCCCTCAGCCCCTTTATTTTCTAACTGTTCTTAAACCTGTACCCAAAAAGTTCTGTGACAAGCAGTGCTAGACCATACCTGCCTGTGGTCTCAAAAACTGCCACCTCAGGCTTCCAACTTGATTTCATGCTTACTGACTTCTCATAGTGGAAGAAACCAAACATTAATTTCCTTTTCAGGAATGTCATGTCAGAATATGCAAATCCTAAAGAACATACCCAGAACATATGTTTGGGATTACTGAGATGGGTTTTCAATTGAAAATTCAGAGACAGTGCCTTGAACACCTTGATCTTTATATCTTTATATGATCTTTATATCTTTATATGATCTTTATATCTTTATATGATCTTTATATATAAACTTCTGGCAGTGATTATATATGAACTTATATATAAACTTCTGGCAGTGAACCAGCCTAAACCTTCTGGTTTACATTTGGCAATGACATTTGGTTTGTTTGTTTTGGTTTTAAAAGTGAATTCTTAGTTCCAGCAGGAGCTCTGCAGTTGAATTGGAAGTGTAGTACTGAGGTCAGTACACCTCTGGCATGTTCCTTGTGTACAGCAAGGATCTCTAGCTCTTCCTTCCAGGGATGACATTGGAGAATCCTGGGTTTGGTGATAGGCTGGGTGAATGACTGTGGGATGGATGCCTGAGCATAAAAACAAACAGAATTTTTAATTAAAAAACAGGGTCAACAAACATCTGTGTAGGAATATGCTTGTATTTACCACGTGAATATGTACAAAAATGTGGTAGTCGTGACTGCCATAAGAAGATTACACTTCCAAGAGGTAAAAAAATGGAAATCAATGTTTAAGCATCTGTGTCTGGGTCCTCAAATAAGCAGTGGCTTTTTTAGTTTGTTTGTTTGGTTGGTGTTTTGCTTATTTGTTTGTGGAGCCTTTTTTTCCGTGTTTTTTCTTTTGTTTTTATGCTGCTAAACTTAATATTTCTGTGCTTTAATTTCTTGTCAGCAGACTGGGATTAAGAGAACAGCTCTGAGGAATGGCATGAAGGTTAATGTATTAGCATTAAGCGCTATAGAAAAACTATTGAGCAAATTAATAACGCACTGCCCAACTCTCAATTTGCATTGTGTGAAGTTCCAGGTTTGGTTTGCTTCCCTTTTTGCTGCAGTTCATTTGAAGTCTGGGTTCCGAGATTTTGCCCTCAAAAATTTTGTTAACTTAGCAAGTCAGTTTTCTTAAGTGAATTTTTAGACTTTTTTTTTTAATGCTTCATAGGCCCCAGTATTGGGGTGTTGCATTAATCATGTGGGAGTTGACTACAGAGTCCAACTTAGTTATTGTCTATATATTTTTATACTGATTCTTCTACTATTTAGCCTATAAAAATTATTTTAGTATATTAAGTTCTCATAATATCTGTTTCCATTAGATTCTTGTTTGTAGATTACACTGAGGAGCTTCCTAAACAGACAAACAAACCCCCAAACATCCTTTTTTGGTAACAAGACTTGTTGTTTCAGAAAAGTTTATTGGCTTGAGGATGCAAAGTTTCTTTTGGCACTCATGAGGAACTTGCCCCACTCCCAAGGGTAAACCATTAAGAACAATTAAACAAACTAAAAGTAAATGCAAATTTCTGTATTTTTATTAGGAATTTTTATGAAGTTTTGCCATATAAGATGCCTTACAGTTTTCTAAAATTTAACTGAAAGTGAGTGAATCTTTTATTATTAGAAGCAAAATGATTAATAATAGTCTGAAAATAAACCACTGGCACAACAGATTTTGAAGATCAAGAGTTTTGATAGCTCCAGTATTTTCTTAGGGTATGTTTTCAGTGCAATACATAAAAAAAATGAAGCATATGGTGTAAACTCTACACTATTTTAAAAATCGGTTTAGTCCACACTTATTTTGATGGATCCTTATCCTTTTAGTTAAGAGATTACATTTGTCAAGCACATCTTAATGAATTTTTTTTCCCTAAGAAGCAATAACTTGCAGGTCATTGACTTGAATACCTTTCCCTAAGGAAAGGTATTCAAGTTAGTGACCTGCAAGTTTTTATATTAGCAGGAAAATTGGTAATTTTTTCATATTCTTGCATATTTTGAGTTGCTGCAGGGACCTGATCTGTGTAAAAGTCTGTGTATACATTTCATCCCAAAGTGCACCTCTCTCAGGGGAGGATTTTTTATCTTTCAGCTAACTCATTGCATGAATCATCAGCCAGGTGCTGAGTTTTTTGACTGTTGTAAATGTATTCTGTTATTTGATTTGATAAGAGGGAGAAAGGCAACCTCTGTCCTTCTGTACAGCTCACAGACAAAGAAAACTTAACTGACAAGTACTGAAAATGATTTGATATGGTTCTGCTACTCAAGTTTCTCTACTTTTCTAGACAGCCTGATCTCCTTACTTTCCATCTCTTGCTTATTCTTTCCTTTACAGAAGGACAATATCTGCATTTTCAGAGCATTCTTTACCTTAGTTTCCTATCTGTGCATTTACTGTTCCCTGTCTTATTTTGATATAATGCTTCCTGTTTATTATGTTAGAAACATCCCTTTAGGAACTTAGGGGAGACTAACATTACAAGGCATCAGAAAGCCTTCATAAAATATCCTATTTGAACTTGATCCTGTTCTGTGCTTGGTTGTCCTTTGGTGTTTGGTTATGTTTCTGCACCTTTTCTGGATTTGATACATTTAAGTTGGAGGATCCTTCTTGATACCAATATGCCAGGTATTTGAAAGCTGTTTTTCATGACAGAGGACTGTGCAGAGCCCAAAGAATTTTCAAAGCTTCTGTGGATGTTGACCATCAGGATGAAAATGCTGAAGGAAGGATGGTAAGACAGCTCACAGAAGGAAGATTGCATGCAGTCTGTTGTCCCTGAGGTTTGATTCTGCAAGGTTTTTAATGATCTGTATGTGATGGAACTCTTGTGTATTTTAGTTTCTGGTACTTCAGTATGGAAACCTGGTTTAGCTGTAGGCTTTTTTACATGTAGGAATGAAAAGGGAAAGCTCAGTGTAGATAATCCACCAGGAAGACATGTTTAAGTTGCCCTGAATATTTTTTATCTGTCCATGATCTGCAGAGGCCAAATCCCTGAGCTGTGTGTGTCAGCCTCTCAAAACCCTGCCACCTGGCCAGAGCTGTGTGGCCCTGTGGGAATGGGAAGGACTTTACTGCTGGCATTTGATTGCCAAACCTTCAAAATAACCATCCTTGGCACCAGTGTGACCAGCAGTGCCCTTGCACTGGGCACTTCTGAGGCTGCATCCTAAATACTGTGGTCAGGTCTGGGCTCCTCACTGGAGAAAGACACAGAGATGCTGCAGTGTGTCCAGGAAGGGGATGGAGCTGGGGAAGGCTCTGGAGCACCAGGAGTGGCTGGAAGTGGAGGAAGCTGGGGGGGGGCTCAGCCTGAGGAACAGGAGGCTGCAGGGGGAACTTCTTGCCTTCTGTATTTCCCTGACAGGAGGGTGGAGCCAGGTGGGTGCCAGTCTCTTCTCACAGGCAAAAAGTGACAGGATGAGACGAAAGGGGCTCTGGTTGTGCTTGGAGAGGGTTGATATCAGGAAAAAACTTCTTCTCCAAAAGGCTGCCCAGGGAAATGGTGAAGTCACCATCCCTGGAGGGCCTTAAAAGGGGCAAAGCTGTGGCACCTGGGGACATGGGTTAGTGGTGGACCTGGCAGAGTCAAGTTGCTGATTGGACTCGATGATCTTAAAGGTCTTTTCCAATATAAATAACTCTATGCTATATTTCTGAAAATGGGGTTTTTTTCCATCAAATATTTGTATTTGGATTATTTTCAAATGGTACTTAAAATCTTTTGGGAAGATGCCATTTGTTCACTCTTGTAATTTTTAATTTCTTCCTATTTTGTCTTAACATAGCATGACTTTTCTAATCTGATTCCCCTCCCCCAGCTATGACCAGCTGTGACAAATTATTTTTCATCAGCCCATGTGGCTTTTGGCAGACCTTTTCTGCAGTCAGTGTATGCAAGGGGATCACTGCTACATCTGTCACAGGATTGCACAGCTCATGGCGTACATGAATTCTTATCTCTCAGGGCATTATTTATTTTCCCTTTGAATGCCAATACAGATCTTTGTGATGCCTTTAAGATGTGTTTGAGCCTTTAACAGCATCATGAGCAATGCCAAGGTGACTGTTTCACCACTCACCCTGACAAAACAGACTGCAAACATTTCAAGCTGCTACCAGTGCAGTGTCTCTCTGTTGGGTGCTGTGCTGCAGCAATGCTGTTGGTGACTACAAATATGGCCACATAATATGCAATAAATTGGTGTATAATGTAATATGGAAATTCAGAGTACAAAAATGCACCCCTGATCTCACTCTGTGGTGTGCTGCCTTCAGAATGAAGAACGATGCAGGGTCTTAAAAGGGGATAGATACATCCTAAACATTTCACCTTCCCTATGTGCATCCTGTCCTTCTCACTCAGTCATGAGGGAGCTCCTCAAGTTTCTCCCCCCCAAAAAAGACCTTGCCTTGAAACTTTTGCTGTAAGTGACTCACATCCATTTTCCTGAATGCCTTACAAGCAGTTCTAGTTTGAGAGCCTCTTGGGGTGACCTACTAGTTGTGTCCAGCAAGTGCTGGATGCTGTGGGTTAGGTGCAACATTTACAGCCCACCCTCGGTGCTCTGCCCAGTGCTGGCAGCTCATCTCTGAGGGGGGTGATGGACACTGTGGAAAGGAGGCACAGAGCCCTAGGGAGACAGTCCTGAGTGAGGGCATTAGCAAAAACCTCTTCTCCATCATCCTCTGTACACAGGCTCAAATTATCCTACTTTGCTGCTAAATCCCATTCGCTTTAAAACCTCAGTGTGGAATGGTGAAAGTAGATTAGGATAATTATTAACCATGAGTCCTCTGTCCACCTTGCTTCCTCATCTGGAAGAAATTATCCCCTGCTTAAGTTCAAGTGTGTTAATTGCTCTGCAGCATAACAAGCTCTTAATCTTCAGGCTTCTAAAGAAGTGTCCTCTTGTGCCTTCAGATTTTCATCAGCTTTAGGCTTCTTTGTCTGCTTTTCATCACTTAAAAAAAATTAAACTCTTTCCAATCTACAATAATAAAGCTTCAGAAAAAAAATCATTATAAGTTTTTTGTAGGTGACTTGTGAAATAAATATTTACTGAGGGCTGTTCCATTTTAGTGCACTGCAGGTCCTACTTTGAAATTCAGTCTTTGGGTATGGGAATATTGCAGTTCTTTTCACAGATAACTTTAATGAGGTACCAACATTTCCTCTCTAAAATACTTCTGACCTGTCCAACTCCCATTTGTTTTGAAGCCTGTATTATTTAATATTTATATAGGTAATCTAAAATTCAGGTTATCTACTGCAGCCTATCACGCCAGATAACACTTAGAGTATCAGAAAAAAAAATTATACTCCAGTAATCACTGGGATGTGTCCTTAATCTCCTAGATTAGAAGAACAGATTGTGACCATTGACTTTATGTAGCCCTCAGGCCCAGCCATCTAACACAGCCAGCATGCCCAGGGGTGGGTCTGGTGTGAAATGCTGTAGTGTAAGAGCTGGTGTCAGTGTCTTCCTCTGAGTGCTGCACTGCGCCTTGGCAGTGGCTTCTTGGGACACCACCAGGAATTCAGCTTGCCCAGCTTGTTAACTTGCATTCAGTGCTGAAGCTGGAATTCAACACCAGTCTAGTTCAGCAACGTGGCATCAAATTATCTGTGCATTTGCTACTTGTTTTGTCAAATGTGTTAGGGTTCTTAAAAAATAAGTGTGCCGTATTTTAATGTGCCTTTTTTCCCAGCAGTAAGTACAGAAATTACATTTAAAGATATTATTTCTGTAAACCGACTTAATTCGTGAAACTCGCGGTCAATTAAGTGTTCCAAGGCTCTTGTTCGTAGGACATTGAGCCAATTTTTTTGTGGTGCTTTGAGCTGGAGATGTCTGGTTGTGTTTATGCCTGGGAAGAGCTGGGTCTGCTGGGACATGCTCAGCCAGCCTCCAGATGTGTGTTGCAGGCAGGGCTGTGAACACTGCAGTGTGTTTTACTGCTGCCTGTCAGGGCAAGAGGGCAAAGCAGCCTGGTGGGCTGCATCCCTCACATCCCTGCCTTTGACTCCACTGGAACTTGCCTTACGATTTTTTTTAACGATTGAGTAGTTAAATAACAAAATACATCATTTGTGATGGGGAGGGATTAAAGGAGTTAATGGCTGTGTTTGCTTTCAGAGGCATGTGTGCCTTCCATCAAAATAAATTAGTCTCTCAGGCTTCTGAGGAGAGTATTAGATCTAACATCTTAATATATTCTAAAGCTGTGTGTCTGAGAGAAGTGAATTAAAGGATTTTAAATTTCTAATTACTTGAGATGTAATTAATTTCCTCCTTTTTCTTAAATAAAGTTAGATGAGAAAGTGCGGTTTAAAGAGGCAGAGAGAATGTGAAGAGGAATAACTGTTATCCTGTGAGAACTGCTGCAAAGCACCAAATTAATTTCATTTTGTGCGTGACAGATAGTCATAGTAGGACTTTATAGATACCAAGTCAGTGCTTCATTTCTTTTTGAGAAACATTTTTTCTTTTTGCTGCTGTGAGACTTGTAACATCCTGAGGACCAGCACCTTGGCCTTGCACAGGTTACCTGGAAAACTCTGTCCCAGGTGCAAGCCAGCTGCTACCTGAGCCCCCTGTGCCTGCAGGGAGGTGAAACTCTGCAGTAGAAATAACTCCTGACAGTGCAACTAACACCAGAAAGAATTATTCTGAGTCGCCCTCTCTGTAAGGTTATGGCTCATGACAACTGACTGGGTTTTGTGGCAGCCCTCAAGATTTATCAGTGCTACCTGATCTCCCCTTTATATCCTGCAGTAAATTTAAGGAGTTCACAGCTTCTGACTTCTGTCTGCACTGCTGGCACCAAATGTCAGTTTTACTGAATTTCTCAAAGATGTATTTAGCTACACACAGTTCGGTGAGGAATCCACCCAACAATCACCTCTGCTTTCACCAATTAAGAGCACTCCAAAAGTAATGAATATAAACTTTGTAAGAAGAGAGAGAGATGCTGCATTGCCTTCAGATATTCTCGGAGAATTGTCAGTATTATCTCTGGGTTGCAGAGTAGCTCAGTGCTGACTAAGGGCTGGAAACCCTTCGTTGCTGCACTCTGCTGCCGCAGTAGTAATTGAAGATCTGTCTGCTAGGATGTGTCTTCCACGTCTCAGTGCTTTGTTGGTGGAAAAAGGAAGGTGCATGAAACTTGATTATGGGGACTGGGCAAATTTTACTGCAGTAGCTTAACATAAAAACAAAGCCTAGTCATAAAGTCTCTTATCTTGGAACATTAAAAAAATGTGTTCAAATTAAGGTCAATTTCTTACTTCCACATTTTTCTGCCAAGAGCATTAACTGTGCCCAGGCATCCAGAAAGTGGAGGTAGCAGAATCACATTTGCAGCACAGCTTTTCCTACCATCCAGAAATAAAAAAGTCTCTTTCTTCCCACGGCTCTGGATGCTCAGGAAGATCCACGCTCATCCCAGATTCTCCACAAACCCGGGCTGTTTTCACAGCATGCTCATACACAGGCAGTCACAGCTGCTGGGTGGGATCGTGGCTTTCAGCTATTAAATCAAATAAACCCTGACTGTTGACAGCACCCTCCAGGCCAGTGATGCCTGCAGTGACCTTAGGGCTCTCCGTGTGTGAGTGCTCTGCTGGAGAGTGCTGGTGCAGAACCACTCCCTCCCAGCCCTTCTCAGACACAGCAGAGAGGCAGGATGGCAATCAGTCATTCTTCAGTCAGTTTGTCAGCAGTGTGTTGCTTCACTGGAATTAAGGGCCAAGATGTTGAATTCTTCTTGCCATTTTTGTGTCCTCTTTAGTGTTCTTTTGTAAATAAGAGCTTTTCCCCTCCGTCTTGCCACCTTTATATGTACCCTGTTCAAGTCATCTTCAGAGAATTAGTTGCTGATACCACTGAGCATGTGAGAGATGCACATGAAATGTGCTTTTTTGGGTGTCTTTTGGTTGGTGTTTTGTTTTGTTTTGTTTTGTTTTGTTCTTTTTTTTCTGTTCTTTTAATTTTTTTAATCTCCTGTAATGGCACAAAGCTCATCTTAACACCAGGGTAGAGTCCTTATAAAGGTTCAGTTGCCCTCCTAAGCTTATGATTGCAAAACAATTAAAATTACCCACTGAAAGAAATCGAATACATTTCTGTTTTGAAATGGACAAAGTAACTTACTTTCACTTCATTTGCCGAGACAGTGTTACGCAGAAGCTCTCAGAACCTTTTCATGGCTTTCTGTAAGAAAATTTCCTCTGTCCAAAGCATTAGCAGGAAAAAATGTGTTTAAGGAAGAAAAAAAAATGGAAAGCATTGGAGAAATTAAATAGTAGTTTATAACAGAAATGAAATAATAGTTTGCAACCACCTTTCGTCCTATTAGCTGTTTGTTGTTTTTCATTTAGCTCACCTGGTGAATTCAGCTGGACTCACATATACAGAGCTTATAGACGAGGAACAACAGGATGCTTCTTGCCCCAGACTCATTCTTTGGGAAACAATATATCCAAAAGAAAGTGTTCTGCTGTATTGAAATGGAGATTTGTAACTGGCATTCTGTACTATTATATTTATTTTCTTCCCAGGGTGTTCAGCTCTTATTTCTTGCTAAAGAGTTTTCTCCTTTCAAAAATCCCTCTTCTTGTGTTTATACTGCTGTCCACAGCTACTGGGAAACAAGCTATTTGGAAACTTTCAAGTCACTGGAATGAAGCAAGGTTAATCTCCAGTGTTTTTCAGTAGCTCAGTGTCAGTGACAGCATTTATAACCTGCTCCCCCAGAAAGACCTAAAGCTTTAAAGAAGTGAGGATGAAAGTGTAACATACCAAACAAATAAATGTTGCATAACGGCGAGGGGATTCTTTCCCCCCTCTTTGCAATGTTACATCTGCAGTCTCAGCTCACTCCAGCAAAAGGGCACAAAGGAAAAAGGCCATTTAACAACCTTCCTGCCACCACAACTCTGTATTTGGAATCATTTCCTTACACAGTATGAAGTGGTAAAATCATTGTTAGAGCTATTTAGGTCAATATGTCCTCTGCTGGGATGAATAATGATTCCTCCTGAGGGGAACCATGCTAGCAGGCCGAGAACCTAGGCAGAAGATCCTGGTGCTTCTGTTCATAAAAAGTGTTTGCTTATATTTTGGAGTGAGGAGTCATTTTGTCTAATAGGACTGGGATTGGGTAGGTTTTTTCATAGCCTGGTGCTGCAGTGTTGTGCTCCACAAAGCATCGATTTCAAAGCACGGCTGGGAGCTGTGGCAGTGCTTTGCCTCCTGCAGAGGAGGATGCAGGCACCAGGATTAAATCCCAGGGGAAGGTGGTCAGCAGCAGGAACAGCACCACAGACACTGATTTGGTGCTGCACTCTCCTCTGTTTGTCGGTCACCTGAGGGGGGCTGACATCTCCAGTGTCACAGAAGGCAGAGTGAGGGTCTCAGGGCAGGATGCCACAGAGCCAGAGGAGTGCTTGGCTGATTCCTTAGGAAGCACAGGAGCTTTAGGGTCAGGTCCCCTCCAGGAGAAAGAGCAAAAGCTCTCACATCCTGCTGCATCCTGTGAGCAGCTGGGGTTTGGGACACCTGAGACTTGACTGTGAACCAAAATGCCTCCTGGCATGAGTCTTCTCAGTGAGAAGGGCAGAGGGGAGGCAAATTTGTTACTATTTAAATAGTTTTGGGTTGATAGATAAAATAAGTTGTGCAATGGTACCAGGACTAAATAATGGTTGAATGACTGTGCCTGGAGAGCAAACCTGGGGCACCTGGGAGACATTATTGATGGAAACTGGGTTTTTGACACTTGCAGGTGGTTGGTTGGGCTTCCCATTTGATCTCATTCCTTGTGCAGAGTCAGCATTAGTTTCTCAGAGCAGCACTAGAAACTAAAGCTGAATGACACAGTGTAGAAAAAAAACGTAGTTACTGCCAAATTCGTCCTCAAGAGCCAAATAATCAACATATTTTTAACCTGGGCTATATCAAAAGCCCAGATGTAGGCATTGGTACTAGTCACTATATGTCTGTCATGCTGGCCTTCCTTGTATATGTAGATACATGTATTAAATGTCTCACAGCCTGTATAGTTTTTAGTAGCCTGCTATAAGTTAGTAAAACTCCCCTATGCTTAGCAGCTATTTTATTAAGTAGCTGAACACTTGCTAGATGATGGACTAATTAAGATGAAGAATTAGGAACTGTACTACTGAGAAAGGTAAAATTGCTTTGTCCTTTGTGATTCAGAAATAGGAATGAAATCAGAAAACCCCAGTTCAGGGCTGCCATGTGATTTGCCTGGGTGGAGGGGCAGACCAGATGAAATGAAGGAGAACTGTGTGACAGGGCTGAAAGGGGGTTATTGCACAAGGCTGCAGAGCCTACCATGGCAGGAAGCAGATTAATGCTGTGAAGGACTCACGAAATGTGAAAAACTCTGGGGCAGTGCAGAAATGCTGCAAGCCCTTGAGTCTGTTGTTTCTTAGGGAACCGTTCCAAGCCATCCAGAGCAGCCAAAGAGAGGCTGCTAACAGTGCACTTGACCTTGCAAACCCCAGAGTGAGCCAATTGCTAAGTGCCTGGAGCAAGCAGAAGGGAAGGAGGCTTGATGGAGAGCTGGCTCCTCCAAGGGTCTGTGTACATCACATGCTGAAGTGAAGGTGGTGATGATCCGTGCCCATGGTGTGCTTGGAGGTAACTGCAGTCCACTCTGCACTGAGCTTGTGTGGATGAGGTGTGATGAGCTGGTCTGAGGTGACACAGGAGGGCCATTTTAATTTTTATCCCTTAAAAATCCTGAATTCTGGCACTCCTCAAGTCAAGGCTCAGACGTCAGAATCTGCCCTGCAGGTTTTGCATAGTCAAATTCTCCATCAATTCATTCCTGGAGGAACTGTAAATTGTAAACTGTGTGTCTACATTTTAAGAAGAGTTGGAGTGTAACCAGTACCCATGCAAAACATAGTTCTGCATTCTGAATGTTTTTGGTAGTTTTACTTTATTTTGGAAAGTCACTGGCTGTGGCTGAATATAAGAAATTACTGAATTGCACTGGCAGTCTTCTGATGAATTATTAGTGTGAAATCAAACATTTACCACTGGTATAATTTTGTGTAATATTGTGTTTTACTGGTAATATTATTAACATTCTTAGAGCTGCTCGAAGACCTATATCCAAAGTTTTTATTCTGTTTCGAAAAAGGGCAGTTAATTCCTTTGTGCTCAGTAAAGTAGGGACATCTGCAAATTATAGCTCTGGTACATAATTGCATGTTTTGAGTAGCGACTGAATGCGAGTAGAAATACAAACTATCTGTGGTGATAAATACATCATCCAAGTCCTGCAAAAAAAGAGGACTTTTGTAATTGCCTTCTTAATTGCAAATAGCATAATTGAACTATTTCTTCTCTTTAAGTCTTCCAGTTCTCTTTTTAGCTTGAAGTGAAATTTGAGGGCAGAGAAAACCCAGTGTTGGGGTTCTTCTTTTGCCCACACACAGTTACTGCCAAAGTGTTTCTTGTTCATCTGCATCCTTCAAAACCAAAGGCACAAGTATTATTGCTAGCACTTGTGCTAGCTTTCAGGAGTTGCAGTGATTTGTAAGCCAAGGTGTTTTCTGTTGTAGTTTCTACTGTGGAAACAAATTTCAATCAAATGTTAGCATAGGTGTTTGTATTGATAGATTTATATCACTCTATGGCACTAAAATACCTGTGGAAAGTTCTTAAATTAGAAATAAAATGAATTGTAGAATACGTACAAGTGAAAGTGCAGTTAATACTATTTGGGTTTTAGTGCTTCTATAATACTGTCTACATGTACATAGAACATCTAAGGAGGCTGCATGTTGGGTTTTGCTAGGAGAACTGTGAGAATATGGGGGTGGTGCATTTGTTTGTAAGGACTTGGCAATCTTAAAAAGCAAGCTTTTCTTTTTAACTCCTGTATTTTGAACTCAGAACACAAGGAGTTTGAAACTTGGCTTTCCTTGAATTATTTATGATGTGGAACTGCTAGACAGTGTGCTTTAAAAGTAAGTGATAAGCCAGAGCAAAAATGGCTGTGGTGTCGCTTTGTCGGCACATCTGCATTTCTAAAGATTAGGCAGAATTTGATAACACACTAAAGAGTGTTTAATTCTTTGAGAATTCCTTCTCTCCATCTATGTAGCATTTCTGGAGCTGGTATCCATGGCAATTCACAAGGGGGATTGAGGAGCCAGACTTGAAAAGGTCTGTGAGACTTCTGATTCTAACATACTTAACAACATTGCTTTGTGGGTTCATTTATTGATGTGAACTGTTGTCAGCAGTGTATTTCAAATTTTCCCCCTCCACTGCTCATTGAATTTTTAGTTCTGTGGATTTTGGTTCCATTTTTGTGACAAATGTGAAATCCAAATGCATCTGGATTATACCTGAATGTTTTTACAGCTTAGAACAAAATAGGAATTGGAGTTTAGGCGAGTTGTAAGGGCTAAAGATGGTGATTTAAACTCTTAGTGGTCTTTTAGTTATGGAAGATCAGTTTATAAAGTTAGATAAATTTGCTCATAACAATATTTAAATTCTTAGCATCTTCAATTCAGGTGTACTAAATCTTGTCTGAGAAGGGGGAAGATCACACAGGACAAATGCTTCCTAATGGCATTTGAGTTTGGGTACCTGAGGCGCTAAGAGCCATCAGTGTGAGCCAAATCCAAGGATTATGATTTACCAAGTCATTATTTCCTCAAGACTGTCTTTTCTTAAAAAGGGATTTATTTGTCTTTTGCTTGGAAGTGTTATGAGCTCCTGTGCTGTTCTAACACATTTCTGAGACACTCTTTTAGCCCAACTCAATGATATTTTGGTTTGGTCAATACGTCTGTGTTGCTGTGAAGTTATATTTATTCTTTGAGTTTTCATTAGGTACAGGAAATATCAGTTGTTTTTCTCTTTCCATTATTGTTCTCTCAGACATGGGTTTATTCCTTCATCTCCTCTTTCTTGAATTCCAGGCTCCCTTGGGAGCTTATCTTATGATTTAGCAGCCCGAGGGAAATAAATAAATGTCTGAGCTGAGCTTGTTGACTTCTTCACTTGATATGAAACTTACTTTAAAGAAAATTTGTGATTTCTGCTTTGACTATTGTATTTGGTACTTTTAATATACATTAAGTATTTAAGTTAGAGTTATTTTAAGCTATTGGCAATGTTGTATTATGGTCTAAACTCGATCAGCAAAATTTAATACTGAAAATCTTAGACACAATAGAAGGAAGATTATTTCTGGAATGCAGTAGGTCACGGTACCTTGGCTTTTGTAATCCTTAGAAATTGTGTTGGTGCACGTTAATTTGCTTCAGATGCATTGTATACCTTAGGATATTTTTTATAGAATGTGAAATAAATTTTCTTGAGGAACTTCGTTGCAAGCCCAGCAAACTCATTTAGTTTTAATTCTTCTGTCAAATATAGGAAGAGTAGGATTTGCCTCCCAACCAAAGAATTCAATACAGAAAAAGGTTTTTTTCTCTCACCTTTTCTGTATACATTTTTTGTCTTCTCTGTTTTCGTAGTCTGTCACAGTCTGTCGCACTCACTTAACATCCACACATCATAGACTGTAAATCACAACTGAATTTTCCCCTCAGAGAAGCTGATGGACAGCATTTTGATTGCAAGTACTTAACTGTTAAAAATAGATGGATTAATTCTGGAATATGCAGCAATGGCACTGATTAAACAAGCAAACAAAAAAACAAAAAAACAAAAAAAAAAGAAAATAAAAGAAACAACAACCCAAAAAATGGTTAATGTTTTCTTTTGGAAGCTGATCAGTCCTGGAAGTGAAACACAGAGTGGCTGAGGTTGGCAGGGACTCGGTGCAGTCCTCCCTTGGGCTGCTGGCTGTCATGAAGCCCAGGGTCCTGGCAGCAATTTTGGGTGTAAGGACAAGCTTGGTGACCACCAGATTTTCCCTTTGGCAAGTCATAAGGATTCTACCATTGCCTCTCTCTAGACCTTATGTTAGGACATACCCACTGTAGCCAACAGAAAGCAAGAACAGCCCTTAGGTACTCCAACAGAGGAGAATGAAGGTTTAGGAAATAAGGATACATCCTACTGAACCTCTGGGGAGTGACACAGCTTGCAGAGATTTTGCAGTTCTCCAGACATGAGTGCTGCCTGCTCAGCCTCTAAGCAAAGGCTTTAGGAATTGCACAGTTTGGCAAAGGTAAGGGGACAGAGGGAGATGCAAACAAGATGGGATTTGTGGAGGTTGTTGCTGGTTTGGTTAGATGTGGTGGGCCAGCAGGTAATCTAAATGCATCCAGTATGACACTTGGCATGGCTTGGTGACATTGGCCTTTTCTGTTCAATTAGTCAAGTGACACTGCTTGCACAGGTTAGCAAAAAGTGGGTTTTGTTAAAGTGTATTGAGCTATAAAATATTTTGTAGATATAATTGATTAATCTAAAGATTTAGTTGGCTGCATTTTGGTATGTTTTGGTGTGTTTTGACAGTTAAGCTTTACATATATTTTTTCAGTACTCTGCTATAAAGGGAATCTCACTTTGGTGAATAAATACTTCATTGATTTCTAAGTCATGCAGATTTTCTTGGCTTCTGAAAATGAAGCATTTTTCTTTATTGCATTTTCAGTGATTCTTTTAATGGCTTTTAGTTACTTATTTTTTTCCTAATACATCCCGTAATACTTCCAACTTTGAAATTAGCCCTGTGTTCCCTGGAAGTGCTTCTTTATGTAAACCTGTGCTAAATGTTTAGTCTGAAAAAAACCTTGTAACTGGCTTCTTGCCTGAAAAATGATGAAAACTTCATGAAAAAACCTTCTGTCCCAGCAGTGATAAACCACTCAGTTTGTCTGAGAGTCTCCTCTCCTTAGGTCTTGCTGATTACTGATTGGACTCTTGAGGAGGCATCCTGCAGCATTTTGGGGTTCCTGAGCTTACCTGGTGCTGTGGGGTTAAAACTTCATGGATTTTTGTCGTGGGATCAGTAAAAGTCTGAGTAGAAAGTCTAGGAAATTTTATGTTCTGTAGCAAAAATTCTTTTTCACCACTAGCCAGGCTTTAAATACCTATTTGTGCATTCCATTTAGCTCTGATTTCAGGTGGAGGCTTTATTCCTGTTAACCTATAATTTGGCTAAAATAATCCCTAATGCTGTCCAAATATGCAGTTTTATTTAGGACTAATTAAAACATGATTAGAAGCTGATAGCTGTACTGAGAAAATGTGTATTTGTCACTTGTGGACTCAACAGAATCGTAAATGAATGTTTTTGCCATTTAGTATTAATATTACTCTACAGACAATTTAGACATTGTGAAGCCATTCAAAACTGCTCTACTAGATTGACTTATTAAAAACATGTTATCCAATTCAACATCTCATTGCTTTAAGCAAACCAGCTGGTGTGGCACAGAGCTAAAGAGAAACCCAAACCCAATGAAAGATTAATTTGTTGGGCAGAGTTGGTTGTTTTATTGCAAGAGATCTTTGGCAGGAAGGAAAGTATGGCTTTTATTTTCTTTTAATCAGACTAGGAATAAGTTTGTTGCAGTTGCTTTTACTGCTTTGGTGAGTAGATGTAGAAGATCTCTGGCCTCTGGAGGAATTGGGGAGCTTACAAGAGTCTTACAAGGAAAACAGATGTTGATTTGGGATTTAATACATTCAACCTGTGCCTTCCCCAGCTGTTGCACCCCTGGTGGAGGATGGAGAATAACCATAGCCCCATCCATAGGAGCTGCTATGGTAGTGATGGAATTTCCCAACCTGGTGTTACTGTGACAAACAGGGATCTGCCTGGGACTAGAACTGCACGTAGCCAGTGTAATCCTTGCAGAATGAATCAGAATTCAACAGGAAAATGCTCAGTAAATGAGGAACATGGTGCAGATGCTGAAGACTATAAACCAGTATAAAATACTTGGAGAAGATGGGATAGTTATTTGGATTATGCTGGTTGCCTTGAGGTTATTGGAGTCCACACTGAGGATGAATTTGTGGGTTAATTTCTTCCCAATTTATAAGCAATATGAGTAACTTTGACATCTAAATAAAAGTGGTTTAATGTCCTGGAGGTTACAAAGGTTCTGTTGTTCCACAGATTCAGACACTGAAGCTGTGATGTCTTCCAGAAGCATATCATAGAACATGAGTGGTCTGGCTTGGAAGGGACTTTAAAACTTGTTCCAATTCCTCTGCCACAGGCAGGGACACCTTCCACCATTCCCAGTTGCTTCAAGCCCCATCCAACCTGGCCTTGGACACTCCCAAGGATGGTGCAGCTACAACTTCTCTGGGCAACCTGTGCCAGGGCCTCACCATCCTCACAGGGTAGAATTTCTTCCTAAAATCTGGTCTAAACCAACACTCTGTCGGCGTCAAGCCATTCCCCCTTGTCCTGCCACTACATTCCCATGAAAAAGGTCCCTCTCCATCTCTCCTGCAGTCCCTTTGGGCACTGGGAGGCTGCAGGATACGTTCACCCTGAAGCCCTCACTTCTTTGGGCTGCACAGCTCTGACTTCCTCAGCCTTTTTGTACAGCAGAGGTGCTCCATCCCTCTGAACACCTTTGTGGCCTCCTCTGGACTGGCTCCAACAGCTCCATATCCTTCTTGTGCTGGGGTCCCAGAGCTGGATACAGCACTGCAGGTGGGCTCCAAGCAGAGCAGAGGGGCAGAATCAACTCCCTCAACCTGCTGGCCACTCTTGATGCAGCCCAGAACACCATTTCTTGGGTCAGTTCCTCAGGCCTATTTAAATTTCTCTGGACTAAAAGGTTGTGAATGAGTAGGTCTCATTTATGGCAAACAGTGGTGGCTACTGTAGAATCTACAAGTGTGTTTTGTAAAACCTGTGCATGTGCCTGTGAACAGCACAGAGATTTTAGGGAGAATCTGTCCACATAACTCAGCCAGGCTTAGGGTGATGCCAGTGTAATAGTAGCAGGTTGTTAATCCTGGGCAATGACAGAAACATATGTGCATTCACAATGGACATTTTTAGTAAACTAAATCCATTTATCCACCGAGCCTTCTGGGCAGTGTATCTGTGACCTGAGGACTAAGCTCTGTATACACCTCACATTTCTGATGTGGGCTTGTTTGGGTGGTTTTTTTGGTTTTGTTTTGTTTTTTTTTTTTTGCTTGGTTTGTTTTAGATGTTTGCTTTTCTTCCAGAAATAACTAATTTCTCCTACGTCTGCTTTAGAAGTATTTTTCTTGAAGCTTTCTGTATCATTAGTAATATGTTTCTGGTTTCTTTTCCCTACATTTACTCTTTTGAATGGCAAATGTTTGTTAAAAATAGTAATTGTCTGATTGTAAATAGGAAAATGAATTATTAATCTTAGCAAAACATATTTACATCTGTGGGCAGTACCTCTGATTAATTAGTGTATTTTGAAGTAACTTTTCATCACATTTTCCCTAGAAAGGTAGGTGTGTACATACAATCCCTCCCAGGTTCGTGTTACGGGAAGGGCCTTGACCACCAGTACTGAATGGCTGCTGCTCTTCCTTTGTAATCCTTTACAGTTTTCTCATGGGCTGTGTGAGCTGAACATTTAGAAGTTGCTTTTACAGAATGGATAACCTGTTGTCATGAAAAATCTAATTTAAAACTATTAAGTAGATGTGAATGTTGTCCATGAAAATAACAATTAGACTGGAATCTTGCCAGCATCCCTCTCATGGGGTCTGACCCAGACACTTGTGATGGCAGAAACATACAGAAACCAAAAATCATTTTATTATGGTCTTCAGAAGTCTATTAGTGCTTTAGTGGGCTTTCTCATACTGCTTTTCTAGGAAGAAAATTATTACTCTATGGAGTTATTCAGCATTGTGGTTTTTGATGGGAAGTACGGGAAGTTAAAATGCCATTCTTAGTCTGGAACCTGCACAGACATCTGTGTTTGTCCGTGCTTGTGTCCCTTCAAACTGTTCTGTCTGCCTCAAAAAGTACTGCCATGTACTCTATTTGTCTTGCAGAAATGAAATTTTCCCTAATGTCCAACATCATGAAAAATTTTATTAAATATCTTAGGATGGATTTCTCTCTCAAATGTTTGCTATCATTTTTGATTATAATGACTTGTAACATCAGGCAGAGACATCACCTCCTTTGTGTGTCTCTATTTTCCCCCTCGTTTCCACTTCCATGTGTCTCCCCTTTATTCTGCTTCTATTGTGGTATGATACACATATCCATGCTCATTATTGGAGCTCTAATACAAGCAAGTGAGTATAAATTTCCCTTTGGCTGAGATTTTGGGTTGATTAACTTAGTCATAAAGGAAGAAGGCCAAATTGCCCTCTACATTTCCTGGATGTCTGATGGGAGTGCAGTCATTATAGCATCATAATTACACTGCAGAAGAACATATTTGGTACTTCCTATATGAACCTGCGTTGACAGAATCAGGGCTCTGCTCTTCTTGTTCTGTTTATGCCCTTATCACTCACATTTTCACCACAAGCAGAAAAATCACAAGGCTGTCTTGGTCAGTGCTGCTGACTGCAGAGATGCAATTTGAAAAAAAAAAAATGTCAGTGTTATGAATAAAATTAACCAGGGGATAACTGTTGTTGGCCAAGTGTGGTTCAAAGTTGGCATCAGAAAGTGACCCAGGGCCTCAAGACTCTGCAGCGTTAAATTCCCTGTGCAAATCCAGTCTGCTGGTGATTGCATTCCTGCCTCTCAGGAACCCATACAAGCTCCACTTCCTGACTTTTTCTCAGGGCAAATTTGGCAAATTTAAGTTTCAGTGCTGAGCTGTAATAAATGTGTTCTGCAGCTTTCACTGAACACTGACTGCTGTGCTTCTGCTCCCAGTAGGATCATGTCTGAAATATTTGGGAGTATCAGCTGGTGTTCTACATTTCCTTGCAGGCTTATACCTTGGGCTATGCTGTTGTCTACATAGATGTTGTCTAGATGTTAGCCCTTGGACATGTTAGATTAAAAACATCAAGTGAAAAGTCTGAGGAGCTTGGGATTCAGTGCTGATAATTCAGGAATCAGTAGGGTGGTGAGGATGGCTGTGTTACTGCAGCTGCAGGTTCTTAGAGATGATAAACTACACACAGTGGGTTTTCCTAGGAACTTCATAGTTTTGCAAAACCTTCCCAGTGGATTAGATTTGAAACCTGAACTGGGGGAATCTAGGATGTTAACAAGCCTCCCAATTTTATATTTAACTCATGCTCTTCTTGGGCTAGTTCAGAGGTTCATAGAATTATAGGAGTGTTTCGATTGGAAGGGACCTCAAAGATAATCTTGTTGCACCCCCTGCTGTGGGCAGGGACACCTTCCACTATCCCAGGTTGCTCCAAATGCTGTCCAGCCTGGCCTTGGACACTTCCAGGAATGGGGCAGCTGCAGCTTCTCTGAGCAACTTGTGCCAGGGCCCCTCCACCCTCACTGGGGAGAATTTCTTCACATCCAATCTAAACCTACTATCTTTCAGTTTGAAACCATTCCCTCTTGTCCTGTCACTATACACCCTTGTAAAAAGTCCCCTCCACCTTTCTTGTATGGAAATATACCTCTTTGAATTTTGACAGAATTTTCTTTTGTTTTGTTTTTGTTTTAAGTATTTGTCATTCCCCCATTCTAGTACTAAAGGAAACTGTAGGGCATTTGCCACCTTCCTTTCCACTCCCAGAAAACCCTGTCACCCTCCTGAAACTGAGGTTTGCATCAGGAAAATTTAATGGGTGTTAGTTTTCAAATATTTGCTGGTATGTATTTGCAAACCTCCATGTGCCTACAGCTGTACACTCCCACACTGTGACATTGATGCTTCTTCTCTATAAATACATCTGCATCCATATGTAGTGCGACAACACAGGCATGAATGTGTGTGTGTCTGCTTATATACATGTGTGCATCTCCATTCCTCACATTAAATGTAAAGTCAGGGTTCCCTTCTAAAAAAATAAGGTTCTTCTGAAAGTTTTGTGATTTGCCCAAAGGTACGGAAGCTCAGATACCAATAGCCTCAAAAAGTTAATGGTCTGTGTTTGTGGACCCTCTGTTTTGAACTTTTTGAAATTATTGCAGTATAAGGGAAATGGACAGTGTTTTTAGAAGCATTCTATAAAGTTTCATTAAGTAGATTATTATGCTTTTAAAATATGATTTTTGCCCTTTCTTAAGATTTTTATTTCATCCCTTGACTTCAAGGAGCCTTTCTTCAGACTCAGTAGTTGGTAACATTTAATTTTCTGTCATTTAATGTCTTTAGAGATGTGTTGACATTTCTGCTTTTCAGAATAGCATTTCTACTTCCTGTCATCAGCCTGTGTGCTATAAAGCACCATATTAACCTTTGTAGCAATTTAGGTGTTACACAAAAGACACTTTTTATGGAATACTATGCCACTCATTAAGTAAGTAGTGCATTTTGTGTGAAAGAATAGTCTGAACACTAAAATGCAATCAAGACAACCATGGGGGTATATATTAATGGTTTCAGGGTACAGCACATAATTTAAAGAAACTCTGGTTTGCCTTCAGGAAAAACCCCCTGAACCAGTCTCTGGACTGAACAGACAGTGTGTGCTGCCCTTGACTTCTCACGGGTTTGTAAAGGTTTTGGTGTTGGGTTGAAAGAGCCACTAAGAGCCAGCAAACACCTAAAGGAAGTGTTGGGAGAGAAGAAAAAAGTTCACGTGCAAGGCTTCTCAGCAAACACTTAATCATGACAGATGGCTCTGATGTGTGAGTAATAGCAGAAATAGCAAGGGTTTAACTGAGGGCAACACTTGTCCTAAAATGTCAGTAGCTGTGTGTTGGATTTGGTAACCACAGAATATTCATTTGTCATAGGGCTTTGTGTATCTCTATAGCTATTTAAAAGTACTAGAAATTGTCCAAGTATATTCCATCTCTGCTTATTCCAAGCACATTACACAGTGTGAGTACAGACTTTACTATGAGGAATAGCTCCAGCTGAATGGGAGTGTGTGCTGAGGTGAAGGAACCTGGAGCTGGTGTATCTGCACGGAGCCTTAAAGACTGATGTGATTAAGTGTTGAAATTCTAGGTGAGGTCCCCAAAGCAGGAGGGGTGCAGCAGTTCTGTTCAGCTTTCAGCTGCAGATTCTTTGAGCAGAGGTGATGAGTTCAGATACTGAGGCATTGGAAGCAAGCTCCACTGCTCCAGGTTTCTGAGCAGATTTGGCTGGCAGCTGGTCAGATGGAAATTGCTGATGGAAATTCAGAGGAGACTTACCCTATTGTTGTCTTTCACTCTTTATATGAGGTCTTTTAAAGTTCCTGCATTTTTAATTTGTGGCAGCCAGCTGAGAATTCTAATGACACTATCTGATGATCAGTGACTTTTTCACGTGTCCTTCTAATCATAATCTTAAAGTGATTCATAAACTCCAAACACTACACTGGCTTTTAGTTCACCAGGCAGTTAATGGTCTGGTACATCTGGAGAATAAAAATCCAGCAATCAGCCTTTATTCCTATAATTGTCTGATGAAAACAAAGTTAGTGACGTGGGGGAAAGAGGCTAGGACAGGCACAGTATTTGTTAGGCTAGAAAAATAATTAGCAGGATTTATTCTAAACTGAAAGCATAGCTGAGAAATATTTGGGAAACAATATGCAAAAGAGATGAATAGGGGATAAATGTGATCTTTAAAATGGATGTTCACAAGTTTTGACAAACGAATGGTTCTGAACTCTGGTTCTTTATTCATGTCATATTGAGATAAGGTCAATCTTAAGGTGAATCCAGACTGGATGGAGCTCTTAGCAACCTGGTCTAGTAAAAGCTGTCCCTTCCTGTGGCAGGGGCGTTGGATCTGGGTGATCTTGAAGATCCATTCCAACCCAAACCATTCCATGATTCTATGATAATCTAATTCTGGCATCGAAACTACAAGCTTGTATTTTAATTTCTGTTCAGTAGGCAGAACTAGAACTTTCTGTCCCACTTCCAGTGGTTATGGTTAGGAAGAGGCCTGACATAATCCACAACATGTATGTTTATTGACATAAAATCCTGTCCTTTGTGTCACCTCGTGGTCAAAATGATCCTATTACACAAGTTGGTTTCAGTCCAAGAAAGCAACTTACTGTGAACGTTTGCACCCCAACTATTTCTGTTTCTAATCAGTGAAGGTCACAGGCCCCTAATTCTACTTTTGTCCATTTCTTGATGCTGTTATGGGCTCAGAGGCATTTGCCTGGTCCTGTTTTCTGTGGGATATAATCTGTCTTGTCTCAAGACATATCTACAGTCACATTCTGCAGTCAAGGAGAGGTTTTCCCAGGCTGTCACAGATGCTGGAGAAAGCACTGAGGAACTCTGAGTACAAAAACTCCTCTGTGGCTTACAGAAATGGGCTCTGGATTTTGTAATAATAGGTGTGACTGCAGGCTGCACACTAAGCTTTATTTTCAGGTCCCAGGTGGTTCTGAAAGCAAATGTCAGAGCCTTATTAAACGAGTTAACATTATTGTTCGGCAGAAAAATTCAAGTGGATTTTTTTGTTTGCTAGGGGTGTTTTAAAGAATATTTTTTCCCCATGGGATTTTGCTTCCCAATCCGGACAGATTGGCTTCTTTGTGGAAATTTTGCCTTCATTCTGTCTCAGCCTTTGCCCTGGTTGCAAGGGGAGGATGTGTACGAGGTGTCATGGTTTTGGTGTGATGCAGTTTGGGGGAATCTTGTCTCAGAGACTGCTCTGCAGAGTCTGGGAAATGATCCGACCATCCTGTGCACACACTTTGTGGTACTGTGTCTGAATCAAAACTTGGAATCTGGGGAGCAGCGGTTTTCTCCTGAGGTCAGTTTAATTTTAGAACACACTGAGCAGTACCAGGACAAGTGTAGATGTTCTCTGAACGTCAGACATGTTGGGGTGGCTCACACGATAAATCCCTCCCCACATCCTGGCTGCTTTATGGAACAGGCTCTGCTTATTGTATGCAAACCCCCATGTGCTGGGGATTTTCTTTCTGCTGAGCAGGGTGCATGGGCTGGCAGCAGGGAAAGAGGGGGCTTGTTTGGTTTTTAAGAAATAAGGAAGGAGAATCTTAGAGCTCTGATTTTTTTACAATGAGTTCATGAGGAAAAACTTCATTTTTCAAGGAACATACAAATACCAGTGGCTGCAGATAGAAGTCATGGTTGAGAAAGGCCAATGAGTGAAGGCACTGTAATAAGGAATACAGCCTGAGNCTGGTGTCTTGCCAGCCAAGATTTTTTGTATATCCATGCTGAATTGGTGCCCTCTCAGAGTTCCTGACTGAGACAAAGTCAGCTGGACACAGGACATTTGTAAGTGGAGAGAAAAAGATGAGGTACAATAATCCATATTCATGGCCATGAATATTCATGGCATTGAATTTTGTCATTTGTAAGATGGAAGTATCTCAAATAAAAACTGTAGCATAGCATTCATCACTGAATGATGGATTCGAGAGATTTCAATGGCTTGTACTGGATATGGCTGACAGGTTGGATCTTTTTTGATTCATCAGTAAATACTGAGAAAATAAAAATTCATTATTTTGCTGCTAGAACATCAGAGTATATTGAGGTTTCAGATACTATGGCAGTGAACCAGGGGTCAGATTGTTGCTTTTAAACTTCTAGGGATACCCAGGGCTCTGTGCTGTTGCAAATCCCTGATTTTTAGCTGAAAAGGGAGCTCTTTTCATCTACCTTTCCATGACTAAAAGCTTATATTTTTTCATTTGTGTATATAAAAACATGGCACTTGAAACAATGAAGCACTTTTGTCAGATGTGGAGGATAAAACACAGTGAGAACTGGAAAATGTGATTGCATTTCAAAATGCTAAAAGCAGTGAAAATGGAAATTGTCATATTCACTCAATCTGAAGTCATTCCAAATTATGCACATCATGGTAATTCAAACACCATTGATATTTAACTTCAGTTATAAATAGAAATACTTTCTATTTATTGAAAGATGAAGAATCTCACATTTTTAATGAAGAATTATTACAAACATTGTCGTCACTTTTATCTTGAATTTGCTTGAAAAGATTGTAGAGAAATTTCTCCTCTTTATTTTTCTTTCTCCCTTTCAGATTTGTTGTTTCTTGTCTTCCTTAGCAGCTCCATTTTTTTTTGTTTGTTTTCTTGAATCTTAACACCAAACTGAATATTTTGTTTGCTTGAATATTACCACCTAACTGAAACCAAACTTACTGTAAGACAAACCCAAGATTCCTAATAATTAAATTACTTCAGATTCAGATGCAAATTTGACCCAACATACTGTAAAAAACTTTGAGTCCTACAAAATTTGTTTGAGGAACACCTAATGCTTTTGGTTTATGAATGCTGTAAGGCCGAAGGAAGGAAGCAAATCTTGGAAAATCTTGATGCAGGTGTTTTGCCTTGGTTTTCTTGCATGATTTTAGCCTATGGCCTGAAGGGGTTTAATGTTTCTGCAGGCATTTGTCTCCTGGCAGAGGTGTTGGTGTATTAGAGGATGTGGTAAACAAGACCAGAGCAGCTGAGGAGGAATTGAAGTGCCCAGAGTTTAGACCTGATAAAGGATGGAATAGGCCTATCCTAAAGTCAAACTTACTTTGTATTTGTCTTTAGCAAGAACTGTTTATCTCTGTTTAATTAGGTAAGTTAATGACTTCGACCTCCTGGTATTTAGGGTATGGAGATAATAGTTTATAACAATTCATTTCCCTAACTCCTCCCCAGTGCCAAACAATTAATCTTCAAAGGCAGCCTGTTTATCAAATTTGGTGATAGGAACTTGGAATATAAGCCTCAACATTTAAGCCCTGTACATTTATTTCTTTATTTAATCTGGGAAGAGTGGTTGTCAGGGAGAAAACATAAAGAATGTCAGGTCATTTGGATGAGGAAGCCTAGGTAAGTGATCATGCCTTAAGGACAGGAGGAATAATGTTAACACAGTGGCTTAGATCCTCTGGGGGAGCTGCCCTCCTTCCTGCTGTGCTGGCAGAGCTGTTTTGCAGCAATTTCTGTCTGAATTAAATCCTTAGGCAACACCTTTAAGTTTCTTACCTGACTGATGAGTAGCAAACACGAGGAAACAAATCCTCTGCTGTACAGGTACTCTGAATAATAGATTGTGTTGTATAAAGTGCCAGATACACTTAAAGTAGATGCTGAACTGGACCGAGTTTGTGGGCAGAAGTGGTCTGTGGTGTCCAGCTACCCCCAGCTCTTCTCCATCAGCACCTTCCAGAGGGAGCTGGTTCCCAGTTCAGAATAGGCAGAAGCCTGTGTGAATAACTGGAAAATCAACAGCTCCATAGGCTGTCTGCCCAATAAACCTGTAATACTAATATTCCACTGTGTTAATGTAAACAGTCCTTCATGCCTGTGAGTGTCCATCAAGGGAGAGGTGGTTTTTTGGAGATCCCTGCCTTCCTGACAGCCCACACATGACACATTTAACAGTGGGTTTGAGCTTGGTTTTCTTTGTTTTTCGTACTTACCTGTGTGAAGTCATTAATGTGCTCAGGGATCAGGCAGCTCCATCTACAGGGTGCTTTTGTCTGGTCTGATCATCCTCTGTACCAAGTTAAAATTATATGAAAAATTTGTAGATCTTAAAACTTTTAATTCACTAAGAAAATCATTAAGTGTTTGTAGCTTTTAAAATTTTTAATTTACTAAGAAAATCATTAATGCCCTGAATTCTCCACTCAGAATTAATTCAGTAAAATGATGCTAAGAGATGTTCTGTCATTTTCCACATTCAGAAATGGTATAATATATTATACTTTTATGTGCCAGAATCTTTCATTGTAAGAAATATAAGATAGTCATGAAAATATATTGAAAGACTGAAAATAGTATTTCAATCAAAGACTATGAAATATTAATTTGCTTTTTTTGTCAAGAATAGAATTCTCTGGTAATAGTTTGATCCTTCCCTTGGCTTTTTTTCAGTATCAGGCTACAAATTAGTGTTATCTTATTTTTCTCTTACCATAGTTTAGTATTGCATAATAAATGTTTTTGTGTAGTTCACTTTGTTTGAACACAAGTCCAGTATGTGGATTCTGTCCTTTTGCTCTGTGAGGTCTGGCACTGCTATTCTGAGGGACTTCACTGGAGAGCGTGACTCTCTCCTTGTGAGCTGTTTTCTATACTTGTCTGCCTGCTCTAAATGGGTATTTTTTCTAAATCACTTCTTGATCTCTTTCCCTAAATGAAATTTACATCCCCCTGAAGTAACTTGACATCTCAGAATGTGCTGAAATGGAAGGGAGCCAGGTGGATCATGAGAGTCCAACTCCTGGCCCTGTGCAGGACACCCCAGCCATCCTACCCTGTGCCCAAGAGCTTTTTCCAAATGCTTCTTAAACTCTGTCAGCCTGGGGCTGTGACTGCTTCTACCATCTTTTTAGCCCTGTCTTTAATTTATTTGGAGTTGAAATGAGTTTATTTTTTTTTAAGTACTATATTTGACCTGAAAAGACTGGCTTTGGTGCTTGGAAAAATGTTTTGTTTTCAAAGATTTCAGGAGATCTGTTTTTTCTTTGCGTTGAACTGAGTAGACCCTCAGAATAATCTTCTGCCTCTCACCTCCCAACAACAAAATAAGAATGTATCCTCAATCTTTTCTGGTTCCTTGAGGTACCTGCTTGGTAATACCCTCCTTGCAGCACTGAAGTGCAAGGTCTACCCGTCTCAGAGCTCAGATGCCAAGCAGAGTTATATGTCTTCAAGAGCAAAAATTGAAGTTGATATAATGAATTAGATTTTCTCAGACAAAAGTGCAGTCTGGGGTGAGAAACTGGGACTGTAACTTCCTTAACATAGCTCTAGTGATTTATGTTGGGAGGTGTGGGAGAAGGGAACACAGGTGAGCTGGCCCCTGCTTGTAACAGCTGCGTAAATTACCCAGTCCAGCCTGGCCCCTGAGGAGCCACAGCCAATAAGGATGAGCAAGATAAAAGAGGGGCTGAGCTGGTAAGGGAAGGGTCATGAAGGAGGAGGAACCTTGAGAAGCACGAATGTGAGGACCATGAAGAAGGATCCTGGGCAGAGAGAATCCCTGCAGTGAGGTCAGTGTGGGTGTAGCAGTCAGAGCCTGTTGATGGAACCTGCAGTCACAGTCTGGCTGGGTCAGAGCCTGCACTCAGAGCCTGCACACTGATCCCTGCACTCAGAGCCTGCACACTGATCCCTGCAGTCCCTGCACACTGATCCCTGCAGTCCCTGCACACTGATCCCTGCACTCAGAGTTCAGCAGGAAATCAGCAGCACTCAGAGGCTGCAAGGGAAACCTCCAGGAGGAGCTTGCACACTGATCCCTGCAGTCCCTGCACACTGATCCCTGCAGTCACTGCACACTGATCCCTGCACTCAGAGTTCAGCAGGAAATCAGCAGCACTCAGAGGCTGCAAGGGAAACCTCCAGGAGGAGCTTGCTGCAGGCAGAGTCAGTGAATGGTTGGAGTCAGGATGGCTGAGGTGTAAAGAGGAATAAACCAGGGCCCTTTTCACGCTGTGATAAACAAGAATTATCTGTCTTGGCTCATTTTTTACCCTCAAACAAGAGGACTGCTGCAACAGGAAGGGAGGTGGATTTAAGAGAAGATGCTGACATGCAGTATTGATGTTTTAGCAGCAGGCGTGGGCTGATCCTCACTTTACAGTTTACAGCTTCTCTGAGTTGGTCTATCCCACCACATACATGTCTGTCTTCTCCCTCCCAAGCACTGCTGTGAACCTCTTTGTGACCATCTCTTGTGAGAACATTTCAGATGTACTAGAAGCAGTGTCATAAATTTAATGATGCTGTAAAAAGGATTTCTTCAGACTGCATATTATTGATGATTCCTGCAATTTAATACATACCATGCAGAAACTTGTTCTTGAGACACTCAGACTCTTCAATATCAAAAATAGTCACTTAAGGGGAGAAGGTATCAGAGGAGATAGGACAACCTGTCAGCAGCCTCTTAACATATCTGGTGGGAAGTTCTAATTTACCATCAAAGTGGCAGAGACTCACTTGGTATGAAGTGCCAAGGAGACAGATGGCAATGTTGAAATATTCTCTGTTGTGCCTGTCATCAGGTCTAGTAAAAAGAGAACTCAGGAGCAACAACATGTTGTAGTAAAGTAAATAATACTTGCTACCACTTTTTTATAGGGAGTGAGGTTGTTTGTTGGAAGCTGCTGATGTAAAGCTGAGCTGGATTTTTTAATATGGGTAGAGAAGAAATATTAGGTAGAAAGACAGGTTTATATTAATGTCTTACTACCTTGTAGCAGATAAATTAAAAATTAATTCCTGTAGAAAAATATGAACTTTAATGTTTAAGTTCAGTGGAAGCAAAGAGAGAAGTAAGCCTCAGGTTGTAGTGGGGATAACTCTGCTTTGGCATTGGGTGCCTGCCTCTCTGTCTTTTCTTTTTGTCCCAGATTCACATCTGGCTGATGGCTCTAGTACTGTTGTATTGGGCTTTAAAGGCAGTAGGCTTATTGTAATTGCTATAAAAGTAACATGGACACGTGTAAAGTGTTAATTGGTCTATCAACCTTATCTCGGTGGGAAGACAAGGCTTTGATTGAGAAGAAGTGTTTGTTTAGTTTCTTCTCTTGGAACAGGGACCTAAAAATCTTGATCCATGGATCTGTGCCTGTCCCTTTGAACCTCTCTTTCTCAGTGTGTGGAATGGTGATGCCATGGTGCCAGGAACAACCACATCAAATGCAGTTTTTGTTTTTCATTGCCTTAATGCACTTGGGTATTTGTAGGGGGCATCGAGTTCTTAAAAGCTGCTATTTGGAGAACATGGACACTCTTCCATTTCCTCTAGATGTTTTCCTATCTGCTCTGTAACTGCTACCTGCTCTGAGTCTTAAAGGTTGATTTTTAACACAGAAGGAAGCAGAGAAGTATGATTTAACTTGTAGTTTTATGTAAGTATTGCTATTTCTTTCTTGGTGCTGCACGTTGTCTTTAGAAAAGAGTACTCTCAGTCTTTGTAGGACGAGCTTTTCTCTGGCCAGACAGGCAAAACAAGACCATTATAAGGCACTTGTAAGGATAGCATGAGCTTTACAGGACACTCATTCTGAATAGAGTAAGCATACATATTCATGCTGGTGTTTCTGGTGGCAAGCTGGTTTGGTGTCTGCATTTCTTTGGATTCCAGTCAGGGCAGTGATTCCAGCTGGACTTTTGACACCTGAAGGAAAAGGCCATGTTAGACCCAAAGACTATCTTTTGCTTTCTGTCCTAATTCCTTCCTGTGCAAAGATACAGAGAGTTTCCACTATTTAATTTCAAGTGTTATTATATTCCAAGTATATTCTTAACGTAAGCTATTGTATGACCTATTTTTCTTTCTTCCAAAAAAGTATTTTAATCTATAGTCTTGGTCTGTTAACACACATTCCAATAAAAATTTAGTCTTGTCTTAGGTTGCGTTTTGGAAGGGAGCAGCAAACAGTCCATGAATGTATGCTTGACCCCAAGGAGGGATTTTGGTTGCATTTCCAACTTCAGTAGACATTAGGGCTCGGTATCTAAGGACTGTAGAGAATCTGACCTGTAACATACTGTGCAAATTAATTTTAATCCTTCCTTCTGGCTTTTTTTTTTTAGAGTTACTTAAGATCCACAGGTTGCCTCAGAAGCAGTAGCAGGAGAAAAGCTCCCCTTCCCTGTAAATGTGAAATACTCACTGAAAATTAAATTATAGTTTATGGTGTTCCTGGCAAAACACGTGCAGTCCCTCAACATTTCTATATTCTCTACCATGCCAAACAGAAGGAAATGCACTGTACTGATAAAAATGAGAGGCATATAGCATGGGTTAGGTTGCTTGAAACTGAAGACTGGAAGGGGAAAACAAAAGCAAGTAAGACAGACTTAAATTATACTTGAATAATAACGATTCATGATTTTTTTCCCTTTAAGGAGAGCATATATATTAGTAATTCCTATCCCAAGGACATGTATTCCTTGTTAATGATACAAGGTAGATTAAGTGCAGCTAAACGCTTCCCTGTTCAGTTTAGTATGTTTTCTACAACCATGCAAGTAGGACAGGGATGTTCTGCATTATAACAAGCACATCATTAAAATGACAGATGACCATAAAATTAAATCTTGCTGTCCCATGGGGTATTTTTGAATGTTAAGTGAAAGCATCTGCAACTGATTACTTTGTCCTTATTAAGCTCAAACAGTCCAGAACTTTGAGTTTTTAAATGCAAGTTCAACGTGTATTTGTGATGGAGTAATTGAATAAAAAAGATTAAATATATTTTAAATAATGGAGACTTATCTCACTGATTGATTGTGATTACAGTCTGGGTTGAGATCTTCCTGTGCATGTATTGTTTTAATCTAGAAGTCTGGCTGGCAGTCTCATGAGTTCAGTTTACATGGAAGTATGTTATCGGCTTTTTTTTTTCATTTATAAGCCTAAGAACAGCAGATCTGGAGGTGCACGAGAATGTATTTTGCCATTACATGTGGGAGATAAAGAGGAAGAGATTTGTCTGACACTGAAACCTTATGAATCTTCCTGTAAACTTGCAAGTCTTGTATTTGTCAAGTGTGTCCAAATTGTGTGAGCTCAGCAACTCCTGAGATGATAAATTGCCTGAATTACATGAGCATGTGTATATGGAAATGCAGAAGCCCTGCTTTCAGGCTACTGTGGTGCATGATAAACTGGTTTCCAAACAAGAGTTTATCTTGAAAGCCACTTTTTGTAAATGGCAATAGCTGTACTGCCTCATCATGTCTCACAATATCTGGTGTACATCAGGCACCCAAATTTACCTGGTTTTGTGAAGCTTCCTTCTAGATCCATAACTGCTGACTTCCAGATTTCTCTGTTCCTTGATTTTAACTGGTACTTACTAACTCTGATTTGAACCTAGAAGAGACTGACACAAAGTATTAAACCCAAAATTTATTCCAGCCATGGGGGTTGTATGACTGCATCTTCATATCTATGTGTAAGGAAACTTGAGTTTTCTCTAATGCTACTGTTCTGTAAATGTAGCAGACCTGTGTTTAGAAAACAGCTTGCTTTTTTCTTCCTCCTAATGGCCAATTGCATATAACAATAAGTCAGTAGTAGTGTCCTTGACCATTTAATTTCTCTTTACCATTCTAAATGATACTCATCTACTGTAAACACAAACCTGAAGATGCATTTTCCACCCGAGAGGTTGTATTTTGTGTGAAAAATGTTTGATTATACACTGCTAATAAATTTTAATAATATCTTGTCCTCTGTACTACCCTGTCTGTATAACATAACTATGTGTCTAGGAAGAAGTAGGCAAAAGTGATGGACCCAAGGAAACTGTAAATCCAGGGAGACATTCACTGCTTTAATATCAATAGGATATTAAACTATTTCAGTTGACTGGGTAGAACTTGCAGTTAAAATAGTCCAGGTTAATCATACCTTTTCCTCTGAGTTAATTATAAAACAAATTTTCTTCAAAGTGGCTACAAAGGCAAAAAAAGATGAGCAAAAAAATCCCACCAAACCTGTGGAGTGATAGTATAAAATAGGCAGTTCTTTGTGACCTGCTGACCATTTGCTCCTTTATTTACTAGGGCATATTTATTATTATTAAAAAAAAAAAATTCTGAAACAGACCAGCAAATAGTCCTGCAAACTCAGATAATCTGTACATCTGAAGGCTACAATTTTCATATTTCACAGCCTTCTTAAAGACATTGTACCTGCAGAACCCACAGCTATATGCAATCAATTGATTGCTAAAAGTTATTATCCCCCTAGGATGCTTTCCTTTTCATATGTGCTAGAACATTAAATTTAAAAATTAGGCCTGCTGTGAAACTAACAACAGTCTTCAACTGAAAAATGTCAATCCACTTCAAACAATTTCAAGAAGATCCTATTTTGCCCTTCACTTACCAAAAAAAAAAAAAAAAAATTAAGTCTGAAGGGGCTGTGCAGCACATCCTCACTGGAGGACAAATCCTGCCTGACTGTGGGTGATGAAGACCTTGAGCCTGGCCTTGCCCCGGTGCTGTTTTGCTGCAGTGTCTGAGGGAAGGCTGGAAGGTGAAATTGGGACATTCAGCAGCTCCTCTTGGGAAGGTGACAGGAGCTGAAGGACTTTGTGAAGAGCACTCCCCACTGAGCATCTTCCTTTCTTCATCCTGCCTGACAATTTGCATCTTTGGTAAGACTGAGCTGCTGGGTTTTTTCAGACCTTCTGCCAGCCAGCACAGGAGCAAAAATCCTGTGCTCTGTGTGTGAGAAAACCCTTTAGCAACTCTTACAGGTTAAGGGATGTCAGCACTTGTGCCCAGTGCTCTGGAAATTCACTGTCTCAGGAAGCTACCTTTGAGGTACAGCTTTCCAAGAGGGTGAAAAAAACAGACAGAAAACCTGATCTGGAATGCCTCTGAGCACTGGAACAGTGTAATGGAAAAGGTGGTTTCACTGGGGGAAATGCTGATTAGTGAGGGATATTTGTGTGGGTCAGTGGAAAACTGAAAGGTCTTGCTTCAAGTTTTGCTGTACCTTCTCCCAAGTTAGCAGAGATGCAATAGACAGTAGAAGAAAGCTCATGCTGAAAGCTTTTAAACTTTGTATTTTGCAAAGCCTACTTTCACGAGGTATTTTCCTTGCAGTGTTATGCCAGTTCTGATTTGTCCCCTTTCCGTGTTTCAGAGTCATTTCATGAATTGCCCTCATGCGCTGCTCAGTTTCAATTGCAGTTGCCATTTTGGTGTATTGCTAAGAGTTTCCAAATTTCTGTATCAGCTCTCAAAATACTGGACAATCACCAGTCTGATTGAAAAAGGAATTGGAGCATTATTCACCACATTATTTAGGAGAAGAGAAGCTCCACAGCATGTGTTGAGGCAAATCCAACTCTATCTCCTGCAGAAGCCAGAGCTGCATTTTTTAAGACCATAATAGGTTGTTTATGCTCATTGACTTCAGTATTTTGTGCCATTCAGAATAAATCCAAAATTGCTTGAGTTCAAAGTGGAACTGAGATGATTATTATTATAATCTATAAGTATTTGAATCAAATTTTCCTTACATTTGGAAGTGTAACTTAGTTCAGTTTGCTTCTCAGCAATACATAAAATTAGCCAAAATTAACTCAGAAATGTGTCTAAAAAGAAAAAAAAAAAAGTCATGTTACATGCAATGGGTTGGATTCATCTTAATTAACTCCAGCCATCAAGAAACTGAGGAAGATTTCGGCTCCATTTCACATGCTCTCAGTGGAAAAGGTAGTACTCCCATTTTAGCCATCTCCAGTGAAAAAGGGATCAATTCAGGCCACTGCCACCTTCTAATTTTTCATTAACTGCAGAGGAAGTCTCTGAAATGTGAAGGATAAAAAAAACTTTTTTGGTTTTGGCTGAAAACCCTCACGTCGAAGCTTTCTAATCAGATGGCGTTTACCTAGAGGAATATGAAAGTTCTCAGTAACTCTGAAAAGTCAAATGTATTTGCAGTAGCAACTTTGCCAAATAGAAAACTGGCTCAGGAAGCAACACACATGCCTGAGTCAAAACAGCAACTCGATATTTGCAGGCTGTCAGGCTCCAGCAGTGAAGGGGGAAGGCTTCCCTGGCAGTGGGCTTCTTACAAAGTTTGTCATCTCTCCTGCTGACTGTCACTCCTGATTTCCACACTGAACTGTATTCAATCAGTAATATATAATATTATATTATATATATAATTATATTTAATTGTAATTATATTGTATATAATATATATATAATATATAATTCATATAGCAAATACATGGAAGTGGAATAGCTAAATCCTGTGAGAGGTTTTCTTGCATGGGAGCAGTGAAGGAGGAGCAGTTTAAAGAGCAGCACTGCAGAAAAGGAAGATGTGAAGCAAAGTTCACTATGAATATGGAAGGAACAGCTTGACTGAAAATCACTTTTCAGAATGTTGCAAAAATTAAGTATATTTGGGAATCATAATATTTTTTTTTATTTTGAATGAGCAGGTAAAATTTTGCTGAAAATTTGTATTTAAAAGTGGGGTCTTTTTTAATATCTTTTTAAATTTGTTCCTAGGCTTATGATAGATGGTGTGTGGTATGGTGCCATTCTGTCAATGTCAAAGTGGATGTTAGCCCATTTTTGTACTGGTTTCTTGCTAGGAATGATCACCTTGGCATTTAACTGAAATTCAGATTTTATTAATTTATTATAAATAGTAGTTCATTCCAGAAGTTCATAAAAATGAGAAATTGTTGTTTTTTGTTTTTTGTTTTTTTACCAGCAATATAATTTATCAGCTGTATTTGTGGAAGTTTATGAAGACTTAAGTCTCTCTGGATTGGAGAAAGAATTCTGTCTGTCTTCAGAGCTCAATTACTGTCATGTATTTCTTTCTGAGTCCCAGATGATGCACACTATATTTGTATGAGAAAAGAAGGGGAGCTCTTCAGGTTTGCTGCAGCTCATCATTTTGAATGAGAGTTTGTTCTGATGATGTATGAAAGACATCTGTCATGTGCTGTTCTTCATTGCTCATGGGTAATAACAACAGTACTTGGTATGTGTGAAACTGTTTTGATTTAAACTTTCTCAAGTGCTTTATATAATGGGTAAATACAAAAAGCCTGTCAAGACTTTTTGACAGCACAGCCTTCAGACTCTTGCAATGGCCACATGCAGTTGCTGAAGTCTAACCTCTAGTCCACTGCAGCTCAGTTTCTGCCCAAGCTAATTCATGACAATTTTAAAAACTCTTTCTTTTATAGTAATTTTCCTATTCTGCCCTCCAGCATTTTTAGCATCTGCAGCATCCTGTAGCAGTAAGTTCATGGTTTAACTACAGTCTGGGTGAACTCCCTGTGTGGTTTTTTTGGTCCTCTGCTGGTCTAGTGCTAATGTCATTAACTGGTGAGTGGTTCCTGTGTTACTCATGATTTTAACTGCTCCCTGCCATTCATCCTCTCTGCATTATTCATGTTTTTAAAACAATTGCTCCCTGTTTATAATTGGAATGGATACACAGATATATGGGATTTGCTGTCCCTTCAAGCCTTGTTCCATTTCTGTAATGTATACAATAATACATATTTTCTATCCAGGAAAACCCTTAAGGCTGGGTTTTCTTTATTTCAGCTGAATAGTTTTCATTTTGCCTCTGCTGAGTAAGGTACTGTTTACATGGGCACAAGTGGCAGGTAAAGTGGAAAGGAACAAGGTATGTGTATGGCTTTATGCTTGTACAGACCTTCCCAAGAGCTGAGAATAAAGAGCTACCAATAATTTACGGCTGAAAAGGCAAAAGTAAGAATATTGCAATAAATAATAATCTTTAGGTGACGTTCCTTTCATGTGAAAATAGAGGAATTTAAGCTATCTGCAAAATGTATTGAGTCCAGAACAGAAGGAAATCCTTCAAATACATCTGTATAGCCTGGAGGCCAAATAGACTGTGAGTTAAACAATGATTGGGTTTTATAGCCTGTTTATTTACAGGGGATGAACAAGTGCATTTATGCAGTGTCTGTAATGAAAATCTTGCCTGTTTACAAATTAGTGTTAGTTGGGGTTTTTTTTTTTTTTTTTTTCAATTTTGTTGTGGGTTTGGGTTTGTGGTTTTTGTTTTTTGGGTTTTTTTTTGTTTGTTTTTTTTTTTTTTTTTGGTTTTTTGGGTTCTTTTTGTTTGGTTGGGGTTTTTTTGTGGCTTTTTTCTCTCTTTTTGTGTGTTTTTTTTCCTCTTTTTTTTCTTTTTTTTTTCTTTTTTCACTTGGTGTGTGTAGGATGCCATCCAGAGTTAAAGTGATTTTCTTTCTTCTTTGCTGTTTTAAAAAACAGTTTCTCAAACTGTAAAGGAAGTCTTGTATTATGCAAAGGAATAGCTATTGAAAAGGAAAATGCACCCTTAGGTAGCATTCAAAAAAGCAATATAATAAGAAAAAGAGTTTTTGCAATGCCTTCAAGGCCAAGTCTCTCTATATGTTAATAATAAATGCCCCAATTTCCCAGGCATACTATTTCTATAATATAGTTTTCCTGCCTTAGATTTTATCTAAATAAATCATGCCTGCTATATGCTGAAATTGGAGTAGTTTGGTATCATCATGATTGGGTCTGTGACAGTTTACAGCATGTCACAGCTTTTCTCTGAAGCATGAGGATCAGTTTGTCTGTGGCTGTCGGGGGCCTAATGGGACTGGCATTGTTTTTTCTAAGTGTTGCCCTGGTGATCTCCATACAGTGTGGACTTCCTGGTGTCAAAATGCTTATCCAGCCCCTTGGAATACTTGGAGGAAGCTTGAAGGGGCTATGCTGATAACGAGAGAGAGGAGTAGTGTTCTTATGCTGATGTCCCAGTAACTTTTTCCTCCTGCACACCAAAATTCATGTATTAATATCAAAACAGAATAATCCTTGCACAGGCATTATTTTTGTTTGCAGGGAAGATTTGGAATTCATGGCATGAAGCCACTTAGAACACCACAGCACAGACCCTTTTTGCAAGTCACCAGAAGTAGATTTGAATTCATGAATACAGATTTCCTTTGGAGCTGGTTTTGTACTCCCCTTTTCCTCGTCTTTTAATCCAGCCTAGCATGGGTAATGTTTCCTGCCCTGACTTAGCACACCGTGTTTAGCTGGTTTTGTATGAGAAAGCAAAAAAAAGTGTTGTTGTTTTCATGGTGTTTTCATAACTTCTACAATACCATGATTTAAAAAAATAAAACAAACTGAAATCCTGCATGGCTCTTTCGCAGTTCTTAATGGAGCTGTTGTCCTGGTTTAGGGGAAGATTTGAGAGGAAAACAAGCATCATGAAGTCACCCTTGGACAGCTGTGGAAAATTACAAAAAAAGAACAAAGTAAATCTTGTAACAAGTAAAACAACAAAGGTGTAAAAGACTTTCACTTTTTAAAAATGCCATGAGATGGGCTCTGTCTGGCAGTATTGGAAATGGTGAAGGTGATATGAAAAGCTGCAGCGTTTCCAAGGGTGCAGTTGGTGAGAAGTACAATATCCTAGCAGGGATTGCTAATGTGATAAGCAGTATTGGGCAGTGACCTGTTTTTAGCTTTGTGTTTATGATATTTCTTCTCCTCATCTATGTTGCCTGGTTTGTCATACTCAAAATTGATACCTGAGCTTTCCTGGACTTGTGTCTTCCCCAGGCCCTCAGTGTGCTCAGGTTCTTCTGTCTCTATCCTACTATGATGAGAACCATTAATTTCAGAAAATCCACTGTAGAACTGGAAAAAAGGGCAAAGGAAAGCAGCACCCAACTGGCCTTCTGCCCTGTGGGTGAAGAGATGTTCTTGCCATGAGCTGTTGCACAGAACAATGCTGTAAAACACAGGATTTGAGATGTGATGTAGGGCCAATCTCTGGTGGAAGGAAGTTTACTGCATAAGAGGAGCTGGTCTTTCAGAAGGGGAAATTTAGCCAAGGAAACAGTAAAAAAACATAGGCAAAGGAAGAAAAAACATTAATTTGGCACAAAATCAAGATCCCAGAAAACAACATTAATCAATACATCAAAGAAGATACAAAGAAGAAATGCTTTGTCTTTGTGCAAACGTTAAGTGCCTGCAATAAATAAAAAGTAATGAAATCCCTAATTTATAATACATTTGAACAGGTTGCTAATAATCTAGCCTAATGGGAAAAAATGATTCAAAGGCCAAAAACATCTTTACATAGCACTGAGAGGGAAGAAGAGGAGAAGTGGTGGCTTAAATATGTGATATCTCTATGCAGTAACTCTCTGGAATGATTGAGTCACAGCTCTGCTTTCTGATGGTAATGTGGAAAAATGGGGCTCTAACTCACTAGGTGCAGAAGGGTCACCAGCAGAGAGCACCAGGGCCAGTTCCTTCTGTAAGGTGTAGGAAGAAAAATTGTTATGGAGACTTCAATTTGTATGATGTTACTGGAATCACACTGCCTTGTAACAGTATTGTTTGTGTTTCTTTAAAAAAATAATATATATATTGTGCATAAATGTAAATGATTAATCTCCTTCTAAGAAATCGGAATTTTAGAAAATTCTATATAAGGCCTCGTTTTCATGGATAAAGACAAAATTCTTGATGTTTAAAGTACCAAAGGGAGTAACTAAACAAAGTGCAAAAGAACATGAGTTAGCTGAATTGTGAGCTGCAAGAATCACAGAAAATCTGTGTGTGGGTGTGTGTGGTGTGCACAGATATGAGCAGTGTGTGCTCAGTGCACTGAAGGGGATGGCTTTGAGAATAATTGGGACAGTGTTGTTCAGAAAGAGAACTTGCTGAAAGCAAGAAATAAAAACAGACAAAAAAAGCCAAGGGTTAGTTGATGTTAATAAGCATGAATCAGATTCTTGGAATTATAGAAAGCTGCTGAGGAATGTGTGTGTGTAAATATACACATAAACACATACATGTAGCTATAATACACATGTATATGCATTATCTACATCAAATATATTGTACATGTATATAAATATACCTCTAAATAAATCAATGCTGAGGTGGGATCTGTATTGCTAACTATTCTCTTTTCATTTGTACTAGAATTTTATATATAAAAATAATGTACAAAAATATACAGATAAAATGAATTAATTGTAACTTTATAGTATGATTACTTAATTACTAGTGAAAATGGAAAGTGTTTGAGTGATGCCATAGGAATGAAAAATAGAAGAGTGTGAAAAGATAATGCAGAAATGCCAGAAATTCTGGGTAAATATTGATGTTCTGTATTTGGGAAAGGCACCAGAAGAACATGAAAAGGTCTCATTACAATTGTAACTAAGGATTCTTAATAATGGATAGTAATGCTGGGCATTTTGCAATCAACAGGTTTGAACTGAGAGTTTCTGAGAGTTAGGAGAAAAATCTGTTTGAATCATTCTCTTAAGTCACTGCTGTTGTTTTTTATTTTTGTTTTTTTCTGGGGAGGGTTTGGTAGCGTGTCAGAGAAGTTCAGGATGATGGGAAGAAATCTAATGTTGTGCCAATAAAAGGCTAAATGGGAAGACTCAGATAATTATAAGTCTGTCAGCCTGACATCGATCTCAGGCAAAATAATGGAATGGTTTCTAAAGGACTCAATTAATAAGGAATTAAACAAGGGAAATACAGTTATTGCTAATCAGCCTGGCTTTATGGAAAACAGACCTTGTCAAATTTGCTTGGTATTGTTTTTATGGTATTACAAATTTGGCTGATGTAATGAAGTTCTGTAGGGCACTGACTGGATACAAAGTATTGTTGAAAAACTGTAAAAGCCATGTTCTTATTTAGCAGTGTAGAAGGAAAATGGGTGAATTCAGAGTGTTGTAGTTAACAATAGGAACTGGCTTTTTGTGTCTTACAGTGTAAGAGGGTGTAACATGGAAACAGACACGGGTTTGTTTTCTGCTGAGCCAGAGACTGCACTTAGCACACAGCTCTGTCTGCCTGGAGAATGATGCATCCCACTGTTCTTCTAAAAGCAGTGAGCACAATCAATTACTGGTAAAAGCCATTGTGGATCAGATGGTGAACTGTGAGCAGTGTCTGGATGCTGTCTGATAGCAAGAGTGCAGGTAAAAAGAAGGCTCAGAGGCATAGGTGGAGACTGAAGGGGTGTAAGGATTGTAAATCATCTTGCTATTCTTTTCTCATTTGATGTTTCTCTTCCATTGACCAGCTGGGTCCTTTTGTTGATTTCTTTGAGGCTGCCTGTTAATGTACACATGCAGCACCCAGCACAGTCCAGTGCTCTGTGGTACTTTCTAGAAATGGGAACTGTGATGAAGTAATTCTGTTCTCACAGCCTCTACTGCTAGAAAAAAAATCTACAGAAAGGCTAAAAGAGAACTATTTATAGTTACCCTATATGGAGATAAAATTTAACAACCATTCTTACTGAGTTCTCCTACAATTTTTTCAGTCTCTTAGATAAATCACTTGGCTTTCCCAAGAATTGGTTCATTAAAAGTAGATCAGAGTGTTTTCTTTTATACTGGTTGTTTGTTAGAGCTTCCTGGAAAAATTAATTTCTGTTCTTATGAGAATTCAGATCTTGAAGATAGAGCAGAGAATAGAAGGAAACATTCCAGATTTCTATCAGCTGTGATTGATGAAGGGTTGCTGAGCAAAGCTGCGGGAAACTTCCATACATTCCTCTTGCCCACAAGTTTTATGGGAAGTCCAGCTGTATTCCTGGAGAACTTTTATGGGAGTGTGGTGAAGTTCTGCATTAGACAAATCATCTTAAGACCACTTTAAACAGCTCATTTCTCATTGTAATGTCAGTTGGGTTTTATTAATGCTTATGCAGAAGTGTAGAACACAGGAATTTCTGCAGTTGGGTCAGCCCTTAATGAGCTGTAAATAGGGCTTATCTAAACACACTGTAGTTGCTTGAATAATGAATTTTGAATAATTGACTTCATGTTTCTTTAAGATTATTTTTTCTTTTTTTTTAATTTGTAATCTATTGACATACAAATTCTTAAGTCTGAGTAAATAAATGTTACATGGTAGAATTCATCTAGAGGAAATAATTTATCCTGAAGTCAGTATTTTATCCTCAGACAATATTCTGTGGGCACATACACTTGTAAAAAAGTAATGTGTGGAAAAGATCTGGATATCCCTGTGGAGATTCATGATGTTTAAAACATTTTTTTATAACTTGGTGAATTTCTTTCAGAACAAATGAGCGAAAGAAGTACAAAAAGGTGATACACTTCTATTTAAAACATGGTAATTCTCTAGTTAAGATGAACAGAAATACATTAGATTTTTAAATTTCTGCAAGTTTTAACATTTAGGTACTGCAGGGATTACTCTTAAGACTCCAGTGCCAATTTTAAATGTGTAGCTTTATACCATTGCTTATTTATGTAGACATTAATTACATTTTTAGTCTTGATTTCTCTAAATGGCTTCTACTAACAGGTTTTGAATCCATTTTAATAGGGTGTTCAAGGCAAGAGAAGTCTGAAAGTAATTTTGGATATGAAAAGATTTTTGTGTAATTTTTTTATTTAAGGCAGGAGGTACAGAGGAGTCTGTTCCTTTGCCCATAAATAATGAGGGCTCCTGCTCTCCCCCCAAGTTACAGCAATTAGGCCTTTTGTAAAATTGTCCAGATGCAGCAGTGAATGAGCACTCATTGAAACTGAAGGACATGACAACTAGAACTGAGAGAAGAGCTTCAAGTCATGGGTAATTCAGTGTGACAGAAGACCAGAATATCACTGAGGCCAAGAGCATGATTAAAGAAAAATCGGCGTCTCTGCCTTTAGATCTGCAATTACAGAAGATAAAATAGGAAAATGGAAGGGAGTAACCCCGCCATTTCTTTAAATAAATTTTAAAACCAAAAAATGTAGATAGGAGGAAAAAGACATTTTCTTAGAAAATTATTATTTTTTCAGCATCTTCCATGAAATGGTTTTAATGACCTGGAAAAGACCTTTTAGTATTGGTGACAAGATGTTAAATGAGAGGTATTGTTGGTCTGTCCTCATGTGTTTGTTTGCTTGGTTTTTTTTTTTGGGGGGGTGGGGGGTTTGGTGGGGGTTTTTTTTACTACTGCATTTGTATTTTTTAATATCCCTAGTAAACAACTGTTTTTCCTATTCCCATATTTTTGCCTGAAAGCTCTTAATTGCAAAATCGTAATAATTTGGAGGGAGAGGGTTTTTACATTCTCCATTCCAAGGGAAACTCCAGTTTTCCTGGACAAATATCTGTCTTGCCAAACCAAGACAGGTAATAAACTTGTTGATGCCGATATAGATTATTGACTTGGAAAGTAGATAAAATATATGTGCAGCTTTTAGAGTACTACTAAAACCTTGATCATGCCAAAAAATATCTGTGAATGCATCTCCAAATGAATAAAGACAGTTTAAAAATTCCAAGTTGTATGTAACTGTAGTACCTGGTTAATCCAGTCAAACTTAGGTGCTATCCTAAATGTAATACGTATTTTCCTGGTTTCACATATGGAAGATTTGATGGCCCAAATACGGAGATAATTTTACATGACATTATGAGTAAAAATAGCGTATAGTTTCTCAAAAAATTGTTTCCAAAAATAAATAGATGAGCAGTGTTGGGATGTTCATGCAAAGAAAGGCATCAGCTTTTGTCAAAACAATGTAAAGTTCTAAGTTGATTTAGCAGTGGTTATAATCAGCAGTAAATTATAATCATGCTAAATGATCAGGTTTAGTACATGTAAGTGCAACATAGAGCAAAAGATACTGCAGGTGTTTGTAAAGTGAATAAAGTACTCTGTAGATTAAAAATGCGATGCTCAAAGTTTGAAGCTAATTTTTTTCACTCTTTTATTTTAGTAGATTTTTAATAGCTGTCTGGATTTTTTTTTTTTAGAGACACAAACCTGGCATTATAATTTGGGGATCTATTTCAGTAGAGTGTAGTGATTATGTGTGTGTCTGGAAACTGTGGGAATAAAGGATTGTACTGTTTTAGAAATCAAAATACAGAATTATGCTTTTAATGTTAGAGACATGGGAGAGAGAAGTTAGAAGTGTCTCTGAAGGCAATTATCTAGAGACTTGCTAAACTCACTGAACTGTTCCAATTAAATAGACTAATTCCCCAGGTATTAACTCAGCTCGGGGAAGGTTCCTGGGTTTCTCTATTGATACTGTTAAGAGGAAAGGTAGGGAAGCCCAGTCAGTTTGGGAGGCTAATCGAAACAGGATAAAGAGAGTGCAGAAGATACCTTCATCTTCTGTTTGCAGAGGGTTGAAGACCTTTGTTCTTTCAATTTCTGCATGAGAGAAGGAAGAGACCTTTCCAGAAACACAGCATGAGAGCCCCAGTGCTGAGTGTAGGGTATTGCATTGTGGTGACTGGGTGTGCAGTGAATAGAGAGCAGTCCTTATCCCAGGAATCCTTACCCAAGGATCCTTTTGCTGAATAGGAATTAGCCTGCAGTCCCCTCCTTTCTGAGCAATGCCATCCTCTCTTGTGGCGTTCTCTGGCTCCCAGTTGTTGCCCTTCTTTCTGATTGCCTATTCCTATTTGCCTGTTCTCTCTCTTATTTCATTGTGCCTGACCATTTGGAAACTTAAATAATTTGCCCTCTTAGTATCTCCCATTTTATTGCTGCATGGATTGCAATTTTCTTCTGGTCCCAGCTGTGGTCTGTAGCTTTTACAGTAGAGACTCTGCAGTGCCCAGCTCAAAGGCACAAGCCCAAAGCAGACCAACACAGCAGTGCTACTTCACTGAAGGATCTTTTGCCTTGTGAGACAACTGCAATTTCGAAGATGTAATGAGATATGAACCTGCAATTGTTCTGTGGGTGGGCTTTTCCTCCTGCAGAAACACTGAAAGCATAGTTGTTGGTGTGGGCACACCTTGCCTGCAAGTGTCTCATGTAAAATAGCTCAAATATGACTATGTATGAAAATACACATTATAGATAAGCTTGTTAAAACCTTTAAAGAAAGTGACATGAAAAATGATGTATTTCCTCTCGACTGTTTCCTGGCATTTAGATTTATTTGGCTGATGCTACTTGCCTTCATCCATGTTCTCCTAGTGCCTAGGAGACAAACATGTTTGATTTGTGCTGGCACAAACAGTACATGAAGAGTAGGTGAAGCAGATCATTGCAGTCTGTAAGAGGAAGGAAACATTGACTGTAACTCCTCATCAATGCAAATTCTGGATTTTATCTTTTTTTCCTTAAATATCACCTGTTTGTGCTGCCTCAAACACAGTTTTTCTGAAGGCAGAACATGTTATTCTCAAACTTCAGAACTTAAATCCATTTATTGATGTTGATTCTGAATCACATTCTGTTTTAGCTAGTTTCAGTTATATACTTTTTGGGATCTGCAGTACTAATAATACTAAATAAATAGGGGTGTGATTCAGTGAAGTATAATGCTGGACAACAGCTGGACAATGAAAAACCCCTTTATGTTTGTTATGGAGATACTGAGGTTTTGTTAAAAGAAGGCATCTAATAAAAGCACGTTACAGGCTAGAAGGCAGGATTTTGGCAAAAAAAGGTGTGGTTGGTTTTTGGTTTTTTTGGTTTGTTGGTTTTTTTTGTTGTTTGTTTGTTTTTGTTTTGGTTTTGTTTTTTGTTTTTGTTTTGTTTTTTTTTTTTCTGCAAAGCCGAAACACAGTGTAATCTAGGATTCATAAGATCCCTGGAATTTTACTTCAAACTATAGTTAAGCCCTTGATGCAATTCTCACCTTAAAAGTTAAAGCCCGAAATTGTCATCTAAATTCTGTATCTCTTTTTAAAATTGCCTAATATGATTACTTGCCTGGCATAGCATTATAATTGAAGTATTTAATAAACTGCATAAGGACACTTATTTTTATCCATACAGTTTCTTTGTGAGGCTGAGTTTTAAGGCCTGAAGTCTTAACAAATTAATCAGCTTTCCACAGCAAAGCAAACAAAATTTTCTCCTGTGCATATTCTAAGTAATCCAGGCTTGGGGGAACAGCCCAGTCTTTGGGGGATGGTGGCTTCTTTTAATTCCTCCATAATTCTAAATCCTCAAAATTAAAGATGAGGAGCAAGCAGAACAAGAAACGTGGCAGTGCAGAGTGATTTCCTTCCTCCTTTCTCAGTCTGTGATGGGGCAGTGCAAACAAGAGGCTTTCTGCTGTGCTGCTCTGGAGTTGTACCTTGGGGTCTGGTTTGGAGATGTATCACCATCCATATGGGTGAAAATAAATTCCTGTGAAAAGTGTGTAGCCTTTGCTTCCTATTGATTGTTTTTTGTATAGATAATTTCTTTAGCTCTGCCATCCCCAAGCAGCTGAAGCTCAAGTTTCCATGACTCAGACACATTTCCCTGCGCCACACTCAGATAAGCAATGTTGTAGCCATGGAAGAAATTAATTGGTGAATGTATTACTTGTAATGTTTTCTTTCCTCTGTATGGTAATTTCTTTTACTGATACAGAGACACTTTTGATAAGACAATGGCAAGCAGATCTGCTGAATGTGTTTGTCCACAGCTGCAAGATGATGAACTGCATGCCTAAGCAAGGCAAAATGTGTTTCTTTTTATAGCCTTTTGAAATAATAATTATACCTGCAGCCTAGAGAATTCTGATTTTTGTTGTTATTAGATCTCTTTTTGAACAAAGACTGCTCATACATTCCCTGTGGATCTGATCCTGCAACCAGGTAAATGGTGGTAACCCCATGAGCGATCTCAGTGAGATATTGGGTGCCCAGCAGTGCAGGGATCAGTCCCAGGGGTCCTTAGCAGCTGGATGCTGATCTACACCTCAGCTATGGACACAATCTCTTGCTGTTAAACAGAATGATGTGACTCTGAATAGGCTGTAGTTAATTCAGTGTGCTGGAGCCAGATGACCAAGATGAAATTCAGCCGTTATTGTTTCAGAGCTTTAATTTATACTTTTTATGCCTGTAACATTTTACTTTTATTGCAAGGCTTTGCATCTTTGCACTGCCAAAACCTGCCTCTCTCTATGTGCACTGAGTGTTCCACTTTATATCTCCTCTGCTTTGGTTTTGAGAGTTGGAGTGAAAGGCTGCTTCATCCTTCATGTGCAGCAGACTTATGATTATGTTTTAATGTGGTGGAAGGTGTCTTGAATATCAGTAGATCTAGTGTGCTCCTGGTTGAGGACAGAAATAAAGTGCTTTGATTTTGAGATGGAGAGTTGTTCCTCTTAAATATCTCTTGTTCAGTCTGGAAAGGGGGAGCTTTGGGATGACCTAACTGTAGCCTGCCAGGACCTGAAGGGGCTACGAGAAACAGAGAGAGACGATTTACCAGAGCCTGTAGTGGTAGGACAAGCGGGAATAGATTCAAACTGAAAGAAGTGAGGGTTAGTTGGGGTATTGGGAAGAAATTCTTCCATGTGAGGGTGGGCAGGCCCTGGCACAGGGTGCCCAGAGAAGCTGTGGCTGCCCCATCCCTGGAGGGGGTCCAAGGCCAGTTTGGATGGGGCTTGGAGCAACCTGGGATAGTGGAAGGTGTCTGCCCATGGAATGAGATGAGCTGTAAGGTCTCTTCCAGCTCAGGAAGAGGTATAATTCTAGATTTAGGTAGACAGAGGTAGAATCTCTATGATTCTACCTCTGTCTGAAATGAAAAGTTTTTTTATATTGTACTTTCTACAGGACAAACAGTAGAATCTGAGTGATTTCTGAGAGTACAGGCTACATAATTGTCTCTCAGTTTCCATTAACAAAGCCCAGAAATGCCATTCTCCTGACTGAGCTGCCGTTCATGCTTATCCTCCAAGCCCCACTTCTCTCTGATACATACAGGCTCTTTTTTATACACACCTGTCTTTGGTAGTGCACTTGCAGTATTATTTGTGGGGATGGAGGAGAGTGTTCAGAGCATTTGAAAGAATTGGGAGAACAGTTAGATTTTACTGACTACGTAGATAATAGGGTCACTATCACTGAAGTGGATATAGATTGGATTTAGCATTTCAATACTCAGTAGTTTTTCCCTGTGGCACTTAAACAGTAGGTGACAAATCAATGTCAAGTGTTTAGCTGAATTACTTACACAAACAGAAAATGTTACTTGAGCTGATAATTTCAGCCTGTGTCTCGTTGAATAGGAAACAGTTAAAAATTACCAATGAACAAAAAAATTGAAGTGTGGATACCTGACCATGATGTTCTGAAACACAGAGGGAATAGGTGGAGAGGGTGTTGTTCCATGAGACTGGGATGAGCCCCTGCCTTCTGCCTGAGGAACAGGGTGGGGACCTGAGAGGGGAGTTGGGGTCAGCCAGTCAAGTCTTTGCAGAGCACCATCACTGAGCAGGACAAGCATTGCATAACTCATATTTTATAAAGACAAAGTAATATGCTTTTACAGTAGTAGTACTGGAGAAATTTTGAATTCATTCAGCTGCCAGGATTTGCAGTTCTGAGTTAAAAACATGGTTGTGAGTTTATACGTGAGATTTTACCAGTTATAAAGATGCTGTTGGAAGTAGTTATTATTGCATTTATCAGCCAAGATAAATATTATACAAAACAAATGATAGAAGGGCTTGGTAGAGATCACCTGCAATTTTTTTTGTATATGGGCATTAATATATTTATCGTAAAATGTAAGTGGCTATTGTACTCAAGCAAAATTTTTAAATGAGATTTTAAGCATTTTCCCCAGGCAAGACCAGGAATTGACTAGTCAGAGGCTTTACCAGTCTCAGAAAAAAATCATCTGTGCTCAGCAGGGTGTTAAAATAAAGTAACCCCAGTTGCAAGGGTATCAGGACATGGTTCTACAATTCTTATTTTTGAGACAAGTGTTGTCTTCCGGATTTTTTAGTGTTGGTAGGTCAAGCAGAATGTTTGTGGGTTGCCAGAAATATTTTTAATGGACTTCCTAAGTGAAAATTACCTAGGTGGGCGGACTAAGATGTCCATAAATAGAAAATCTAACGTATTGAGTATTCTAAAATTCTTTTTGTCTGGCCAGCAGCTACTGCTCCAGAAATGTGTGGGTGTTCTGCGGGTCCTGTCAAGTTACAGACACTCCAGAGAATCAGAAATTCTGCCTCCTCTCTAGGCTTACTACGGCAACTGAATCCCATTATGGCTTAAAAAAAATACTAAGTTTTTCCTCAAGGCAGAGAGGAAAGCTGTTCATTACACACAGTTTAAAGGCAATGATTAATGCCTGACCATAACTAGTATGCCTTATTATTTCCAATACAGCAATAAAATGCCAAGAAGGGTGTTTGAAAATGTAAAACACGAATGAGAAAGCAGACAGTTTAAACTGGAGGGCTGTTTCATCACATGCAACTAGCAAATGCTACTTTTTGTAGGCTGCTGTTTGCCCAATGAACTTTGAGGGAATGTGAGTTTTTGTGATTTCTCAGAGTATATACTGCATATAAAGCAGCCTTGGTTAATCACCATTAGAACATGGAAATGGCATTAAAGTACCTCTAAGTACTTTTTATGACTTTTCTTCATCTTCCAGAAAACCTGTGGCAGAAGCAGAGGTGTAATTAGTTCAAGATCAGATGCAGAAAAACAGGGGCAGATATTCTGTAGTTAAAGACCTTAAAATGTTTTCCATAAGCTGTTTCTTGTACTTTACTGAGAATTTCTCAGATACATTTAAATGTTCTTTAAGGATGATGAAATCAGGGTGATGGAAAAATGCCTTCTATGTGTATCATTTGTATTCCTTCTGAATTTGCTACATTATTTATGATGCAATCTTGAAATTATAGTGATCTTGTATGTAAGGAAGTCTTTCATTGTAAATTCAATGAAGATTTACCTGCCTTGAAAAATAGAGGAGTAGATGAGTATTCTTCATCATAAATAGCATACCAGACATAGCAAACCAGACATTTCCTGAAATGTGCTCAACTACTCCGAAGTACTCCCTTTGACTTGACTCAAGGAAACAAAATTACATGTGCTCACATTGACAATATAAAGAGAGTTTAAGAACTCCTAAAATATTGTACAGAGGCAGGAATATGTCAAAGATGGATATGTACTTTTTTTTTAGTGACTGTGGTTTCCATGTGCATTCTTAAAATGTGGAATTTATTACACTCATTTTCATCTAAAAGGCAGGAGTGAAACATTGTAAATTTTGCTGCAGATCATGGAAAATGTGCTAAACATCAACTCTCTGTACAGTGCACTTCCAGTTAAAGTTACTTTCAGTACACATACAGAACTTGGAGAGCCAGTGTCAAAACCCAGGGATGAATCAAAATTCCTGAAACCTGGGAAAAGTGCAGGATGACATATAAAAATGTAAAATGATACATCAAATGTGTGGCAATACACAGCATCTGACGTGACATTGGTGTTTCTCCCAAGTATCCCAGACAGATAAGCACCATTTCACATCTCCCCTGTCACTATTACCTTTTTCCTGGCCAAGAAACGAGGCCACAGGGTGTGTGAGTGAGTCCAGTTCCTCTCTCTGGACTGCTGAACACTGGAGCTTTCACACTGGCTAAAGCACTCAAGAACATTTTTGCTTCATATTCCTATGAGGGCAGAGGGACGTGGTAGTTCTTTCTGAGCTGTGGGTCTTGGCTGTTGTCAGTGGAGGCAAACTCTGAGGCTCTGCAAGTGCTTTTTGAAATGCTTATTGCTATTACATAGTGCTGAATTATTATAATGCTGATGGTGTGAACATGTATTAATGTTCACATTTTCACAAAGGGTAAAGTTGCCTTTGACTTGAATGCTTTGGGTAATGTTAGTTCCTTCCTTTTGATAAAGGTAGGGCTTTTGTAGAACAGCCAATTTTTGGTACCTGCCAGGGAGCCTGTACTTAGTACATTTTCAATGTTTATAATGGGAGAAAAAAGAAGGGGGGAAAAGTTAAAAGTAAGAAGCACTAACAAGAAATTATTCCTAATCATATTGCTATTCGTGAGGCATAACAGAATTCTGGAAAAATCAAATTGCAGGATGCAAACCTCGGGTGTCAACTTGTCACTATGTTACATTTAAAGTGGTTATTAACATCATTATGCTATCAACCTGTGAAGTTTGGGCATACCAAATATAGCAACCTACTTAATTGCTCAGTGTTTTGCAGTGAGTGAAAGAAAGGGAGGGTAGGAGGGGAGAGAACGGTGTGTTTTCAAGGTACCCTAAAAGGCCATTTCTCCTGTGGAGTAAATTATGCATTTGTTGTTCAATAAGACTTCAGTCTTTGAATATAAAATATTTTATTAGAAATGCTTCTTCCTCCCTGTCTACATGGCTTAGAAATGGTTTTATTAAGATCTTCCAACAAGGCATGTTGACATGGCTTGGCAGCTCTAATTGTGTTATTGACACTGCTCTTCTCTGGGGAAATCAGATTAAAATGAACTGATACTGCCAAAACCAGTGCCTAGAATACTTAGGGTCAGGTATCAAAGTCTAATTTGCCATTGCAGTAGAGCTGGAGAAACTCAGCTGAACTTCAGGTTTATATTTGTGTAAGGAGCAACTTGATCCTTGATTATCATACTACTAGAGACTTAGCTGTGAAAAGGCTGAAATGTGATTCTAGGATAAAACAATAAATTACAACATTGTTACAGTAACTACATAAAGCAGGCAATGAAAATGTAAATTTGGGGAGCAGAAGAAAAAGACAAAACCCCAAACCTTCACCAATTAGTTTTGAAGAGCACATTTACTCCAAATGGTGTGTTATCTCCATAAAAGTGAAGAATGAGAAAAGTTATTTCTCCAAATACCATAAAGTGTATTTACTTATTTCTTTGTATTGTTTATCTCCATTTCTTTAAAATTGGGATTTTTTTCTTCCTTGTCCTACACCAGGCATGACATAAGGCTGATGATGCAGAACCCACCAAGGCTCAGCTGGGATGTGGTAGCTTCACCTAATGGCTCTGCACTCAGGGAACTCACACAATCCTTGAATGTTCAAAGTGCCATTCAGACTTAGTTTTGGTTAAGAACTGGAGGGCAGTCTTGCTTACCTGTTATGTTTCTGGATTCAAAAAAAAAAAAATTGCAGAAACTTTAGCTGCAAACACTGAAATAATTTATTGAGCATATTCTACAGTCTATGGATGCCATCCATCGCAAATTCTCCTGTGTATAAAACAAGTGAGAAAAAATATATAAACTTGATATGCTTTTTCTCAAATTCAATTTTATGGCTATTAGAGCATTGAGAAAATGTGACTGTAGGTTAGCATTCACTATTTTTTTTCCCTTCTGACTGGCAATTCTTGCTATGTGACAATGTGATTCATTCAGACAAGCATGTACTCCTTGGTAAAAGATCTGAGTCGAAGGACCTGCAGCATGTCCTCTTCTCAGGATAATTTGTTGAAGAGAACATGGTTTTCTTCTGTTGGAAATGTCTGCATGTGTTCCCTCCTTCCATCTGGCCGTGGCAGGGGTGCTGTGGATACATCCATAGATTTGGGAAGTGTTTGCTCAAGGAGGGATGCTGATGCTGCATTAATTAGCACAGCTAATTACCAATGTCATTAGAGTTACACGTGCCCTGGGAAATACAGGCATGCTGGCCAGTAGGGAAGGATGTGCTATCACATTGTTTTGGGTCTTCCTGCTTGCCAGTAGTTTGGTCTGGGAGGAGAACACCATTAGGAACCCTACAGGGTATGAAATATCTACTTCCTTCCTTCTGTCCCTTGTATCTTCTTTTTTTTTTTTATTTCTTTTGACTTTTCCTATTCTTTTCACTAAAGGTGAAATTTCATGTACTAACACATACTCCTTTTTGTGTAGAAGATTTTTGCCCTCCTATGAATTTATTATTTAATTTTGTGTTGTCTCTATTTAGAACTAGTTAGCACGTATGCATAAAAGTTATTAATATACCCACTCATCCAAAGACATTATTCTGGATACTCTCCCTTTTGTAATACGACACCATAATTAATTCAAACACGTGTTCAGAAAACTCATGTTCTTATCCGAAGCTAATAAGATATTTGTAACATAAAAATGAACTTTTTTCCCTGGAAACTCTGTGGTTTCTTGGCGTCTCCCTCTTGAAGGCAAATTGTCCTTTCTATGAGTTTGGTCCCAGCAGATGGACCTTACTGGCATTCTATTGTTACATCAATACAGATGTAAAATACTGTCATTAAGGAAGTGACTGAAGTAGCAGACTTTTCTTATGAAATCTCAGACAAAGTCAGCCCACAACGAATTTTAGCATTTGCCATATGACATCTATTTAAGAAAGCTAATTTGCAGCTTCTGTGAGTAGCTGTCAGAGATAAAACTGTCCCTTTATCTCTCAGCTGATACAAAGCCTCATTCTAATAGAAAAATCATGTGAAGATTATAATTATACAGAAGCAAATAACTGAAAAAAATTGCCCACCCTCTTTGGAAGGCAGGGGAAAGAAACTCCAGGTTTTGAAAAACTGTTCTAGTGGAAGAGGTGTCTGTGCCAATGGTAGGGGGTTGGAACAAGGGTGATCTTTAAGGTCCCTTCCAACCCAAACCATTCTAAATTGTGCCATGTTTATGTTGTTCTCATTAGTTTCAATCTTCATTTGTATTGTTTGTTCAGATTACCTAACAAATCCTGCAAACTGTTAAATGCAGCAGGATTACCTTTCTGTTCCTGTGCAATGAGGGCAGAGTAACAGAGAATGGCTTAACTGAGGGGGGAGGGTGGGTGGAAGTTGCTTGGGAAATAATAGGCAGTGCTGCAGTGGCAATAAAAGTTAGGGCTTTGCTGGTATGGCCTGTTTGGTTGTATGAATTGATAAATTTGCTGAGAAAAGGTTCAAATTCACTTCCAAGCTGACAGTTCAGAGAAGAGTGGCTGATGTGCTGGGTGGGTGGGTGCCTGAGGGCTCTCTGGGTTCCTCAGTGCCTTTTGGAGGCTCATTTGTAGGAATCCTATTCTATGTTGTGTCCTGACGACTTGCAGTGCTGTTCTGATTCTCAGGCAGATGTAACTGAATTGCAGCATCTCCTGAACTATTTTTTGCCTTTACTCCTTGTTGTGGTGCTTCTTAGAAGTGTTGGGATGAGGGAGGAAAAAAAGGGACAAGAAATTATCCATCTCCTTTTGCCAGTTAATTTTGTCTTCTCAGCTTTCGCTCTTTCAGCTGTAATTTGATTGTCACAAAGCATCTCAAACCCTGTTTGCTTTGGAGTAACAAATGTTCTTACAGTAAACTATCCCTTTAGACAGAGCTTTCAAGATTCCTGGTCAGTCTCTTGTGAGCTTTGCTGGAAATACAAATACTGAATAAATGTTTAAGGTGAGCAGTAGTTTTTGAAGAGTGAGTGTGGCTGTCTGGGGCAAACAGCCCAAGCTGAATATGTGCATCAGTTTCTTCCACTGCACTTGACCCCAGCACATTTTGGAGCAGGCCAGGTCCTCCTTATTTCATCCCTGCCATTGTTAAAGACAGAGCCTGCCAGCTTGTTTCTTGCTGAGGTCAAACACCTCAGATAGAGTGGGGCATCAGCATGATCAGATCTCAATTGCTTGCCTCACCAATTTCTGGCTGTATTGTAGTTTAAAATCAAATCTCCCGGTTTCCTTGCAGGTGTAAAAGACATGTGATGTTGGGGGAACAGAGGGGGGAAAAATATGGTGAGGAGTTAAGTTTCCAGGCAGCTGATTGCTGATCTGAACATCCAGACCAGGGAGAGCTGTGTAGGCATGGATTGCAGAGCTGTGCCGTTTATTGACTAGATTCACTGGTTTAGAACAGAGCTATTTTAATGAGTTGTTTGAAAGAAATTTTGGTGATGCAGTAATGCAAGCATTCAATATGTACGTGGAAACACAAAAACACTTTTTCAGAAATATTTCAGAAAAATATCAGTATTTCAAGACAGTTGCATCCTTTAAAATAGACTATTGAGCGAGTTCCATGATCCTGTGGGAGCTGTACACGCAGAAATCTGCTGAACAATGTCAGTTGTTACAACCTTTGTCTCACTATAGCCTGGTGCTACATTTGTATATAATGGTAAAGCTCCCAAAACTGCGGCTCTTGCCCCAAATATGTAACATCACAGTTTAAACAATAAAAAGGGCTGCAGTTTGAATCTTAAGGTTGCCCTCAGAAAGCTAAACTCACTTAAGTCTTGTTTTGCATACTGTTTTTGTGAGCATCATGTCACAGGAGACTATTACTGACCAAAAGGCTGTTCAAGTGTTAGGGCTGGACAGTCATAGAAATCAAATGTTTTGCTCCAGATACTTCCTTCATATCTAGACAAAGAAATGAGCAAAAATTTGTTCTTGAAAATGGGGATATCATCTGTAGTTCCTTGAGACTGAGCTTTCACATCTTCGCTATCTAACTTTAAGGTCTCAACTCTCCCTGAGACATCTGGTTCTAATAGGTTAGATTCTATAATGTAGAAAAAAAAATTGCTTTCCAACATAAAAGCCATGCAAACTCCTAAACAGAATTTCATACATACAGACCTGAGAAGAAAATGCGAACGTTACAAGTTTGGTAATTGAACACATCCTGTTGATGGAGAGTTTAGAGGGAGTTTTTGCTTTGATGTATTACTGGTTTTATCAGTCCCGATCAAATCTGTGATTTATATGCTAAATAAAGTTACTATCTGTAGTTCATCAGCACTTTTCTTTCCCTAACTCAGTCTGTTCTCTTTTACTGGGGAGCTTTTCTTTGCTATTAAAAATGGACTGAGTCTGTGCTCTGCCAAACAATTGGAATAAGAGGAGGCTGAGAGAACAGCCCTTAGTTCTCCCCTGTTACCTAGATATAAATGGCAGGGGAAAATCAGCTTCAATGAGCTTTAGAAACATGTGAAATGAGGGAAGAAAGACTGCCAGGAGACCTCCCTCGTTTGGCTGGTTTGTGTTTCAGAAAAGCTGCCTGGGAGTGCCCCCCTGTACAGGCTCTGGGAAGGCAGCTCCTTTTTGCGCTTTAATTAGCAGAAAGGTAAATGCTGTTTTCTTGGTAGGCTTTGGCAGCTCCTCAGCCTTTCATTCACACTTGTTTCCTGCTGTTGTAGGAGAGCTGCAGCATGCTTGGGGCTCTTTGAGAACCTTGACAGAAGAAGTGAGTGATGTCCCAAAGCATGGCAGTCCTCCGAGCCTCCTGCTGTGCTGTAGGAAAGGCTTTTTGCCACCTGTAACTGAAATAGCTGAATCCAATGGCAGGGATCTGTTGGGAGCCATTGCTTCAGCATGAACACAGGAAGCTTGATTACTGTTATGCCAAGTGCCCTTGAATTTTTGCAGGTACAAACTATTTTTCCAGGTACTCTTAAAGTTTGTATTTCCATGTTATAAATAAGGATATCTGTCCATCTCGAATATATCACTTGTAATCAACTGTTGCTAATATATGTAATTATAAGTATTATAAACCTGGAGTAAAGCCAATCTGAAGTGCAGTCTTTAAAGGTATGTTAAGCTACATCTGTTGAAATGAAACCTGTAAAATTGCTTTTCCGTGATGAATGCAAAACAAAGATGAAATTAAAGTTGTTATTTGTATTCACTCTGCTGCTTTCATACTAAAACCCATGAAAAGACCACACAGTAATCAACTGGTGGGGTCGGCTATTGCGTAAGTGCAGCTTTTGCAGTCCATCTTTAGTTTGACTCAGGTCAGGTGGGCTGAAATGGAACCATCTGAAGCAAGTCTCATTTTGTGTGGCATTTAACAAGCATGAGATGCTAATTGCTGTCACTGAAGCATGACTGCTTTTGTAATGAATACTTGCTGCTGGTGGTCAGAGTATGTATCTCCGTGTGTGTAATGCAACATGCTTTAATCTTAAAATAATTAGTAAACTTGCAGTTGAAATTATTGTTCAATGAAGTTCTGTTTAACAGAGGTTCTGGCTTTTACAGCCAAATGATAAATGTTTGCTTTTAATTGTGTAGCACTGGAGAGATGCTGTACACCCTTTTCTATAATGACATTGTGCTTCCAAATAGTTACGTGGATAATCAAATCTGGAGAGCACAGGTTCAAACTGGTTGGTGAAGTTGAGTGCCAGCCCAGCACAGCACGTTTCCCCCTCTGTGCTGTTCAGTCAAATCCATGTTATCTGATTTTACAGTGGCATTAATGTGGCTCTCCTGTATTTAGGTGGGATTGTTTGACTTCTTCACCTTTCCATTGATCTTGCCCACAGATGATACTGGTGTCACCTCTCTGCTTGTGTAAAGTCAATACCTTCAGCAGTAGATTAAGAGCTTCTCCTCTCTGGCTGAAAAAAAAAAAGTACAACAGCGTGGCTTTGCCTTCTGGTGCTCCTGTGCCAACAGCAGAGCTGGTGGGATGCTTGTTAATGTGTGCGAGGGCTGCAGAAAAGTTGTCAGCTTTCTTCTGACATTAATAAATGCCAACATGCATGCCATGATCCTCTGTTCAGAAATTCTCCCTCCAAACTCCTCAACCCAGTGTTGAAACACCAAAAAGCAAAATTAGAAGTACAAATGTGTATCTACGTATATAAAATCCTGTATATGTGTCACTTTTGTAGAAGGATCAAGGCTTGAAAGTCTAAAATTTTGTCATCATTATATAATCAGAGATTTTTTTTTGAAGCATTATTTCAATGTTACAGAGATAGGAACTTAAACCATTGCATAATAATAAATCATAATAAATACTACTGTAGTCAGAATAATAAAAAACCTGCAACAGAACCTTCTCAATATAAAAAAAGCTTTGAACTGAGGAAGGAAAAGCCATGTTTTGTAGGACAGAAGTGTTATTTATGCTTTTTTTCAAGAACAATACTGCCTGTCCTTCTGATGTCAGCTGCCCAAAATAAAGTCTGAAATAACTAATACTGGTGCCAGGGAGCCCTGAGATTATGCAAGCAGGCATTTAAATATTAAGAATTTGCATTTTAACTTTACTGGTGAACTGTTTTGTCTACGGTTTCTCTTTGTGACTCTATTGCCTTTAAAAGCTGTTTAAAATTCTTTATTTAATGATTATTTATACAAAATAAAGAATACTATGATTAGAATCAGGTAGGGAGGGGAAAAAGTATTTGTTAATAGGAAAAGTAAAAGCTTCATGCTAGTAAATATCTTACCAAAGTATGAGAGAAAATGGTGTAGGAAAGCTTTTTAAAAGGTCAGTGAATTTCTGTGAAATTGTTCTGTTCTCATTGCCTTTAAAATTAAGTGTGCAAGGTGAAGATTAAAAGCTGTATATTCAGTGGCTGAATTGCCATTTAAAGCAGAAATCAAACACTGGCCCCAGAAAGAGAAAGGAGTGAAAACCTCTGCTTCTTCCTACCACTTTTTTAGGAGCTGTTTTTCACAGCAATAATTTAATACACAACTCCTTTGGCAAGGCATTCCCAAAAAGGAAAGAGTTTCTATGTGGAGAATGTATATATGCCATCAGCACAATCTTTAAGGGCAGTCTCCTATAGTTAGTACTTGATAATTCCTAAAAGAAGCCAGCCAGGGGAAATACGTAACTCATCTGTTACTGCTGCTGTGGCACAGGGGTTTGCCTGCCTTACACCAGGTAGAAATCCCACCTTCCTGTCCTGTCAGAAGGGTGTTGGTCACCTGGAGCTGCTTGCTTGGCTGGAGCTGGTTTTTGGGGAGCATCCCTGGTTGTGGGATGAGATGCTGGACTTGCTTTTTGTTTCAGCCTCTGCTGTAGGTTTGCATTTCCAGGCAGATAGATGCTGGATTGAGCTGGCCAAAGAAGGGCTTTCTTTTGATAAAGACAAAAATCAATGCTTCAACAGCTTTCTTGAAAGGATTGAACAGAATTATTTTGGAAACCTGAAGTGATGACCACCATCACAGCTTCTCTGTGTCGCTTGTGATTACCGAGCTGGAAAGCCCAGTTTTCAGGCAGTGGGGACACAGTCATGAAAAATCATTTCAAAAACCTCACAAATTCAGGATGCAGAAAAAATTATTATAATCAACAGCTGTATCTCAATAATTCTCAAGGAAAGAGTCCAAATAAAAGCAGGATACTGCTGAGCATTGATTTTTTTTCCATGTGTTTTCAGCCTTCTTTTTGAGGACAGTAATTGTCATTCACTCTCTGCTAAAATCTGGATTTTTCTACTGTTATATAGGCATTTTTTAAAAGACAAGATTGCTAGCAGCTGCAGCATCTGTTAAATTTTCATATCATCTTTAAAGAGATGACTAATTTATTAATCTGGTTTAGATTGGAATGACCTTTTCTTTTCTTTGTACTAAAATCCCTTCCGTGAAAAATTAGAGTTTTTCTCCAGGTTGCATGTATTGATTACTAGTGCTGGTATTTATTCATAATTAGAAGTACAATAGGCAAGAAAACCATTTTTAAAAGCTTGATCTAAAGCCTTGTGGCATTTTTATTTCACTGTTTTCACAGTAACCCTTAAAAGCCTGTAAATAGAGGAAGTGTAGTAAATAGAGGAGTAAATAGAGCCTGTAAATAGAGGAAGAGATGTAAGAAAATCAAATGGGCCCAACTGGTATTAGTCTGGCTTTCAGATTTTGGGCTAACCCACCTCAAAAATGTTGTGGCTGATACAGGAGTGCAGTCAGTCATTTTGCTGGGGCTTTGGACAATCTCTATATGAAAATGCAACTTTGATTACAACAATATCTGCACAAACCCCAGCCAAGAACCAGCTTTGTTCTGATTTTTGATGCTAAAATTACAACTTTCTCTTCAGGGAAGTAATTGTTTCTTCTTCCCCCCCCTCCCCTTTCCTATTCTTTTTTTTTAATGTTACATGAGAAAGACTCAAGCAGCCAAATATTAGAAAGATTAGAAAGAAGCAATTTGGCTTAGAAAGAACTTTATAGATTGTGGAGGGTGACAGAAGCTGTCAGTATTGATTTTCTGCCACTTTCCCATTTGACCTTTTGGATTGCAGCAGGCTCTCTTAAGAGGATTTAGCTTGTACCAAATTAAAGATATCACAGAACAATTGCTGACTCACATTGTGGAAGCTGGCTGAGCTCCTCTGCCATTAGTGCAGGGCTGTGGTCATTACTGGATTTAATGTGCTCTTGTAGATCAACTTGTTTGGAAAGCTGCTTATGAAAAAAAGGGTGGTGCTGATAAATGAAGTTGCCATCTACTTTATTTTCACACACACGTATGTGTGTATTTAAACATATTTTAAACTTCTGCTTGTGAAATTTGATGTGCAAAGTGACCAAAATGTACACCACCAAAACTTCTGATAAAACAATTCTTTAAGTATACATGTATGAAAGTTTCATTTGCATTGTTGAGGATGACATTGGAACAAAAGTGCTAAGTCCTAAGTGCTTTGTCTTCATTTAACACCTCCTGGCATCAACTTGACACAAAACATCCATGTGAGCCTCTGCTGACTGCCCTTCCACCCTGTTTGGAGGAAATAAATTGCTTGTCTGGAGTGGTTCAAATACTTTGATCTCATTTAATATTTTGCTATATGATGGAATTCAGTTTGTGGAAATAGTTGTTTTTTCACAGGATGCCCAAAATACATATATTAAATACAGAAAAATGATAAATAGGTGAATTCCTTTTAATTGCTAGGACAATTTCAAGAAGTGACATTTTAGTATACAGTTTCTTTGTTGGATAAACTGTGTGCTAGATTGATGTATTTTAAAATGGCACAGGAATATTGATTTGGAAGAGCTGTCTGCGCTGAGTGTTTCTTTTATAATAAAGATAAAGTTGTTATTTGTATTCACTCTGCTGCTTTCATACTAAAACCCATGAAAAGACCACACAGTAATCAACTGGTGGGGTCGGCTATTGCGTAAGTGCAGCTTTTGCAGTCCATCTTTAGTTTGACTCAGGTCAGGTGGGCTGAAATGGAACCCCCTGAAGGAAGAAGTTTCATTTTTGTGGTGGGAGTTGCCATGCCCTGTGTGTGTGCATTTTCATGCATGCGTATACATGTGTGATAAACGCCAATCACTCGAGTTTAGAAATTTATGAAAATTTAATAAAGAATAAAATTGGTTACAAAAATTAATACAAATAAAAGTTTAAAAAGTTTTCAGAGACAGGACAAATAATGAGACAAATAAGAGCAAAGAGGTCCGGACCACCGACCGTCCCCCCTCCCTCCTAGACAAAGGCTAGGAAGGAGAAGGGCCCAGAACAAAGAAAAGTCTCCCTTTTTGAGCATCCTGTTCATAACTATTCATATTTTATTTAAAACAAGTACTTTTCAGCTGGTTCTTGTCACCGAAGCTCCTTAGGGTCAGAGAGTCTGCCGGACTCTTTTCTGTTGATAAGGAAGCCATAAATTCTTCTTCATTGGAAGATTTAGGAGTTCCTGCAAACTGTTATCTCTGTGAAGAATTTCTGAAAAAGGGGTTTTTTTCTCTCTTTCTTGAGCTAAAAGAATATCCCCACACACACACACAGCCTCTATTTTTGATTACTAGCCCTTACTGTTAATTAAAAACTACATTTACTATATTATTCAAATGTTAATATCACATAACTTTTCTAAATAGCATATTACATATAGTAAATATCTGCGTAGAGCCACACACACAATATGACTTTTTCACACATGGATGAATACAGGGATGGCAAACCCTTGTCAGCCTCAGTTAGCTGAGAAACAAAGAACTCAAGAGTTTATTTCACTAATGTAGGGTCTCATGGAAAAGAGAACCAGGTTACAGTGTGGGGATAGTACTCATTAATATTGTAGGATCCACACTTGAATCTCAAGCCCAGAGGAGGTCAGCCTGTGCTCCAGTTGCTTGGCCGTGCTCTGCTCTGCTGAAGAGCAAACTCTAAGATCCAAAACCTTTAAGCTTTGGGCATACACACATTTTTGTCCACTCACTGCTACTTAACCATCACTCCTTTGAGTAGGCTGTGCCAAGCTCTGTACCCAGGCTGTCAGGTTGTTTCTCTTATAAATAGCCATATTGTGTTGATATAAAATTGTGTTGGTTTACTACTAACTGTAGCTAAGCTGGAGTGCTGCTTATGTGACTCCTGTATCAGCCTCCCTTGCTCTTGCTTTGTAACAAAAATGGTTATTAGGTTTAGAAATGCTAATTTTGCATACATTCCACCGATGAGTCCTGCTGGGGAGCCTGTTGTGCATCCACCAGTTTCCATGGTGTGGGGCATTTTTCTGCTGTTTGTTTCTTCAAGGCAACTGGAGTTCATTTTTTCTACAAAGAGACAAATTTTGGCGGGGCAGGTGTGGCTTAGGGCCAAGAAGGAACTGAATAATGCAAGGATATGAAGTATTTGTGTGCAAGAAATTGTTTCCTGTTACCAAATGCCTTGAGCTTACCAGCAGTGCTGGCATCTCCTCAGTGTATATTTGTGTCTAGTGTGTTGAGCCATTTTTTCTCCCTTCCAGTCTTGTTTTCTAGTTCTGTCAGAGGATCCTTGAGGCTGGAGCTCCTGCTGCTGTAACTGCTGAGCAGTTCACAGCCATTTAGCAACTTCTTTGTAAAGACTGAAGAATAAAGATCTTTGAATCTGTAATTTTATGGAAACCTAAAAGTGCAGGTTTGGTTTTTTTTCCTACAGAGCACATGACATTAGAAGGCCTTGATTTTAGTTTCTTGATCATTGCATTAGTTTCTTTTGGGTCTTATGTTCTTGTTATTGGCTTTGATTTCCCCTGTAAAAAGGTTGGTTGCTTTTGGCCATCTCTCCTTTTGTTCCACATCTCATGCAACCTGCCTGTTGTTTTCTCTGGCATGGTGGCCGAGGAGCTTAACTGGTTATATGAATTGATTCATATGTTAAGTAAACATTTTTTTCCCCCTATTTTTAACCTAAATCAGCTTGCTGGTTTGTTTAGATAAACATGTGCTCCTGCAAACAAGTGTGCTGGCACTGAGCAGGAGTAGCCAGGCACAAAATAGAGGCCTTGCTGTTGAGGAGGAGGTACCTGTAAAGTACCACTTCAACTTCTGGGCACACTAAAACTGTCTTTTTTACTCTATTCAGAGTCTCTAAAGCAAAAGGAATCTGTAGGCACTTCTCTAATAGAAATGGTCAGTGAGGTGCATGGGATATTTGGAGTTTCAAAGCAGACCTGATAAATTTTGCAATGTCCCGGTTTCTGCGAAAAGCCAACATGAGTGGATTAGCTCTGCTCACGGAGGGTTTGTGGTTCAGCATATCCTTCTCTGATAGCTGGTTTGAGCCCTGCAGTGTGTGACAGATTGGCAGAAACAGTCCCTCAGACTTCACTCAGATCTCAGGCTCTAGTCCGGTCTTGAACTTTTGTCAGTGTATATTGGAAATGTATTTAAAACCCAATTTCGTTGGCTGACAGCCTGACAAGATGTCATTCCCTGCATTTTTGCCCAACTTCAGGAACTTTTGACAGCGTTCAGCACAGAAAAACAGGACAGGAAATGCAGCAGTGTGACTCAGGGCAAGTCTAAATGTATCATTTATGCTAAGATGTGATTTTAAGTGGGATATTTTTGAGGGAGCTGTGACTATTTTGTGGATGCGGCTGATTTTTCCTGCATCTCTCATCAGAGCCATTCCCACCAAAGTCCTGGTGCTTTTCTGAGAGTCTCCTTGGAAATGCTGGTGGAGGTAGTGGCCACTCATTTTCAGGTGTTTTCCATCTGCTTGTGTACAGATCCTGGACATCAGGCACTGGAGCTTGGCTGCTATTGAATGCTTGACTGGGTAGGTAGACAGCAAACAGTGCAATAAAAATGCTTTCCCATGCCTTTTCTGTTTCTCATGCTGTCAGTTTCAGAAGTGTTTGCCTAACCATATATCTGGGCATATGGCTGCACCTCAGTCCTTCGTTTTCCCCTAATTTTCTAGCAAAAAAATGAAAAGTATCAAATCAACAAAAATTTTTTCTTCTCCCCCATGGCCGGGAGGTGGAGTGAACTTCTTGCTTTTAGGCATGTATGAATCTTAGGTGGTATTCTCCCTTAAGCTTCCATTGTCTTTCTCTTTTATTGAAATTATTTGCTATCAGGTCTCCAGCTGTATGGCCTAAAGTTTTCAAAACTTAAGTCTACCATTCACATAAAGCAGGTATTCTCATGAGCTGCATCTATTCAAACAGCTTCTTATAGAGGTGAGGGTCACAACAATGATAAATGCTCTGTTTGCTATTAGTTTCTCACACAAAGAGTCAGACAAACTCATTAAAACTCATTGGAAAAAGATATTTGCCATGGATTGTTGGCTACTGTATCTTGCATATAGGCAGCTGCTTCAGAAGCANTTTTTTTTTTTTTTTCATCCTGAGCTCATTCAGGCATTTGCAGTATTTTTTATTATGTTTTCAGAGAGAAGGAAGAGCAGACCCATCTCATCTCAAAGATGCTGTGTCTTAGACTGCTAAAAGGTCACTCCTAATTTAGCTAGCATAGATCCACCAGGGTAAATCAGGACCCCTGCAGGGCTCTTCTCATTGTTTGGCAGCTTAAAAAAAATTCTCAGAAATGAAAGAACAAGATCTTCAAAATCCCTTTGTGTATTTGCAAAGCACTGTTCTTACAGTCTCATTTCTCTTTGCCTTGGTAGTGTTGTGGCCTTTTCACTTAGACCGAGCGTCCTCATCACGCTCAAATACTG
>VXBR01007099.1:154828-189324 GCA_013400215.1 Cisticola juncidis | reverse complement strand
TCACGCTCAAATACTGATTATGAATAGGATTCTGAATCAACCCAAGAGCAGAATAAATCTTTAGAAGGGTTTTTTTCAAGGACTGTTCTCTACGGCAAGTTTAAACTTAATCCCATTTCCCATTAGGGCAAACTTTTTCACTGGGCTTCTGAGTAAAAAAGATTTATTTGCATTATGTGATGATGCCAAAATGAGTGATGCTTTTATTTTTTCTTTATATATATATATACATATATATATATATTTAAGATGTTCTTCTGACTGTGATAACACTGAGGATTCATTTTAGGAAAATATTTACATATTTATATTTGCATAATTTACATTTAATATTTGCGTCGTATTGCATCATAACACATCTTAAGCTCATACATGTTCATACTTAGACAAGTGAAGGAGCTCAGGAGAGTAATTCCTAGTGGGTTTAGGAGTTTGGTGTTGTGCTTGTGGGGCATTTTTTAACTAGAAGTTCCAACCCTGTACCATGTTTAATAACCAGATATGTGTGCAGGACATGTTTCTTTCCAGTGGGATAAACCCATTCAGACCACCATCTGCATGCTGGAGTGCATTGTCCTGTCTTGCAGCTGGAATTGCTTCCTGTCCATATCCAGGATTTGTCATACAAATGTGCAGAGCTGCCCTGGAGTGTTCTGGGGTCTCTGTCTCAGTGGCAGGCACATAACTTCAGAGCACATAATGCAGGGCCGATCATGCTGGATGCCCCCAGGTGTAAAGACAGTAAATTTGCATGAAAAGACTTAATGGTCTGGAAAGCCACAGTAAAATGAAACCAGAGAAGGGTCTGTAAAGAAAACGTCACTGAGCCCTGCTGCTGGGATTTCCAGGAGCACTGAGTTCAGTGGAGCATCACATGCTCCTCTGTAGCTCCCAACAAACACATTGGCTCTGAAAACGTCACTGATTAAATTTAAAATATGGCTTGAAATGCCCTCAACAGGGCAAATGTAATGTTTGCATTTTTTAGATGTTGTTTGGTATTTAATAACTGTATATCAGATTTTTTAAAAGTAGAGCAGGTTGCACTTGTAACCAGTCATGGAGAGATTCCCCCTTCAAGGGAAGGAAATGAGACAGAAAGACATGTTTATTTCAATTCATGTATTATATTAATTTTGGCTTTCCTAAAGAAAATCTTAAAAAAATATAAGCAAAAGCAGAAAAGAGAAAAAAACAAGAAAAACTGTTTTTTAAGCTTAGGAGGAACAAAAGATATCATTACAGAGGAGCATGCTAAAAATCTTGCAGCAAAGAAAATTATTAGAGTTAAGCATGATGAGCCAAAGCTGGGAAAGCTGAACACAATAATCACCAAGAACTTTCATCCTGAAAATATAAGTATACAAAATTTCAGTTGTCAGTAGTACAGGTAAGGTCAATCACATGCTCTAAATTAAATCTTTTTAAAATATAGGGTCAAATTTTCTGTTTTCCTGATGCCTTGCCCAACTTTACTGGCAATTTTTCCTAGACCAAAAACTAACTTCAACTCATTAAAGCTAGAGCAACTTTTTAATACAAATTAATAGCAGTCAGTCAATTGGCAGCCAGTTAACCTGTGGTAAAATAATCAAACAAATTGCCCTGACCCTGTCCTTTGCCCTTCCTCAGGTCCTGAAATGCTTATGAAAAACGTGGTCACCCTTGGATTGAGTGCTGCCAGGCACGAACACTGACATCTGCTCCAGCACTCTGTTTATGCTCAAGAGGGGCTTTCAGTCCATCTCCAGGGCTGTGAGTTCTGCAGGGTTCAAAGGCACTTCATTCAGTTCAGTGTGTTAGTGGAAGGATCAAATAGGAGAACTTGGTTTTCCCAAAGAGTCTAATTATGTTAGAGATCCTCACCTGTCAATTGAATGAAGTCAAGTAGCTGTGAAAATCTCCAGACACCTGCATGCCTCCTCTAAGGAAATTAAAAACCAAAATGTTTTCACATCTCAGGATGTTTTAAAATCAAAATTCTGTTCTAATTAAAGTAAGTGACTGGACTATTTAATGTAGAGGAGCAAAGGAGATTAATTCGAGGCTACTCTTTCCCTTGCTCATCATTAAGCAGTGATGAACATTCAGTGAAGAAGATAATATCTAGAGCTAAATCGTCCTTCCTTTCCACAGTAAAGCCTCCTTCAGTTCCACTCTGTCAAAAGATTAGTGGTAGAGATGTGCTTGATAAATTTTTCTTCAGTGTAACTAGACCTGTGTTTTTCCATAAGCACTGATAAAGAGCTCCTTCTTAATGCAAAAATATATGGCCAGCACTCTAACCTTAGAAGTGCCTGCTCTGCCTGAAAATAGGTTTTATAAAGCACTAGAATAAATAAATAATTCTACAGGCCTGTGTCCAACAGTTAGTTTTAATGGCAGAAAAAAACAATCAAGTGATTTTATGAGTCCCAGTTAAAAGTAATTATACACTATAAGTGCTTCAAGTAAGTAAATGAGACAGACAAACCTGCTAACGAATTGCTGCCTCATTGTAAGCTTCCTTTCCAGTTAACTCAGTCTCAGCATTGCAGGACATTGCTCTGCATTGCTTTGCTCTCCACTGAGTCCAGCTCTGGCCCTGTTCTCATCTGTCTCACTCCATTTAGTGCAGGGGGTATGGGATTCAGCTGTTTACATTAGTAGGTGTATGGCTGGCAAATGTGGTGTTGTAAAATTAGGATGACTTTAGGAAGCAAACAGCACTAATGGGAAGAAATTTTGCCATTTCATTCTGATTTCTCTGTGTTATTTATCCTAGTGCCAGGGTGTTTACCCAAACGCCAAGTACTGTCTGTGTGTTTATTGGGAAGCTGAGAAACCAGTTTTATGATAATTTGCACTTCTTCAGTAGCATTTTCAAGTATGCATTTTCAGCAGAATACTGATTAGCTCTCCTGTATGAGTGTTGTGGTTGGAACTGGGTGTCTGCACATAGTCTTGAGGAAAAAATAAAGGTAGTGTGGGTTTTTTTCAGCCCCTGATGTTCAATTGATATAGGATGCCACTCCTTGCTTGGGCCCATCCCCATCCAGTGCAGTGAAACAGTGGGGTCACTGCTGGAGACACCTTTGCCCAAAAGGAGAATGTCAGAAGGGATCAAGGAAATTGTGTTTGCAGCCATGTGAGCTGTAGTTTGCTATCACCTCGTACCATTAGTGGGAAGGTCTCAGGTAAGGTAATCAAAAATTATTTCTTGGTAGTTATTTTCCCAGTCAGTCTCCAAACTCCCTCTGCACTGCTTGGAAATGAATTTGTCAGGATCAATGAGTAATTTGATCCATGCATCCAACTGCTTTTTGCTGTGGTCTTCCCCTCCTTGATAGGGACAGGAACCTTATAAATAATTAGATTTGTTACTAGACTGTAGTAATATTATTAATGTATTCTATTTTTTATTTATTCCTTCAAGTACATCAGTGGATGATGTATAGACTGCTTACATGAGGGAAAGAAGTGCCATGCCTTTAATATCTTTATATTAAAAAAATTCTATATACCAAGTAATGCCAAGATTGATAGCAGAGGAGATGTTAGTAAGTAGTGCATTTTATTCCACAAAATCTGCTTCTTTGTGCTGACTTTATAATGCCAAGTAAATATAGCAGAAATTAAGGAGTCCTTTGTTAACTGTGCTCATGGATGTCACAGTTAATTAACTATTGGGAAGTGTGCTCTTAAGTTGTGGCTTTTTTTTTTTTGTCTTTTCTTCTTTTTTTCTTTTTTTTTTTTTTTTTTAATATAAAGATAGCCAAAGTGGAATTTTGCCAAATCAAGAGTATTAGTTTGATTTCTTGGAAATTTCTGAAATACAATTTCGCTTTTTTGTTTTAGTTATTGCAACAGGAAAAAAAACGGTTTAAATATTTTTTGTGAAACAAGGTTACAGTGGAACATCTGTCAGGTCTAATGGGCTCTAATCCAGGGATCAGACCAGAGCAGCCTAATCCTCTCTGGGATGACTGTACCAGTAAATTATCCTGAAGAAGGGGTTTATTTCTGTAATACCTTTTGCTTTGCAGTGACTGCAGGCCTAACCCCTTTAAGGCTACAGTAAATGCAGAATGGCTTACTGCAATAAAAGGAGCTCACATTTATTATAAAGTAAGAATATTCACCCTAGTAATCACCATGGAATAGATAATATATTATAATTTCACATTCTTCCTTGTTTTCTTTTTTCCTTTTTGTCTAGCTGACCTTTCTGCAGATAGCAGAAGTATAAGCTTGAAGTGCACACCATAAAAATATCCCCTTGGCTGAGGGATCCAGTGAGCTCTCCAAAGTTACCTTTGTGAAGAGTTAAGCATTCCTGTAGTTTCCCTTCTTTCTCTCTCTCTCCTGTAATGGAGGCACAAAGTCCAGCCTGGTTTGTGACAGCCCCTCTGTGAATAAAGCCTGCTTTTAATCCAATTTATCAGATGTTTCCAGTAGCATTTGCACAGGCTTAAGCCTTCGGAGGATGGAGATGATGGATTTAGAGAAATAAAGCTAGCTGATAGATGGAATCACTTATTAGAGATCTTTCATATAAATTATGAAAAATAGCTACAGTGAATTATAGCTGTAGGCTTTCAGATAATATGCCTTTCAGGAAAAAAATAATGAAACTAAGTGACACTCAGTTCTGAGTTTTATTACCAGGCTGAATCATAATTCAAAGTTCTTTTAAAACTTCCAGGACGACTTGCAAATCGTGATGAAAACGAAACTAAGCTTGATCATATTTAAGCAGTTTAAGTGAGCTTTTTGGCTTCTACTTTATCCAGGAATATTCCTCTTGGGTAAGTTTCCAGGTTATTCCTGTCTGCAGTCCCATTTCCTGCTGCTCAAGGTCCAGTAATTTTTTACTGTCAGTTTCTGGGCAGTTATCCCTTATCAATATGGACAGGGTGGGGAAAGCCTCCTCTGCCAAGACAGCACTCCTTGCAAAATCGATGAACCAGCAGCCTCTGTTCTGCTTCCAGTCTCTGCTCATCCTGAAATCAGACTTGCCTTGCTCCCAGTGCCAACCAGGGGCAGGAAAAGTTGTCTCAGTCCCAGCCTAGCCCAGGGGGTCCCATGGCAACAGAGAATGTCCTGAACATCATCTTTTAAGGCTGGCTCTGAAGAGGGTTTTGTGTGTGTGCATGTGAAATACAACAGGCTGAAGTCTTGAGGTTTGTCTTGAGCCACTGCTGCCCCTGGAGAAATGGGAAATTTTTGAAGTTGGATGAAGTTTGGTAGCTGCATAGGATCATCTGCCAGCAAAATACTGTACAGCAGCAAAGGATGTGGATGATAAAGGAGTTGTATAAAAGTGTTAGTTTAGTGCTGCATCATGATTTAAAAAAAAAAATCTGAAAGGGAGAGGGTAGAAAACAGAGACTCTGAATGGATTAATGCATGGCACCATGGTGTGGCATGTTCTTAGATCTTTTGGAGACCATGGAAAGAATCAGCAGAAATGATGAGTGTAGGGAATGCTGAATAAACCAGAACTGTGTCCTTCAGGGAGCAATACCTGAGAGAAGGTGTGGTAGGAGTACCTGTACTTAGCAAAGGGAATAACAGGGAAGTGTTTCTGATCTTTCCCAATGAGCTGAAACCAGCAGAATGCAGGTGCAAGGCAAAGGAAATTGTGCTTAAGGATCACTTTCCTTAGTTGTACAGATCAAAATCTTGCACAGGTTTAAAAGGTTGAACCTGTACAGCCATTCATATGTTTCCAAGGTCAAATACTTCTGGTTCTTGTCATTTAAAAGGCCCTTCCCTCCATGCATGATTGAGCCCCCTTATTGTATTCCCTCCCATCTACTTGCATTTATTTCAGATGCGTTGCCATTCTTTACTTGCCTTTGAAACTTTGATGGGCCATTGTAATGTAAATGTAACCCAGTGCCCAAAAAAACCCCAGCTAAAGGAATTTAGTGATAGAAACCCCAACATCCTTTGCAGTAAAGTTTTCCATGGAGTTCCAGTGTCCCTGCCACATTAATATGCATTGGAATGTCAAATGCAATTGCATTCATGTTAGGTTTTGCTATGAAAAAAGTATATTGTTTCAAAAATTGTGTTTTATGTCAGGGATACCACCAGTGAAGTTACATAACTGGATTCAAAGCATTTCACAACATTAGCAAGTCTTAGAAAAGTTTGCTTGAGGGTTAATCAACAGCATGGTGTAAGATGCTTATGAAAAATTATTATTCAATTCATTGTTCTTATCTTAGGATCCATCACATTGACTCTCATATATATATATATTTATTTGTGTATACATAGATAGATATATGATATTTAGTAGCATTCCAGAGTTTCAATAATTCCCCCAAAATTCAGATTTTTCTTTTTCATGTTTTAATAAACCCAAATTAGGTGTCCTCCCTTTCTACAGTACAAGAAGAACTTTTAAAGTGTTTCAAAGGAGTGCATCCCCTTACAGTCTTCATGCTATTTCTGCTGCTTTCCCTACATAGCATCCTGGTAATACCTGAAGTGGTTTAAAACCTGTAGTTTTTACTAGTTGATGGCAGGAGCTAAGTACAGAGTTTCCAGGTGAAATTTCCATAGTACATAAAGGTACTTTTAAGTGTAAGTACTGCTGTTTCTTGAAATGAAATGTTAACTCACTTTGGATTTAAATGGAACAGATTTTATGAAACTTTACTGTAGAAAAGTGCTAGGAGCATGTGAATTTGTCATTTGTCAGCCAACATTCAAAGCAGCATTCTGAAGTGATTTGTGCAATTCTATTAATGGACAAAATTTTGGTGAGGGAGTACTTCAGTTTGGGTATGAATCGGCAGTGTTTGCTGGCAGTCCAATCATGCTGAATTATAGTTAAAGTGCTACTTTAAATAATAAGTACTTTCTGGATGTAACTTTAATTTTATGACTACTGTTCCTCTCTCTTGTGAATAAACAGCATTGTTATGAAAATACTCTAATCTGATAAATATAAATTTTCTATTTTAAGGTCCCCAAAATATATTGGAAGTATATAAGTCGTCAGCTGTGAAAACTGCAAGCAAATACAGTCTTTTTTGCCCAAATTAACTTAGTTTTGGATGTTCTGATTACAGTATTATCATTTATCTTAACCTGCCTGAAGCAAAGAACTCACAGTGAAGAAACTCTGAGAAACAAATCAGAGGGGTTTATTTTGCTGAATAATATTTGACATGTTTGAGATTTCGGCCTGAGATCCCATCCCAGACAGACTTTCAGAAGCAGGAACCACTGCACTGAAGTTATCCATGTTCAGTGTCTGACTGGTGTTACCCTAGGCTGACATGCCAGACCATTTCCCATTACCATCAGTGTATTTAGGGAATTAAAAGTCTTGTGTGTAATTTTCTCATAAGTGATAACCAGAGTTGTATGTGATGCTAATGCATGTTAAACAGAGCCTTGTGTGTCCTGATATGGGATGACAAACACAAAGTGATGAAGATATTAATTACATCTCAGCTGTGAAAATGCTCCTCGTGTTTCATAGGTACAGGCATTCAAGAAGGACCTAGTAGGGGTTTTTTTAAATTTTGTTTGTTTGTTTTTTTAAGTGACCAAATTTTCTTGTAAAAGCCTTGTCACAAAATTATTGCCATTCGTATCTTTATGCTTGGGTATTTTACTGAGGAGTGAGGCTTGGCTCAAAATTAACTTGAAAATAGCCTTCAGCCTGATAAATATTTGTATTTAAATAGAACCCAGGGAAATCCTTCTAGCCTCTGACAGAGCCCTGAAGGGGAGCTGGCAACTGTATAGCAAACTGAAGTGTGCAAATCTTCAGCCTTGCAGCAGATCCAGTAAATATGTGCAGTGTAACACAGTAAATATGGGAAGGCTTTTAGTTACAGAGGTATGTAAATGTTGACAAATATGATTATCTGCAAAGCACAAAATCCATTCGCAGCATCAAAGGCAAAACTAAAATTACTTTTTCCTGTCTCCCTCCAGGATTATGCTGAGAAGAAAAACACAATAGCAAAAGCTCTGGAAGACCTTAAAGCCAACTTCTACTGTGAACTCTGTGACAAGCAGTACTATAAACACCAGGAGTTTGACAATCACATTAACTCTTACGATCATGCTCACAAACAGGTAAGAGAAATCTGCTTGCTACTTCAACTTATTTTCAGATAGAGTAATAAAGTAAGATGTCCTTCAGGCAGGATGGGAAATCACAGCTGAGTTGTCCTCAATTGCAGGTTCTGGAAAGCAAAATACACTGTTTTCTTGGGAACAAATCTTACTATGGAGGTTTTACTGTCAGAAATTCTGAGGTGGGAAGACAGAGAAATTTTAACAGTTTAATTGTGAGGAGGAACAGGGGATGATGAATAATAGGAAATAATATGATTGAAATGCTAAATGTAAAATTTTCTTCTTGCCAGTTTAATTTTTCACATAAATGCTGTGGTATATTTCAGACATGACTTACAGGGAAAAACATTTGTTGCAATGGATGTGCATAAGAAACTTGACATGTTCTTAGGTAAACTTTTTTTAGTGCAGATACAGTTCTGAAATGAGCTATGATTTCATTTCAATGCACTGCATTTAGAAAAAGTGTGCCAATGAAAGGTTTCTGTGTGTTATCTTTAAAGCAGGGGTATTTATGTTTCTATCACACTGTATCACTTCACCTCCAAGTTGTGTGTATTACTTTGGTGAGACAAAAGCAGTGCTTCCAGAAAAGGAGAGAGGCAATGCATCCCAGGGCAACATCCTGATCTGCAGAGGGGTTAAATCTGTTTAATTTAAAAGGAAAGAATGCATCCTGACTCCTCTGAAGTGATATGTAAGGATAGTGTAAAGATAAGTAATAACTGCACAGAAAATTCCTACGTAGGTCATTTAGCTGGTAATTCTTCTGTACCTTGTCTGTTGTGGTGGGTTTTGTTTTTTTGTGGGTGGTTTTTGTTGTTGTTGTTGTTTTTGGTGGGTTTTTTGGTTTTTTTTTTTTTTTTTTTTGGGGGGTTTTTTTGTTTTTTTTTTTTGTGGGGTTTTTGTTTTTTTTTTTTTTTTTTGTGTGTTGTCTTGGTTTTGTTTATTTGTTTGTTTGTTTTTTTAATCTTTTGAAATCATATAACCATATGATTTCTGGATTGATTGTTTTTCCTTCTAATTGATCTCCCTTTTTCCTGTTGTTCTATCTGAACATAGATAAGCTACTACACTTTTTTATCTGTATTATGTAGAATAATTATTTGCTTCTCTTTTATTTAGTACTGGTCCCTGAAACATTTCTCTCTCTCTCTCTCTCTCATTGGTATTTTTATTTAGCCCATAATTTACACTGCCAGTGTGAGTGTTAGATTTAGTTTGGAGAGCTGTGAAGATGTGGACCACAGCAGCAACAGCAATCTGTAAGAAGCTGGAGGGAAAGATACATCTATTAGATAAGAAATTAGCAGGCAGCTTCATTGGATCCTGTAGCTGTTTTATTAGGAGTTTTAGTTAAAACACAGCTGGAACTGATTCTTTAGGTGTTATATTCACACAGCAGCACATCATTGATGAACAGCAGGAAAAGAGAAGTTATGGGCAGGGTCTTCCCCACTTGACCTCATGTAGGATATATATTTATTAATTTTTTTTAGTGCTGTGAAGCACGTTGAAATAATGAGAACCTGAAGGCGGCAGTCCTTGTTCTTCTGTTCAGTATTGATGAAAAATTGATTTTGAAGCTGAGGCCAGGTGTGAGACTGAACTTTTTCCCAGTGTTTCACATGGTAATTCTTGTTTTCTCATGGCTTTGGGCAGGAGAGGGTGGGCACTGCACCAGCCCCTGGTGGAGCACAGCAGATCCTGCCTCTCCATCTTTTTTGCAGGNCAAAAAAAAAAGCCCAAAAAACCCCTAACAGTTTTCAAGTAGAAGAAAATTATATAGTTGCTTGTTTGGCCAAAGTTAAAATTTTCGGTAATGTTACTGGCAAATAGAGCTGTTGATTCCTCAGTTAAAATGTTGAGTTTAGATCTCCTGGAATTTTTTTTTTTTTGTGGGGGCTTCTTTTAGGTCTTTGGGGAAAAAAAATTNGAGAAGTTATGGGCAGGGTCTTCCCCACTTGACCTCATGTAGGATATATATTTATTAATTTTTTTTAGTGCTGTGAAGCACGTTGAAATAATGAGAACCTGAAGGCGGCAGTCCTTGTTCTTCTGTTCAGTATTGATGAAAAATTGATTTTGAAGCTGAGGCCAGGTGTGAGACTGAACTTTTTCCCAGTGTTTCACATGGTAATTCTTGTTTTCTCATGGCTTTGGGCAGGAGAGGGTGGGCACGGCACCAGCCCCTGGTGGAGCACAGCAGATCCTGCCTCTCCATCTTTTTTGCAGGGGGTCTGTGTGTCTGTGTGTCTGTGTTTACGTGTGGCTCTATGGATGTGTTTGGTGAAACACAGGAAGCCATCCTTTTCCTCTGCTTGACATTCACAAGTCTAATCTCCCTGCTAGGANGGAATTTTTTTTTTTTTGTGGTGGCTTCTATTAGGTCTATGGAGAAAAAACATTCCTCTTCCCATATTTTGGGTGCAAAAGATGGCAGGCAGCATATGCTGCAGCACAGGCTCACTCTGATTTGCTCTGCTCAAGAACTTCATACCAAATCCTTTTTTTGGGTAGTTTTAATAAGCTTGCTAGAGACGTGTGCAGGTGCTACTGTTGAATGCTCTGGTTTTGTCCTGAGACTTCCTACAATAGTGGCAGAAGTTTTCTAGATGTTCAGAACAGGTGAGAGGAACTGGTGATCTGTCTTTGGATTTTGCTCCATATCTTTTCCTTGGTTTTCTTTTTTGGTTTTTTGTGGGGTTTTTTGGGTATTTTGTTGTTGTTGTTGTTGTTGTTGTTGTTTTGTTTTGTTTTTTTCTCTCCTTCTACCACACCTTTCTACAATAACAGACAGGTGAGGGGAAGCACTTAGCACAAAGAGTTCCCCACTACCCAAGCACAGTTGTGAGTTCCCCACTACCCAAGCACAGTTGTTAGCGTGTGCAGCCACTTTGGTTTCAGTGATCCCAGCACCTGAGAGTGGTTTCTGTGTGATCAAATGGAGGGAAGCTGTGCCTAGCCATGAGTGCTATCCCAGCTTTTCTGCAAAGCCATATTTAATTCTGATTGTGCAGTCTGTTATCACACCATCTAAGCCATGGGAGGGTTTGTCAGGGAAAATGTTCCTAACAGCTCCTGTACCTCAGTTCTGTTGTAGAAGATTTTCTTTCCATCCGTTCAAATGTGGCTAGCACACAAAATTTACAGGATTTAAACCACAAGATTTATTACGTGGGTTTCCTGCATTGGCTGGGTGGCCCTGTGCTGTTCAGGTGCTGGTTGTGTTTTGATTTGTTGCATCTTAACAGCTTCTGAACACCCACTTTGAGATAGTATGAGCACCTTCTGAGTAGTCCAGAAAGAAAGCACAGGACTAGGGTAAATCCAATTTTATTTCCTAGGACTGAAGGAGTTTAGTGTCTCAAGAGCCCCACTGGTTCTGTTAGTGTTTTCCTGGTCTTAGCTTTTACAGAATTGTTTGGAGAGCATATCTGTAGCCTTTATGAAATACTCCAGGAGCAGCAACTCGCGAGCAGTCAGTGGTAATAGAGAAAAATGAACTCTCTGCTTTGCTTTGAAAGCTGAGACAAAGGAAGAAAAAACACCCCTAACAAAACAAAATGCTGGTGCCTTTAAAAGCAGCAGTGTCCTGAGCTCAGTACAGAGACATGAGTAACTAAGGCAGAGCTGCTATCATTTAATACAGTAACGAGGGAATTGCTGTTTGATAACAATGGGCTCTTTGTGGGTTCGGGTCCAAACCCACAAAATGCAGGATTTGAGACCCATGCCAGGGCTTTAAGAACATGTGTATGACTCTGTGCAGCCTTTCCTAGGCCTCTGTGAGGGGCTCTCTGAGGTGCTGGGGGGTCGTGCCTGCCTGGCTCCCCAAGGCGCTGTGGGTTTGATAAATGTGTCTGAGGCACTGAGTGACCTCAGTGTCACAGCTGCCTGGCCTTGGCGAGCTGTGCTGTCCTGGTGGAGAAATCTGGACCACCAAAGCTCAGTCCCCTGCTCCAGTCATTCCTCCAGAGGCTTCTGTCACTAGAGGGACAAAGAGGGCTTGAAAGTCTCCATCCCAGAACTTCTGATTAATCACCCAATAGCCATGGCAGCGCACTCAAGCTTGGCGTGCTTTGCCCTTCCAGGACTCTCCCAAATACTGAACAACAACAATAACAGGGAGAGCTGTGATGAAAAAGAAGTAGCTCTAATGTGTTTCCACCTACAGATGAAAATACAATCAATTAAATTAAAACCAGGAATTTATCCCCATAGAATCTGGGGTCATTTCTCAAACTGTTTCTCTCTGGATGAAAATGATCTCTGTGCTCTACAAATGTATTTAAAATTGTACGCAGGGAATAATGCACAAATTATGCAGGAAGACTCAATTAGTAGTTGTCTCTTTTCCCTATTCCAGACATAGACTTCTCCTGTCTACATTTTTCTCCTCTCCTTACATCTTTTTCTTTGCACTTTTCTTTGACATCAGTGCCAAATAAGGTGGGGATAATCTCCATTCACATTAGAGAATATCCATCTCTAGTCAGTCAAAAGTCCAAATTTGAATAATTTTCATGTGTTTAAATAAATATTTCATGGAATATGGGTAGAGAACAAGAAGTTTGGAAGTGGAAAGGTCTGATTAGACATAACAACAATATAACTCCCATCCTTTTACTTAATCTGTACCTTCTCTGAGTTTCGAGGCATGTAAGGTATAAATTAAGAGTAATATAGCACATTTGGGATGCAACTACTCCCAGCAAAGATAATTGGATGTTAGCAGTTGTTTGAGCCTGCAGTTTAAGAAACAAAGCAATGAATCCTTGTAGTCATCACTACAGCTCCTTTTAAAAGCTCTCATTCCAGAGTTATTCCCTCTGAAAAAGAAAAGCCCTGTCTCTTCAGCCTGGAGAGGGTGCACTGTAGTGCATCCGCAGCTTCTGGCATAGCCCACAAGTCTGTATCTGTTGGCAGGGAAATGGCACAAGTGCTGGGAGAGTACACAGTGATAGAAATCAGCTCTTCACTGAGAGCCAGCAGTATTTCATGCTGCATTTTTTCAGGCCTGCTTTTTGCAGGTTAGTTTCCCCTGGAGCTGTGGGAATAGGACTGAGCCAGAGGCAACGTGTTGTATGCAATTTTTGAAATGTAGAAGTAACAGTTCTCAAAAAGACCTGCTGTCTTCTAGAGTATGTCAGAACTTTGGTATAGTACAGGATAAAAACTGAAGAGCTTCAAGAATTTTCCTTGCAAGTGAAAATAATTATTTGTGATACATTTTGGCATGTCTCTTCTTTATATTTTTTCTTTGAGGCTAAGTGATTTATTACTTTTAATATAATAGAGTCAGTTTTTTTTGCAGCTGAATTTTCTGGAATGAGGAAATTTTATATTCTTTCTTTTACTTTATTGTGTTTCTTATGTTAGAGAGCTGCATCTTGGTGTGTCCTTGTAGGCAGGCAGGCAGTCTTAACTACCCAAGCATAGAAGAAATTTAAACATTTGTGTTTGAATCGATCTCATGAAGTCCTTTCTTACTGTTAGTGCTTTCCCAGAATGTAACTTGACTTGTTTTCCTATATTTCTTTTTTCCCCTTAGGAAAACATATGCATCTTTGCAGCCTTTATTTAATATTAAGGGAACACAAACAAGTGTTCAGCTGTGTATTCATATACATATATGGTTTTGTAATGCACATACAACCATGAAATGAGCCCCTCCTCTCCCAAATACACTCTGCTCTACCACTGTATTTCAGACTGTTTTATTTCCATTAAGATTGCATTATTTAACGATCTTTTGTGGTTGGATTGTGGTTCTTTGAGTTTTCTGAGGTTATTTAGTGAAAAGCTTTCTTTTAAGTTTTAAGCACTTGTGTGCTGGCATTAATGCTAATAAGGGTCATCACCAGGTCTATTAAAGCTCAGCACTGCAGGGAACATTGGAGCTGAGCCTTGTGATAGACTTGATACTTCTTTTTTCAACTCCTTTAAATAATAAAAACAAACAAAAAGCCTTCTGCTGTTCCTGTGAAGAGAACATGACAGGAGCCCACAAAGGAGGGAAGCAGACTGAGGATCTCACTGCTCTGGGATATGGGATATGGGATGTGCCCAGAGCATGGCACCAAGGGCAGCCCATTCTGGGAGGGTGAGGGGCTCAGCTGGAGGTCACATGTGGAGGACTTGGGGTCGGGTTTGGCATGGACAGAGGGAAGCAAATCAGCAGGAACTGGAAAACTTCAGGAAAAGAAGATATGCAGTCCCATTGTGCTGGGGCACAAAGCCACTGGGAGGGTGTTTGGCAGGTCTGTTAGTAATGTGTGTGCAGCTGCAGTGGGAGCCTTTATTCCACTTTGCAGGATGGATTTTAAAATTGAATAGATATGTTCTTTATGAATATTTCAGTATATTTAGGGAGAAACTTTGCTCACTCTTTACTGGATGATAGAAAAAATTTATTTGTTTTCCTTCCAGTTTTTTATTTTCGCTGTGAAATTTAATCCCAGCACTTGGCTTCTTGATGGGTATCAGTGTAACAGAGTAGTTAGGGATTATTTAGCTCAACACTTGTACTGAAGGGTTAGATGAGGATATTTTTGAGTAAAGTATTAATCCTGCAAAATCCAGTTTTGTTGCCAATGAGTGTCCTGTTTTCTCATTACCAAAAAAAAAATAAAAAAANGGGTCCTTTTTTTCAATTAAAAAAAAAAAAAAAAAAAATATATATATATATATATATATCATATCACTATGTCCCTGCCATGAAAAGATACTGTGTAACTTTTTCTGTTTTCATGTTTGGGAAAATCGATTCTGTAATAATGTTTGATTAAGTAATTGACTTTTTTTTTTTTCTGAAGAAGTGTTTTTAGAGCAAACACAATTTCTGCAGAGGAGTAGACACCCCATTTGTCCCACTAACAGCCTTCAAACAGAATATTAACCCCATGCACTGACACTCCTGATTCCCTGAGGAGCCTGTTTCTTTACTGCAGGAGGAACTTTACCCAGTGGCAGCCCTTCTTCAGATAAGAAACTTAGCATTTATCCTCAGTTCTTTATTTTTTTCCTTGTTTTGAATTATTGCCCTCTTTTCATTTCTGTCCTTTTCAATAACCAGATCAGCCTGATACCCTAATAAATCACTGACATTAAATTTCCATGCAAAATAATTACAGTTTTTTTTCAACTGCACATTGCTTATTTATTACTGTTCTCCAAATCTAGATTGTCACTTCAGTGAGGGGAAAAAAGTTACAGCACAAATGCAAAGTGGGAAGGAGTGAGGGAGGGGGAATAAGGGACAGGAACAAATATTGTTTGCTCCATACATCCTTCATGTTCCTTTCCCTGGCATGCATTTGTACTGCTATGTGGTTCATTCTTTGATTTGGAACTCTAATCCTAAAGTTTCAGTCCGGCTTGGTCTTTTTAAATCAGTTCATGAAAATTTCTGCAGGACTTGGACCTAATTTAAACTTTGCTTTACAATATCAGGATTTATCAGGTTTCTGCTGTTTGGACAACACTGTTGCAAAGGAGAAAGCTTTTTCCTGTTCATCAGTAAGATAAGAATGGACACAATAATTAGGACTTCAGGATAAGAAAAAATAGTTTTTTAGTTCATGATTCTGAGGCATCGTGCGGATTATAATGCATCTTTTGACATACAGTGTTTTGATAGGGAGAAATTATTAAAAACTTGTACAAGCATGGAGATCAGATGATGGTTTACCTATCACTCACTTTGTTGTATCAGGCAATAGATTAGCTAAGGAGTTACCTACAAGAAAAACACTGCTTTTTATTTTCTTTATGCTTTAACAGAGTCAGTCTTCCACAGTTAATTTAAACTTTATTATGGCTGCAAGATTCAAACCAATCAGAAGAATACCTTTTCTGCAGTTTTCAGAAATTCTAGATGCAGCTCCACTGGTGTCCTGAAAGTAATCGAGCAGATTATAGATTAACTGTAAGTAAAGAATAATTTGAAAAGCATTTTGTTACTCCATGGTTTTGAGCTGTGAAGTGATCAAAAAGAAAGTGAAGGAAAAACGAATACATTCCTATTAGTATATTAAATTCTGACCCCTCAAGGTGAATAATTTCTTACAAGATGATCTAATTTGCTAAAACGATTAAGTGGTGTATGTCAGCTGTTAGTACTCCCTGCCTGATCCTGCAAAAGCCACCTTGTAGTTTCCTATTTGCCACCAAAAAAGAGTTTCAGGGTATTTTTTTTTGCACTCTGGGAGCTCTTCTATTATATTACTTCATGCCCTGCAGTTTGCACATGTTGGTTTCCATGTGAGAGCTCATTCTTATTTAGGAAGAGCTGAGCAACCTTTTCAGCACAGACCACAGTCATTCTTAGGGTAACTATTGCAGTCTTTGCTGATCCTTGCAAAATCAACTCTCCATTCAGTTCAAAAAAAAGCCTGTTCTTTTTTTAGTGATAGCTCTGACCTGTTGATGAAACTTGGCATTGCAATCAGTGCTGCCTTTTGTGAGGAGATGTGATAAGGCAAACAAACAGCCTGGAAGTGGGAAGGGTTTTTCCCACAAAAAATCCCTGCAGCTGGGGCAGCAGCTCAGCTGGACCTCTTGGGGCCAGCGGTGAACTCGTCATGGTCCTGCAGGACAGGCTGTGAGCCTTGGGCAAGCAGGAGCACTGGGCTTTTATTAGGCACAGCAATGCTGCTCTAGGAACAGTAACTACTTTTGTTCTGCATATTTGAACTGCAGTTTATACAGGAGTGTCTTCAAGTTCCTAAACCGCTCTAGGGTTGTTCAGGGGAGGCTGAAATAGGAACTCGTGTTTCTCTTCTCTTTTCCCCCATGCAGTCAGTGCAGTCTTGGCTGCAGAGCCTCTGCTGGTTGGCTCTCGTTTCAGTTTAGATTTTTAATTAGTGCCATAAGTACAGCTCTTCTACAGGAAGAGTCTGAGTGGCTTCTGAATTTAAGCCTTCCCACCCTCACACTGCAAAGGAATGAAATAAGAAAGGCATATAATAAAAATATGGTGAGCATTTGAAGGGACAGATGAGGTGGGCAGGAATGCATCTGGTTTTTTCTCTGCTGGCAGATAGCCATGGTTTGAGAGCATTCCAAGAGTCAATGAAAAGGAAAGTTAGATATGTGCCCCTGCCTTGTCCTGTTTGTGTTTTGGATTGGCTGAGGCTTCTCCTTCATCTCAAGGATACCATACACTTTTTCCAGTCATACTTCCTTGGTTCTCTCTGTGTTTTCATCCAGTCCTGTTCTTGACAAACATCCTTGTGAAAAACCTGAATCATTATATAAAGGACTTCTCAGTTTCTTCCAAAGTCTCCATGTGCAGCAGAGGACTAGTGGTTCAGCATCACACTGATTGAAAGTGTGGGTGTCTTTTGGTTGAAGGATTAAAAAAATTTAAGGCATTCAATCTGCAGAAGACTATATAAATACAAGCAATGTACATGACTGCCTCCTCTTGCAGAAATCCCTCTTTCCTTGAATTGTCAGTTCCAACATTATCTTGCATCTTTTCTTAAATTAGAACCGGCAAGAGACCTGTGGTATACTGTAATATAAATTATAAATTACATTAATTCCAGTTCATTCATGATTAATGTAACCACTTTTAAATGCCTGGGTCCTCTGATAGCACTTGGTGCTGTTGTCTTGGTGTGCAGTCCTGACACACATAACCATAACAGGGGAGGACACAAGTAAGCCCTGCACCTATACCTCACCTTCCCTTTTCCAGCACTGAAATTCAACAAAATTGAAAAAAAAAGTAAAAAAAAAAACTCAGACTTTTTTAAATGCTGATTTTTAAATTTCTCTTTTAAACTTTTGTTTTATTCTATTTTGGTTTATTTAATTTTATTATATTTTATTGCTGTTAAGTGTTTGCTTAAACTGTCATCTGTATGCCACATCTGGTACAGGATCTTATTGTATTACATGATTTATAACTACAGAGCAAAATATCTGCTTCTTACAAATTGCTTGTAATGAGACCTGGAAACAAAGCAAGAGACTGCCAAGGATTGGATGGCAGAGAAGGGTTCCAGCAGCACTGAAAGTTTGGGATCATTATTGCAGACTTTCTTAACACTCACCAAGGGGGCCAATTAGAAAAAAAGTAAAATAAGGGAATGAAGCATTAAAATGGTGCATATCAAAGTCACCCTTAGTTGTTTTCAATGTCTTTGCTAAGCAAGCCTTAAGCTATCAGGAATGGTTCTCTTTCTTCTGTTTTGTGACACAGAGCCTGCTGCCACCTCTCCTTGTCTCTTATCTCTCTTTACAGTCCCACTGCTCAGCCCCAGCAGGAGACTTTTCTTCTGGGTAATTTCAAGACTCATTTCTTGCCTAATGAATCCTTCTTTTTCCCCTTTGTTTGGATGAGAGTACAACACAAGCTGCTGATGCAGTTTACTTCATTTTCTTCCCTCCCCTCTGCCCACAGTTTTTGCATTTCTAAGGAATACCCAATTAATATACTTTTCTTTGTGTTGACCAAATGTGTAGGGTTGGTTAAAATTATGGATTGTACAATGAGAAATACATTAAAAAACATCATCTAAGATAAATTTTATAGCCTAGGCGTGAGCTTTGTGTGCGTACTGAATAAGAACATGTTTTGAATGCCACATCTGCTTTGCCTGCAAGGCTGACACCTCCTCACTGAGCCCTTGGAGTTCTCGTGGCACAGTGGGGAGCTCCAGCCTGAGTTGCTCCTTTGAGACCAACACCTTCAAGTGGCCAGACCCAAGATGACTGAGTTCAGCTGGGATCTCAAAGAGAAAAAAAAAAAAGGCCTCTGAGGGGCAGGTGAAATCACTGGGGGATTACTAGCTAAAAGAAGTACTCTACAGGGAATATTTACAAGGAGATTTTTTGTGCTCAGATGCTAAAAAGTAGGTCAGGTCAGAAGCAGATGTCCATCCATCCCATGCCAAAATTTCTTCAAGGCATATGTTACATACTTGAAGCTATTTTAGGATCCTTTTACAAACAAACAAACAAAAAAAAAATCAGAATGAGGAGGAGTGAATGTCCAAGCAAAGCTTTCATTGCAATGAGCAAAAGGATTTTTAATGCTTGGAGCTGGGCAGCTTTAAGCTTTAAAATGGCTTAAGATGATGATGACTTGAGGGTTTATTTGACTTAAATAATGCTAGGTAATGTCTTAAATGATAGCTAGTCTTTTCCAAATGACTCTGTGGGTGGCAGATTTTCTTTCCAAGTGCTGTTCGGGTGTCTTGCCTTGGCTCCGCACACCTGCCTGGCTGTGAACAAAGGGAAGTCAGAGTAGCTAATGACTCATCTCTGCCTCCATTAACAGGAAGATCAACACAGCAAAAATAGCGTTGTATCACTTTCCTTAAGCAACAGAGAAAATACTGTGTACTAAAAAAGTGCTGCCTCTGGAAGCCTCTTACAGCCTCAGCGTGAGACAAGGGTAAAAATCCATGCGTGTGTCGCTGTTGGAGAACAGCTTCACTGGCTGCTTACTGAGCGCTGGGGATGCCCTGCTCCACAGGAGCTTCTGTGCCTTCCCATGCAGGCACAGAGAGGGTGGGCTCCTTTGCAAACCCCTCCAGCTGTCATCTGACCCGGACGTACCTGACCTTTATTGTTAAGAAGGCGACTGAGAATAACAAGGTTAAAGGAGTGTCCCTCTTTCCACTGCAGAGGGGAGCAGTTCTGCCAGCGAAGCAAACCCGGTTCCTGTTCTGTTTGTTTTTTGGTTGGTTTTTTTGGTTTTTTTTTTTTAAGTTTTTTAAATGGAAGTCAAGAAAAACAGAAGCAATATCGAAGCTCAGCTGCCTCTTGGGGTGAGCCTCAGACAAGCAAGGGCGAGGCTGTGCACGCTGTGCCAGGTGTGGATTTGATGGGGAGCTGGAGCAAGGGGAAGAAGGGAGGAAGCAGTGCCCTGCCTGCCCTCACCTTTATGGAGGGGAGAGCTCACCTTCCCATGGGGAGTGGCTGCAGCTGTCCTGAGTAGGTGCCTGTCACTCCCTGAATGTTGTGTAGCTGGAGGAAGTGAGGAAGTGGGATGGCATCCTCTCCTGGGCTCTTTGCATGCCATGTGCAGTTCGGTAAAAATAATAAATGAATAAACCCCACAGAGCTCATCATAAAAACCTTAAAATAATAGTCACTTCTGGGAGCACAGATGATTTCTGCCCAGTAAACTGCCTGGTATACTGCTAAGGAAAATATTTTCTCGCACATTTGTAACTGCTGTCATTGACAGCAAAATTGCTTGAAATGTAAAATAATGGTAGTGGGCTGCCTACCATGACAGGAGCTGTAAGAGGTTTTGACCTTTAGTAGGCTTTAATTGGTGCTCTACAGAGGAACCGACACTTCCATTTATTAAGTTGTAATTGTCCAAAATAAATCCTGCTTTTTCCGCGTCTAGTAGATTGAAGCCTAGGGTATGCTAATTGTGCTGGCTTTCCTCCAGGCCTGACACCTTGACAGCTCTTGTCAGCTTTTAAAAGTTATTCCCCTATGAAAACTAGACTAGTTATTCTCCCATAATGGCCTTGCCACTCATCTGTTCTGTGTTTTTTAATTCTGACATTAAAGTTTGCACTTAGCGCTAACCCCCTGACAGGAGAGCGTTCTCTAATGACGAGCAGCAGGTCAGTGCTCCCTGTTTTGGAGGAATGCAAAAAAAATTAAATCCAGCACTTTGGTTAGCAAATGTACACCTGGGACCCTTGCTTTACTAAGGCTCAGGTATTTGCTCTTCATTAAAGAAATGAAGTTGTACAGTAAACTGATTTATTAGCTGTACCACCCAGTGCTCTAATCTCATCAAATCTCATGCTGTGTGGGACTAGAGCATCTCATAATTTTAAAAAAAAAGGCCTCTAATTAACATTTATGTCCTCCAGGACATGCTGATGCTGAGACTGGTGGCACATTTTCCTTGGAGTTGGCACTGGAGCAGTATAATTGTGCTGATGGAGTTGCTGCCTCAGAGATATAAACCCGAGACCTTGACCAGCACGGTAATTTGCAGTTCCCAGGCTGCTTACTGAGGAGAGAGTGTTGTAGCTCCAGCTGTGCACTGGCCAAAATCCAGGCAGTTATTTTGATGACCTTAAGTTAATCCCCCCTGCAGCTTCAGCTGGTGACAGTGGCTTTTTCTCTTCCCATCCTCGCTGTTTGGTGTAATTGGTCTGCACTGTTAGAGCCCAGAACAAGTGTGTGCCATTGATGGTGCAGTGCACTCTTCAACCCCGGCGCCTGGAAAAGAATAAACTCCCTCACTGTAACACTGCAGAATTGACTGTTATTGGGATTACAGGTTTTGGGTAAGGAAAAATACTACTGTCTGTATTTGAGTCCTTGAGCCACCAGAAATCACTGGTTTCTGCATTTGGGGTACGTGTCAGCAGATGAACAGCTCTAATCAGATCACATCAAAGAGAACACAAATTAAAGGCAATATTCCTCTTTCCACTCACTAAAAGTGTAGTAGCAGAATATTATTTGGGATATCCTGACGTGTTTTGATGGAGGCGTTGTTGTTTTCCTCTGATGATTTCTCTAACAAGCTCTAGAATCCAAGATTTTCTCCCTGTGACCTGGAAAATGGTGAAGTTACAGTAATGTGGGGATCACACAGTAACTGTGAGAGGCCAATAATCTATTGCTCTTCAGTACCTCCATTGTGTTAAGATGGTTTAATTAATGGTTTCACTATAGTCAGGATCCTCAAGAGTGAAAGGCAAAACTATGAAAATCGGTAGTAATTAGAGTTTGCTTTTCATATTCTTATTGGACTGAGCCTTCAAAACCAAGCTGCCAACTCTGGCTTCCCAAATTACCAGCACTAGAAACACCAGTTCTCAGAAAATACGGCTGTCACCCCAGGTGCTCCCATTACTTTCAGGATTAGGATTGAGAAATGAAAGACTTTTTCATCACAAACCCAATTCAGAGAGCCATTATGGCAGATCAGAAATAGCTGAGGAGCTGCACAAAAGAAGAAGGATCAACTATTTTAAATGTGAACGGATATAAAAAGTATCATGACTGAGTCCTTCCTGAATGTTCCATCCTGCTGGCCGTTTGCTGGTGGAAGGCAGAGTCATTAGGCTCTCCTGAAATGTGTCACTGGCTGGAGAATTCTCCCAGGGTGGAGGTGGGAGAGGCGCTGGCACTAAGCAGGAATCTGAACACAGATGTGCTGTGCACAGGGCACCAGCTGGTGCCTTGAGGGTCAGCAGGAATTTCAAACAGGGTGATTTTTTGTGAGTGATACTGCCCCAGGCTGAAGCGAGAGTTCACAGTGCATCCCCCGGTAAACACTTGAGATTTGTTCCACAACATCAGTTAAAAGAAGGGAGCAAGTCACAGCTCTGCTGATGCTTCTGCTTGTAAGGATGTGAGACTGCTCCCTGGGATTGGATCAGAGTCAGGATTGCTTGGTGGGAAGCACTAGCCCTGGTTTCAGAGAAGGGAGCTGCTGGGGACTTTCACTGCTTAAATGTGCGTGAGTTTGATGAACAGACTCACCTCAGGCTTTTGTCAGGTGCAGCTGAGTGGATGTGGTGTCTCAGGGAAGGCTCTGAATTTCTGGTGGGGAGCCAAAGATCCAAATTTAGGTTTTCAGGGAATTTGTTCCCACACTTCACCGTCTTTACTGATTGAATGAAAGCTTGAAGATGTAGCACTGCAAAATACCGATATTTTAATGCAAGAGGTACTTTAAACTATGCAAAAATGCCTTAAGCAGCCCTTATATTTTGTGTGGATATAAAAGATGTTTTTTTCTTCACAAAGGAATTTTTCACTCAGTATCTGATTATCCTTCTTAAATTTTAGAGGGGGGGGAAAAAAGTGCTGAAACCTTAGTGTAAGATGTAGGTTCAAGACACAATTCCATTCAATTTATGCAGCAAAATGCTATATATTAATAAGACTTCATGAGAAAACACCATAGAACTCAAACCAGCTTATTGAAACTGAGTAGCTATTACTTTAGTTCTATCTCCAGTGTTTTTCTAGCAAAAAATTATTTCCTTTAACTCAAATTTAGGCAGTGGGATCAACAATGAGCTTTAGTTGTCTGCCAGCAGCTCACTTGGGGACCTGCTTCCTCAAAATTTGGAAAGCTCCTACCAAGTTTTGCTGCACAGACCAGGCTCTGGCGCTGCCTTTGCAGAACAGTGAAATGGGAAATGGCCCTGAAAGAAGCCCCATGTTTGCCTTCCACTTTGTCTGAAGAAATATTTTTAGTGATTAAACTGAACTGTTCTTGTGCCTTATTCTGGAATTACCTATGACTTTGCTGAGCTCTGTGCCTGTGTTCAGACAGGACAACATGAAACAGGCCAGGGGGGTTTCAGCCCATCCTAAGTAGTCTCAAATCAGAAATGAGGTGCAGTGCAAAGTTTTTCATGGCAGCTGCTTCTCACTGGCTCGATTTTCAGGCAGAGTTTGAAGCATGGGCTGTTTTGTTTGGTAACTTGGGCAGTACAGTAAATCTGAGGGAGGGCCAGAAATGGTGGATGGGTCTCCCCCCTTTTCTTTCTTTGAAGCCTGCTTGTAAATGCCTTCCTTTAATTACAGACAATTCTCACCACGCCCTGTACTGTGCATTCATGTGCAGAGGTTTTGTGTTACTCTGGTAAGGAAGGCCGGTCTTTCAAGCTTAAATTCTGCTGAATTGTGCTTTTTACTGTAACTGGAAGACATTTTAATGGGTGTATATTTGTGTTAGAGGCAGTCTATAAGTCTTGTTCAGGAGCTGTCTAAGCTTTGGAACTTGATGAATTTCCTAAGCCTTTCTGAGTCTCTCTGTGAGTATGTAGTTGCATCCTGCTCAAGAAGGCAAGAAACAGTTTTGGGGGATGACATTTTGATGAATGGATTCAAAAATTTCATAAAGGATGAGTCACTTTGATGGCATTAAGAGAGAGAGGATTCCAACAATAAATCCAAAATGTGTGGAGAGAAAAAAGTGCTGCTTTTGTAAACCTTTTCTAAGCATCATCTGTGGAAATTTTGCAAAAATAAAAAAAGGGAGAGTATGTGGAAGGAAAAAACAGGTGTCTTGGTTGGTTGTGGTGGTGGGGTTTTTTTTTTTTGTTTTTTGGGGTTTTTTTCTTTGTTTTTGTTTGTTTGGTTTTTTTGTTTGTTGGTTTGGTTTTTCTGGGGTTTTGTTTTGTTTTTTGGGGTTTTTTTGTGGTTTTTTGGGGGAGGGGGTTTATTTTGTTTCGTTCGTTTGTTGGGGGTTTTTGTGTGTTTTTGTTTTGTTGTTGTTGTTTTGGTTTGGTTTGGTTTGTTTTTCCTACCCAAGCCCAGAGGCACTGCAGAATTTCAGTAAGAAATCTTGAAGCAGGAATGTGGGAATGTTAAGGCAAAATTAACAATTCGAGCCCAGCCTACTTTAAGAGATGTTGTGAAGACTGGGAACAGGTATCTAAAACATCTATGTTTCAATGGGAGATAGCCTGTGGAGAAGACAGCCAAAGTTTTGGTAGAATAGAAGGAAATGTCATGATTTGCTTCTCTATTTCTACAGCTTTTCATAGGGAAAGAAGTACATAAAGAAATTTTAACCCAAATTTGTGAAAAGGTTTTCCTCTGTTCTCCACTAAAAATGCCCGTAAGTCTTTCTAGAAAGAAAAAGATTTGTGCAGTTGACAAAAAATTAAAAGACAACTACTTTGGTGAATCAACCAGGAAAATAGGGAGATCACTCACGGGGTGCTTCTGCCAAATTAAAGACCAACAATGACACCTGCTTCAATCCAATAGTGTAAATCTTGTGCAAAAGCAGAGGATCTGGTCTGTAAATACTTATTAGCTGTGGAGTGCTATAGCAGTGCTTGTGTGGTGCTTGAGGATGGTGAGAGGTTTTTTCGAAGGGCTGGGAGTTCTTACAATAAGATTATTTTTTTCTTTCCTTGTCTTTGTAGCAAGAATGGGCAGGGGTTTCACAGCTCTCATCGATGGTTCTTAGTTGCTGAGTACTTTGTTCTTTCAGTTTGCTGTAGGGAAAGAGGGAGGCACTTTTTAAACTTTTGTTAACATACAGTTATATTGACCTTGGGGTGATATAGCTTCTGCTCTTATTTTCCATTTTCTGTGGCAATGCTTTATCCAGAAATACCTTCACATGGAGTATAGACATTTTAAATCTGTCTTCTGCTGAGACATACAGAAGGTCCTCCTAGTTAATTGACCCTGTTATTTATGTGCCAGATAGATGGGTTTTTATGGGCTATTTTTTCCTTCTTTTCATCAAACCTTGAGCTTATGGCAGTTCAGATTTCAGAGTTCGGTGCTGTAGGTAGTGCTCTGTGCTGTCTTCCTTGTAGATTGGAGCCTGTATCATGCAAGTGGATGCATTTCTATCCTTAGAAATTAGGAAATTGTTATTGTAAAGTAAAGGTACAACAGGGTAATGTCAGTTTTCCTCAGGAATTGCTTTCTGCCTTTAAGGCTGTGGACTGAGATTTGGGTACATTTCCGTTCGGTAATGAGCTTTACGGTATTAGTTAATTATTGTTTTTCTTAATTTCCTGGTGATTCTTAATCAGGGGCAAATTATCTCCTGATAGGTTGATATCCGACTGAGGTAAAGGAATGTTGCAATGAATTCCTTCTGGGCTGTATTGAAACAGAAGGCTGGACCTGTCCTACCCATGATCAGCTCTGTCACACGTTCCTTGAGGCACCTTCTACATGCAGAGGGGCTGGAAGAAACACACTCAGCATGCAAAGCCAGGAATTTGTTAGTTCAACTTGGACAAAATTCCCAACAGCCTACTGAAAGAATTATTATTAGGCCAATTATGATCATACAGCCACTTAGAGTCCAGATTATCTAATTATAAGAGCTTGTTCCTGATAATGATACAGATATAATAAGCTTTCTAGTGTCTGATTATTTTCTGATGATAATGGTCTTCCTGAAGAGGAAAAACAAGGTATCATTATGAATTGTCAGCAATGTGAGTTCTTCATGTGGGGCAGGATGATGTTGGCATCCTCTTTCCCAGAAAGAAGGTGAAGTTAATGTTGATGGCTTCTTTCTCCTCACTCAGGTCTATTTGGGGCCATCTTTATGTGTTTACTAGAACAAATACATGCTGCACTTAGTTGCTGTGCTTATGCAGTGCTTCATGATAATGTAGTCAAAATTGCTATAAATAATAATTTGTATATAATAAATTTTACATATGTTGGAGGCTCTTGCACAGAATCCCAGAATGGGTCAGGCTGGAAGGGACCACAGTGAGGTCATCTCGTCCCACCTCCCTGCTCGAGCAGGGTTCATGCTGGACCACATGGCTCAGGTCTGGAATATCTGCAGAGAGGGAGGCTCCACAGCCTCCCTGGGAAATCTACTCAGTGCTTGGTCACTGCACAGGAGACAAGTTCTTCCTGGTGTTCAGGTGGAACTCCCTGTGCCTTGCCCTGCTGCTGAGCAGCACAGAGCAGAACCTGGTCCATCCTCTCACATATCCCTGCAGACTCTGACAGACAGGGATGAATCTCCTCCCCATCTGCTCTAAAGGCTGAACAGCCCCAGCTCCCTCAGCCTTACCTCAAGAGAGATGTTCCAGTCCCTTTATCATCTTTGTCACCCTCCCCTGGACCTGCTCCAGGAGCTCCATATCTGTTTTGTCTGAGGAGGCCAGAAGGGGACAGAGCACTCTGCATGTGGCCTCACCATGGCCTCATTTCCTTTTCAGCCCTGAACTCACTTTTATCCGTATTTTAAAGTTGCATTCCTCTAGCAAGCAGTAATGTAGCATTAGTGAGTTGTTTATGGCTCTGGGACCCTGCTGCTGTCCCATTCCTTCTGCATTCAAGGCCCCTGCTGTGAACTTGTGCTTGTCCTTTTGGGAGTCTCTGTCACAGTCTGTCACAGTCCTGGTTTCCCACAGCAGCCTCCAAGCTGTGGCTTACTGATAATTAAAGGAACACTTTATTAACATAGTCTGGTGGTACACATATCCCTGCTCTGCAGCTACCAACATTTCACTCTGCAGAAGCAGTGAGGCAGTAGAACATACACATAAATACAGACTTGCTGGCCCAAATTTTTTTTTCACTGTAATGTCTGTGGTGTTTTTTCAGAGTTGCTTTGCAACACACTTCGTCTGCATCATTGAAACTGAAAACACACATCAAATCACGATAATAATTGATCTTGCCTTGCAGGATGCAGCCTTCATATTTAAGATTTTTTTCTGTAATCTGGTGTTTTCTTCCTAGGACTCTGTGTGTGTAGTATTACAGGTTGGCTTAAGGATAACTAAGATTTTCTGTGTGCTGCTTTGCTGTGGCTAAGTAGGAGATGTGTCAAAATTTGCAAAGGCTCATTCTTGTCTCAGTTTTCATTGGCCAAATTTATGTTCTTTGAGGAAGTTTGTCATGGTCCTGGGATAATGCTGGCAAGGACCAGATCCTGCTGATGAGAAGCAGTTTGTGAGCAGAGGCTTCAAATGGCTCAGTGACCCAATATAAAACTGATATGAGAAAGGGATTGTGATTTAGCTCTGACATAAAGAACTAAAATAAAGAGCTCACTTTGGGGAAATTCATAAGTCTCCTTCAGCCCATCAGTTATTAGTGTATCCTTCAAAGGTTATGGGAAATAATCTTTAGAAGACCTAACTGTAAATATTAATTCCACTTTTCTGGTCACTGTGCACATTGTAGAAAATAGAAAGATTTAAGATCCTCTAGGTTCATTTCAGTCTCTGTGGCAGACTTTCCTAAAATGTCAGTGACCAAAGAGGCTGAAACTAGAAAACATAGACTAAAAATGTCTGCTGTCAATTTTTAATTTGCTTGTGGAAAGGGCATTGTGTCCTCCTGCAGCCAGGACGGAGTAAGAATCAGAACAACAGCAGGATCCTACAGAGAACCTCAGTGCTGGAGACACAATGACCACAGTGAAAAGGTGATAAATGCCCATGGACACTGGTAGGTGTTGGAGGGCACTGAAGGAGGAGTTGTTGGATGGAGTCTCAAAGAACCCAGTGGTACCAAGTGCATTATTCATGCAGAAAGCAGCAAAGTGGTCTCCAAAATGAGCAAAAAGCAGCTTTAACAGCTGAGCCATCCAATCTTGTGTGTTGATGGGAGTATCCATTTTGTAACATAATCCTGCTGCTGAGCCATTCTAAAGGAAAATCCAATTTTCCATCTCCAAAGAGGTGTAGAGGTGACCTTCCTCTGAGAGGAATTCTTGGTGAAGCAGTGGTTGCCCCTGTGAAATGGTTTATGGAATATGAATGCTGATCAGATGGGGATTTTGCCATGATCTTAGAGCTCTCTGGATAGACTTGAGAAGAAATGTTGTGGAGCTGTCAGCATTTATGAGTAGAAAATTATAATTGCACAGAAAATAAAGCAAAAATCCACATTTCTCATTCAGTGACTGGTGCCCACCTGAAAATATCAGGAAGCAGTGTCTCCTTGAGTCAATATTTCGGTTGCAGTAAAGTCAAATTACAAAAACTGGATATGCAATGCTCGGAAGGATTATTCTGGATGCATAAACTTGGCTGCTGGAGTGAAAGGAGCAGTGGTGGATAATGCTGTGGGAGCAGGGAATGGCAGCTGATGTCTGAAATGATCCATGCTGCTTTGTCCCTCCTGAGCCAGGAAGAGGAGCTGTGGCTGCTCAGGGCACCCCACACTTACAGACCCCTGGCTCTTCCCAGAGGGGTGGAATTAAGCCCTTTTCTCTAACAGTGCTGGGAATAAACATCTCTTGTCAGGATTTACAACACTGCATGTGGTTTTGATTTGGGGTTTTTTTGTGTGTATTTTTTTTTTTTAATTAGAATCCTAAATTATGCAGGAGGAGGGGTAACTGGGAAGAGACCCTTAGGGAAATGATGGGTTCTGATCTTGTCTTTAATCTTTGTGACTAAGGAAGCTTTTTTCAGTGGTGCTGAAAACTTCCATGGTGAATTTGAAACCTCTTCTCCCCATAAGCTCAGCAGGGGTTTCCCCATTGACTTCAAGAGAAGTAGAATCAGGCCTAGAATTATTAAAATGAATACCTTTAAACTGGAGACCCTACAACCACTTTCCAGATGTAGAAGCTTTTGCCAGCTCCATTTTTGGCTCCACTTTTGCCAGTTCTTTTCATTATCTGGTAAAATCATTTTGATAGGTGAGATGCTAATTCCGCGTTTCTGTGTTGTTTCCTTTGTGTGTCCTTAATATTTATGGAATATTCAGCTGATTTTTGCTGAAGCTAACGAAAAATACCCTGCAGCTTGCAGTGAGCCCAGGCTGTTGCTGCACACATGGTTAATTCACACTGAAATCTCCAGTGTGCAGGCTCAGCAGTTCTACAGAGCTAAAACAATGCTTTTGCACAATGGCAACACTGCAGCCAGTAAGCCAACTTTAGAAAACACAGATATCTTGAAACAAAAGCAACAGAAGTGTTAATTTATGTTTCACAACCTGTTATTTGTCCAAGTCCTGGAGCCTTGTTCAGCTGTAAGCCATAGTGCTATCTGCACCCTGCAGCAGGGGAGGCTGCAGAGGAGCAGAAGTGCACAGGCACCAGAAGGGTAGTGTCAAATCAACTGAGGCTTCTTGTGCTGGAAAGAGCATTAATCATCCCATAATGAAGTATGTGTTTGTTTCTGGCAGATAATTTGAGAAAGAAAAGAATAAGAGCTAAGAAATTTCTTTTTCCTTCTATTGCTCCCTTGTACATCTTCTGCAGTTACATAATCAAGAGTAATTAGTGAGATATTCATCAAGGATAACTAGCTTTCATGTGTCTTACAAGTGCAAGTGTGAAAAATATTTAATGTTCTGATTTTCCTCACAATTCTGAAACAGTAATGTTTTCAATAGGTTTTGCTTTTCATTTTAAGCTCAAGAGTAATTTTTATTTTCTCCATAAAGTTAGGCAGGAAAATCTAACTTGAGACACTCTACAAGATGCTTCAACACAAGTACATAGTCTCAAAAAACTCATTATGTTTTATGAAAAATTAATCAGTCTTTTTGTTAGAAAATTAGAAAAGACAAATAAGAATTTTCAATTAGATGGCATAATAGATGTATTTTATATATATTGGTAGGTTCTAAATGTAAAAGCTGTCTCAACAGTTCTCTTATGCAGACTGCACAGCAAAGTGTGCTATTGTGTATTGTACAGGTGTGCTCATGAGTGACCTAAGAGTTATTTGAGAAAATTTGCATCTTATCAGTTTATCTAAAGGTAGTGAAAGATCTTGTGAGTGGTGAAGAGTCTCATCTTCTCATCACTTCTCCTGTCACACCCATGATGGATGGGTATAACACTACCAAACCTTCTTTCCCTTTTCATTCATCCCCACTTCCTTACCAGTCTGGGATGATGCTCATGACAGTGCTAGAAAAAGAGCAGTTTCACATCAACTGAATCAACCTTTTCAGGGATACTATGAGCTCCAAGGACTTGCTATTTTTAAATCCTGGATGTAGCTATGTATGTGTTAGATTTCTTCTAATATTAAAAGACCATCGTGTGGGAATGGCTGCAATCTGTGGTGGGAATATGAGGGGAAAATAATTATTCACAGCCTGTGTGTTACTTGTTGTCATCTGGAGGGCTTAATATTTCATAATGTACAATGTGGTCCTGTTGCAAAATTGTGGAGCTCTTGGTATTTAAGAAAAGGTTTGAATTTTGCATCTCAGCATGAGATGCAAACAGCCATAGGCAGAGGCAGGCAGACGCAGCTCCTAACTTGGAACAAACAAAGTTATTGCTAAGCCACCAATTGTTTTTAAAGGCCTCCTAAAAGCAAAGTGAGTGGCCACTGTGGTCCCTAGGCTGATAATGTGAGGAGGTAACTCCTGCACAAGACAGAAATCCTACAGTGTTTGGATGGAGTTGCTGCTTTCTCGATTTTTGACACCAGATCAGGTAAATAAATAGGGCTTTTGGCATTCAGCTCTGGAATTTCTGCAGGGCTGGAGGTGTCCCAGGCCCTCTTGGTGATGTTTTGATGCCACCCCACCCTGGCTGGAAGCTTTCCCTTATTCCCGTCAGCAGCTCCCCATGGAGGCTGTGGGCTGCTGATATAAAGAAATACTCCCCTGTTCCTCATCTCTTTCAGGAACATATCACAGCAATTAATTCCCTGGTGGCAGCAGGAAAAAGAAGGAGAAAAATCTATTAATTTTTTCCTTAGCTTACTTCTTCATTTCTCCTTTCTGTGTAAATAACGTTCCTTGGGTGACTTTCTGCTAAGGAAAGCCTGCAGCACTATCAAGGTAAATTCTTTAGGTATTACGCTATCGTTTTCTTGGAGATTTAATTTTTTCCTCTAATCTTTACAAGAGGAGAATATATTTTTTAATAATAGTAATAACATGAAAGATATTGTCATGAAATGTAGAATTGAAGACCAGAGGACAAGGGAAGAGATGCTGCCCTGTTGTGCTGTGTGAAGGGGTCTCCAGCTGCACAGAAGTTAAAAATGTATATGCTCTCACAAACCACTGAAGACAGAAGAGATGTGTGCATTTTACATCTTAGTAAGCAATATTTTCAGCTTTAAATGGCATATTTCATTCCCCACTTGAGCATTTACAGGTGTTACATGAGCTGTGTTCTAGTCAGTTATTATTTATAATTGATTAAGCTCGATCCTCTTTGTGAAAGGTACTAATCTGGTTCGGTGAGACAAGTGTTTATCTGATGAGTTCTTGTCACTCTGTTTGGCACACCATAATTCACATAAAGCAGCAGCATCCCATCTCAGCTAGCAGGGAGTTACTGACAGCAGTCCTGCAGCATTCAGAGACTTTCAAGGGGAGTATGCACAGCTTCTAGAATCATCATTATAAGCAACACTCATGTCAATACTCATTACATATCATAGAGGGTTTTTTTAAATAAAACCATACTGAATACAAACAAAAAAAAAGCTTTATTTAAAATATAGTTTGTATACTGTACAGACTTAGAGAGAAGAGAATTTTTTTTAATAGATCCAATTTTTCCCACTTCCACCATGGTGCTGAACAACCAACCCATGTTGCCCATGTTTAGGTAACTGGGAAGTCTTTGAAGGGCAGGAAGGAGCTGCAGTGGACTTCCAGCTCCTTTCAGGGTGCAAATGGAGTTATAGAAAGGACAGGACCTAGGGAAGCTCCTGCTGGGCTTGGGATGGAGTATCCTGTGTCTTCACGATCCCAGCCTGTCGCTGGCTGGGCAGGTGGAGGAGGAGGGGGCTTGGCCTTTTATTTTGGTGAGTTATTTTTAAAAGCTAAAACCACATAAATTAATGATTTGGTGAGTACTGAGAATATAGTAATTATTCCTGATAAAATGAAAAGACAACAGAGCATCAAAATTTGATGTCATGGTTGTTAAATTCTGTAATTTTGTACTTCCATTGATCAGAAAATGAATTTATGGCCTATGTATTTTCAGCATTGTAAAAGTCCTCGTAATTTAATTGTTAATCTGAAGTCAAAAGTGAATTAACATAATGATATCTGAACTGCACTGCCCTAATATCCCCTGATAGACATCTTTCTGACTCCTGCTATTAAAAAACCTGTTCCCATTGGTTCTTGACCCTGTGAAATTGTTCCTAGATGAGCTTTGCAAGGGTAGTTTATGAGAGCCTGTTTGAATAAGCAGTCCTTAGATGATGCCTTTGTGCCAATGGGATGGTTGGTTTTCACACAAGAGATACTAGCACCACTAGGTTGAGATACTAACATCAAAGAGAGAGCCTGTATCAATCCTGGTGCTTGTTATGATTTCCCCTTTGGTCTCATAAGCTTTTTTAAAAGTCTCACTGCTTTTCTGCAGAGATGTTTCTGACAACAGTCAGTCATGTGTTCAAATTTATAAAATTATTTGAGGCTGGGTTTCCCCCTCCCCACCCCCTCTCATTTTATCACCTTAATGCCACAGTATTCATCTGTGTTGGGTTTCACTATTCAGCCTTCAGGTGCTTTTGCTGTCCTGGGTCTGTCTATCAATTAATGCCTTCTCTGTGTTTTGAAGGTCCATTTGTTTAAAGGGCTATTGCTGCAAGTGTGTAAATCTTGAGTTTAATTTAAAAAAAAAAGCCAACAGCGACTTTTCAGGGTCGCAAAATATTTGTAATAATGATGTAAGAAATGCCTGTAATGCCATAATGTGTCTTTGGTTTGGAGAGGATTGGATCCAGGGGGAATTTCAGGCACCTGGCTCTGGCAGCAGAATCAGGGCTTGTGGTTTCTCTGCTATAAAATGCAGGGGAGAATTAGGAAACCCAGAATTAGGAAACTTTTTGAAAAGCAGCATGCTGAACTGAACTGTGTGATGTGGTAAATGGGGAAGACAAGGGTGAAGAGACCAGGAATGGGGTCCTGTTGGAAATCCTCTTCAGATTCCCTTGATTTTCCTTACACTTGTCTTCCTCAGCAAGTCTGGGAACACCAAAGCTCTGTGTCTGTGGGATCAATGCAGCCACAGCTGAGTTTGGAACCCCTGTGGCCATCCCATGGATGGTTTCATCCATGCACAGGTGCACAGGAGCCTGTAAAAGTCTTGCTTCTCATCTGGGCTGATGAGCCCAGCTCAGCACGATGTGCACTAAGATACCTGACTGAGCTTTTTTAGGAATAGGTGGAATATTCCTGCTTCTGGCCCTGTGTTACAGTTAGATTTGTTATAATAATCCAGCTTCTGCCCCAGGGAAAGCAGCCCAGTGGCAGGATCACGTTACAAGTCTGGAGACTCAGGGTCAGGCTTCCCATCCCTTCAGGCTGGGCAAAGTCATTTGCAAAGCTCCTGTGCTCGGCACCTCCAGCGTGGCAATACAGAGTGCCAGGATAATGATGAAGGCATTTAGGTCTCTTGGAGAAATGTCATTTAATTATTCATTGTGAACTGTTGGTTGAACTCTGCTGGCTGGGTCACATGCATTTTGAGCTGCTTCCTAAGCAGAGAGAAATGCAGGAGGGAATCCAATACAGTATCCTTGCCTGCTAATTACTTGCCTACTGATCCATGGAGAAAACCAAACATAACAGGCATTAAACTAGCTATTGAAGTTAGCATTAGTGAGCAGCTCTGCCATGTGAAAAGACAGAAAAATTATGAGGAAAAGATGGTAATAGGAACTAGTCACGCTTGTTTTTCTATGGCTGCTTTTTACTTAGAACAACTTTAGAGGGGTCTTTCTGAAGCTGAGAATTTATGGGCTAATAGTATGACTGGGTAATATCTCATTTTTGTTTGCATTCAAGTGAAACCAACGATTTGCAATTGAGGGCAGCATAAGTATAGTGCCAGCAATCCTGAATGTGACTGAGTGCAGTAAGGGAATGAAGCTGATTATACTTCAACACATGGCTGAAAAAAACAAAGCAGAAAATAACTATGGTATCAAAAAAAAAAAAAATTGAGGGGAGGCAGGTACTCATTAGGGGATGTTTTATTCAAA
>VXBR01007099.1:88361-154518 GCA_013400215.1 Cisticola juncidis | reverse complement strand
AAAAAAAAAAACCAAACAAAAAACCAAAAAAAAACCCAAAACCAACCAAACAAAAAAAAACCCACCAAAAAACAACCACCAAAGCCCGTTGTGCAAATCATTCCTTTTCTGCTAAGACCAGTTTTCTGTACAGGAAAGGGAGGGTATATGAGAGTATTTCTACAGGAGGGCTGACAGAAGGGGAGCTCTGGCACCAGGACTTCTCCAGAAGAGAGGAGATGGCAAAGGCTGAGCACACAGAATTTGTGCCACACCTACTTGTAGCCATCCAGGGAGAACCATTTAATTACTTCAAAGTTGAGAACAGGCATGGAGTACTGCTAGCTTGCAGCATTAAGACTAAAGGGTTGAAAATCTTGTCAGACTCAAATCACTAATTATAATCATCTCAGTAATTGCAGAAAAGTACTGCAGCTGGGAGGTGATTATGGATTTGTATACAACTCAGCTTCTCCTTTTTAATGTGTGAGACAGCACCCTATTATCATCCTTTTGTTCCCTTCCTTCTCACTTTCCTTAGCATTGGAGGGGAAAAAAACCTGAAAAAATGTTGAGCTTCACAAAACGCAATTAAATCCTCTCTTTAAGTGCCAAGGGCTGGAGGTGAGGAGGGGAAGGAGCAACTTTCTTCTCTTCTCTTGTGTTTTTGAGTACTCAGGGGTTGCCTATGAAATGAAGTACTTTGGGTTTCACGAGTGGCTGTGGGAAGCAGGGTCAGTATCATGCTATCTAGAACAGAAGGGCACAAGGGTAAGATATGTTCAGCAAAGATGCTACACATTTCAAGTATTCTTTTTCTGGAGAAAAAAAAGATATACAGTTTTGAGTGTACTTATAACCTTATACTGTATTAGCAGAATAAAACATTTTTATCAGTAGAAAATTTTTATATTCAGAAAATAAAAATAGTGGAAGATGTGATTATGTTTCAGATTATTTTTCTCTATCTATCAAGACTAACCAGGCATTTAAAAATAATGCAAAACTTGAGAACAGAGTGGTACTCATTTTTCTGCAAGTTTGTTTCCTCTGCATGTTTCTCCATATTTATTTCTTGGCATTAAATGGATTGCCCAAGTAGTGTTACCATTGCCCAAAGTGGCAAAGACTAATTCAGTGTGGGATTGACTGTTAGAGTACCTGAGGCTGGGTTGGACCTGTAAGGATCATGGAGTCCAGCTGCCTGCCCCTTGCAGAAGTACCTAAAACTAAGCCATATGTCACCAAGAGCCAGCTGGTGCCTCAGCTCTTGGCAGGTTTGATGCTGTGGCCCCTTCCCTGTGGAGCCTGGCCCAGTGGCTGAGCACCCTCCCAGGGAAGAAGTGAGTGACAGCATGTGTGAGGTATATTTCTGTGAATAGGGGAATGAAAAAAATCACAAAAGAGGTTAAAAAAAAAAAAAAAAGATGAGAAGGAGCAGAGGACACTGCTGACAGTGTTTTACAAACTCTATTCTGTGTATCTGTTATGTGTACCAGGTGTGGTAAAAAAAGCTCTTAATACTCCTCAAGAAATTTGAAGTTTTTGCATCTAGAAATCACTGTGGCCACTGTTCATGGGCAGTCATTGGCCCTGGACACTGTAAGGGTTAGTTACTGGGTTCTTCCCAGAATTGTGAGATGATGGGTTTTTAAGGTGATGTCACCAGACTGTGAGCCATAATCAGGGCACACTGAGGACCAGTGGGGTTTGGGACCTACTGGAATTCATTTTGCTGACAAGAAGAACCAGGGAGGCCCCTGCATATTGTCCTTCTGTGATACAAAGAAAACACGATTCCCTTTTTGTGTGGAGAATCAGAGCTGAGCACTTTCATTCCCCTGCAAAGAAGGAGGCTGCAGATAAAATCACCTGAGACCCTGGACTGCACCTTGGTGTCAGACACCAGTAGGAGCAGCCAACATGGGCTCCTTCAAAGGGGCAACCCCCCCATTCCTGAATACAAGACTTCTCCATCCATTACATCCCTTGGAGATCCCTGCTGGGTCAGGACCCTTTAACATCTCTAATAATGCCTGGGATGGCAGGACAGCAGCTCTCAGGAGCTTTGCAGGCTGATAACGTGGCAGGGCAGGGCCAGAGGGACCGCGGTGAGCTGGAGAGAAGAGCTGACAGGGGCCTTCCGCAGAGCAGCAGTGACAAGTGCCATGCCCAGCATCTCGGGCAGAAAAGTTCCAGATTTAGTGTCACCTGGGGGATCAGCAGGCTTTTGAGAGGCTCTGCAGAAAAATACCTGGGGTGGTCTCGTTTTTTTTTGTTGATATCTCAAAAAGCAGTTATGCTGTGGGGAATGTTTTGGGGAAGAATCATGAAGAAAATTCTGGGTGAACTTTACCTCATCCTACTGAGGCTGGTTTACACTATCACAAAAGCTGCAGTATAGTTTGCTAGGTCGTCTCTAGCCTGGCTAACCTATCTCTAGCATCTCTAAGTGTTTTAGTTATTCCCTTGAAATCCTTAAATTTGTTGAATGGTTAGGTTTGAAATAATTCATACTTACTTACCAGCAAGTAACTGTCATTACAGTGTTTCTCATCCCAGGGGTTTTTATGTGCATTATGTGGCTGTTTCTTGCAGAGGCTGAAGGAACTGAAACAGAGGGAGTTTGCTCGAAATGTAGCATCTAAGTCACGAAAAGATGAAAGAAAACAGGAGAAAGCCCTTCAACGTTTGCACAAGCTAGCAGAGCTAAGGAAAGAGAGAACCTGGTAAGTCCATAGCTGCTCAAACAGAAAAAAAATACTCCTAAATAAGCCCTCCACTGTTACCTGTGGGATGCAGAGGATCCTTGGCTGTAGCCACACACACACATTTTTGGGGCGTTCTGGAAGCATTCTGTGTGCAGCATTTGATTCACACTGTGTGCAGGAATGAATGTTTAACATTGCTTTTTCAGCTGAGCTAAAATGACACATTTTTAGTTTAAAAAAAGATGTGTTTCATATATATTTCATAAAACCGAGTGCTTTGGTTGAAAGCTGAGTGAACTAGGTCATGCATTTGCAGGCTGACACTACTTCATTGATGAGGTGAGGAACACAGTCTGTCTCTCCAGGATGTAACAGATCTCTGCGATTTAGTTTTCAAAATGCTCGCCTGGGAAAGCATCCAGAAACCTAGCTTTAGATCTCAATAGCCAGATTTTTTTTATATTAAAAGGTAAATGCTCCTTTTCCCCTGCTCAGCAGACTGTTTACCTCCCTCTGTAGAAGTGACTTGTACATTTTTAGTACTGTATCTAGGAAAGCTGTTGAAATTAGTATTGAGCTCGCTAGTTGTGACTGAATTCTCAAAATATGACACAGTTCTGACACTGATAAGCCACTGAAAATATATGTACTTTTCACAGGATAATCTCTGAAGAAAAGAAAGAAAGAAAAAATGTGGATGCTCATGTGCAACTGTTGTCTCTTTATTCAGCCTTCACCCCTCCCAGATGAACTAATAGAGAAGCTCAACCAAGCTGCAGCTCTTGTTCAGAAATAATCTCTTTGTCCCTAGTTTGTATGGTGGGCAGTAGCTGAAATAAAGTCAGAATGAGCAGGTGGATGGGACATGAATGTTGCGGGGTCTGTTTGACAGCAACACAACACCTAACATTTTAATCTTCTTATGAGAACACATGTGGAAACTCTTTCTCCCCCATGACTGTTTTAACTGTACGAATTTTATACTTGAGTATATTAGATATCATCCCCCCTCAACATGCTCCAAAACCTGAATTTTGCATATTGTATGAGAAAGAGGAAAAATGAACTTACTCTTTCCCTTTTTCCATGCTAGTGAAGCACAGATTTTGCAAGCCTTTGTCTTTTCTGGATTCTTTGGGGCTTTTTAAATAATCTTTTGCTAGTTCCTGAAGGAGAGTTTCTATCTGACCCTGATTTATCTATTTCAAAACTGCTATTTACTACCACTGTGCATCCTTAGAGGTGTGATGCAGACAGATACAAAGGATTTTTTAAACTGTCATTTTTAGGCTGGTTTTGTAGAAGTCGCCATTTTATTCTGTGAAAGAAAGGATTTGTGTGTGGGTTTAATATATATTTCAAATTTATAAAGAACTGGGCAAGGCAGGAATTCTCATGAGGAATTCCTTTCTCATCAAACCTCTGCCTTAATTTCTAGACCTGATAGGGTAAAGACACTATTCTTCATCTCAGCACTTCTCGGGGTCCTAGGTGACACTTGGAAGTTTTCCCAGTGACTCCTCAGCGAGTATTGCTCTGCACTGTAACACAGAGGGATTTGGCTAAAACAAACAAAAAAATGGCTTTAACACAAGTCCATTACTCCTAGTGCTGAGCAGTTTCTGTGGATCCTGGAAAACTGTCAGCTTAAACACTTTTTGCACTTCTCTTTCTTCCTATTAAGTCGAATAGAACAGATGGGAAGAGGACGTGAAATGAAGAACAGAAGTAGACAGTGATACATTTTTTCTCAAGAGGCATGAATCACTTACTTTACTTCTGTCAGCTGAAATCCTCTCCCCAGTTTTATTTCTCCATGAAAGAAATTGCTGAGGTGGCGATGGTTTGGTTTGTGCACACAAATATGATGGGAGCTGCTGTGAGATTGCCTGTAGGCAGAGCAGCAGTCACCAAAGTGGTGACTGTGGGGGCAGTGCTCTATGAAGTACTCTCTGTTTTAATATGTTTTGTAACAGGAAGAGATGTAAAACTGCTCTCTGTAGTAATAGCATAGTTGTAACCGTGGTGGTCTGCTGGGAGGAGAAGCAACATTTCTGTGGAGACAGACTTGTCTTCTTTGCCCAGTGTGTCTAGGGAAAGTTAACCACTATGTAGGAATATTAGCCCTTCAGCTGATAACTTCACATAAAGGAGCTGGGAGCATAATGTTTACTCATTCTTTTTTTTAGTGCTAGTCAACTTTATGATCTTTATGATAAAAGGTGACATTTTTTTGTAGTCTAAATGTCCATATCCACAGAGTCCTCCTCTTCCCTTATAAATATAAGTCCTCCCTTAAATACCAATGTAATGCCATGTTTCTGTCAATGGTTCTCTGAACAATATTGACTCAAAGTTTATTTTCCTTCGTAGTGCTCCTGGAAGTGGCCCTATGTTCAAATCCACGACAGTGACTGTGCGAGATGATTGCCACAATATCCCCAAAAGTGCTGCCATGGATCCTGCCAGGCAGGATTTCAGCTGTGCATTAATGCATGATGCACAGAATTGCAAGGACATTGCTTCTGTGATTTCTCCCACTCCTGGAGATGCAGGTGGTCCTCAATCTGGCACTAACAAGTGCGGAGATCAGATCCAAAGGGCTCAAGGACACAGAGTTGGGTTCTCCTTTGCTTTTCCTAAGAAAGCAGCGGTCAAACTGGAGTCTTCAGCTGCTGTTTTCTATGAGTTCAATGAGGAGACCTCCATGGAGCATGGGTTCAGCAGAAGGAGTAGGTTTGTTCCGGGAACATGCAACCTTCAGTCTCCTTCAGCAGCAGAAATAGTTGTATGCCCTGAGGAGAAACACAACTGTTTTCACCCGCTGGTGGAAAAATGCATCGACACAGCGGAAGCTCCTGAAGCTCAGGACTCCAAAGAGCTGCCCAGTGAGGAGAACAGGGTGCTGGAGAGTCCAGCCTTGCCTGCTGCCATGCCCCCCCACTTGAGGCAGCCAGTGTCCTCGGACACGGATGGCCGTGGTGTGGAGGTGAGTGTGGCTGACCCAGGGGATCACACGCCGGCCCTGGCTGCAGACAGTGCTCAGGTCCTGTCCCTGGATGGCAGCGGGCACGAGCTGCAGACAAACAGAGCTCCTGTGCAGGAACCTCGGGAGGAGGCTTCCTCTCTGCAGGAGGTTGCAGAGGAAAACGGCAACGATGGGAACAGTGACCCATGTGCAGCTGAAACCGAAATAAAAAGCCTGCAGGCAGATGCAGTCGTTCCATTGCCGACTGAAGAAGGTGGTGGAGCCCCAAAAAGCAAACCAGATGTACACAAGAGACCCTGCCAGCCCTTTGTTCCCGTTCTTAGCAAATACGGGTCAAACGTTCTTCAGTGGCCATCAGAAATGTTAATTTACACAACTACAGACCCGTCAATTTCTTATAGCTGTAATCCTTTATATTTTGATTTTAAGTCATCAAGAGCAAGTGAAAGCCAAGAAAAGCCCAAGCATCAACCAAACATACCTCATTTGCACCATAAAACTGAACCTAACCGTATTTTAGTCTCAGATTTTACAAAAAGACCTAATTCAGAGTGTGGTGATTATGAAGTAGAAATTAATAAAAGTGTGTGCAACTATACAATACCCCTGTTAAGTGATGTTTCCCTCTTCAGAAATTGTGACCTTGCAAAAAATCAAAACAAAGTGTCCTTGGATGAGTCATTCAGGATTAGAAAAATAGAAAAGTATCACATATCTCATAACCCCTTACAACAAAACACTGTGATAGATGAGAAATACAACAAAGTCTGGATCAAAGAAGGCCATGAAAAGTGGCTTCACAAAAGCAGAAAACGGAAAAGGAGAAGAAAACTATGTCATTGTCATTATCATCACTGTGGAGACACAACAGTAGCAGAAATGGAGATGTCTCCAGTAACTGAAAAAGAAGTTACTTACAGAGATGAAAATAAATATCAGCATCTCCAAAACAATGCAGAGAAGTGCAGACATGGTGCAGGAAATATCTGGTTAACTGCAGGTGAGGTGCAGCAGTCGCAGCCAAAATTTGGCATTGAAAATGGTCCTAAGAGAGTTGTGTCTGCATCAGATCAGGTACGCTGGGACAGAGGCTGGTGTGACTTTTGGAGTGCAAAAAATAGCAGCCAACACCAGGGTTGTAAAGGACCACACAGAAAGAGCAAAGCAAGCTCCCGGAGGCAGGCAAAGCAGCTGACTCGGAGCTCCAGGAGACACAGCCTGAGGCACTCTAAAACGTGCTGCAGATGGAAAGTCAGGAGGTCAAGCTGTAGCCCAGAGCATGAATGCTTAGGACAATGCATCGAGGAGAAGGGGCTGAGTCAAAACCAGCCCATAAAGAGAGGTTACAGTGTTCTGACAGAAGAACCGGAGAAGCCTCACCGCAAGCGGAGGCAGCACACATACTCCTCTTCCTCGGAGGAGAGCTCATGTGGACAGGCATTATCAGCAGAGGAATACACGAGGCAAGGACATGCTCTAGGTACCTGTCACAAGGCGAAAGGGAAACGCAGGAAAAGGAAGACTAGAATCCATCATGTTTTCCTTGACAGGAGTGCAAAAAGTGAGATCTCTGAATCTTCCAAAGAAAATTCTGCAAACTCTGCATTAAATATTTTGGGGGACTTACTGACTCAAGGCAATCTAGAGCAAACCAATGCAGACCCCAAAGATGACGATGATACAAAAGATAGGGATGAAACAATGGAGTTGGAGGAAAGCAAGTCACCTGTAGAAACTGCTGGCCCACAGGTGCTGAAAGATGAAAAACCAACAGTGTGCACAGCGATGGGGAGCGCACCCGCCACACTTCCCGATGCCATCGCAAGCTCTGCTGCCCCTGCCCCTGAGCACGGCGCTCCAGCAGCTGCTGCCGCCAAGCAGGACGCTTCCCAAGAGGGAAAGAAAAAGGAAAATATCAACAGTCATGAAAACAAAGCTCGTTACAAAGTTCCCGTCCCCAACAGACACTTGGAACAAACTCCTCCTAAGTCCTATCTTTGCCATTATGACTTGGCCGAGTCTCTGCCGCTCGAGAAAATGGGCGAGGTGGCCGGGGAATGGGTACAGTGTAATCCCGGCATATTTAGCAGCCCCCCGCCCTTGCCATTCAAAGAAGCACATGTAAACAGTCACACCTTTCTAACTACGGAGCAGTTAATAGCCCCCTTCCCCCTGCCCGATCAGACGCTGCTATTCCCTCCCGATAACCACGAGAAGTTCAAAGAGCTGCCGTCGGAGGCGTATCAGCAGATGCTGCCGCAGGCCGTGCTGTCGGGNCCTTCGCGGCCCCGCCGCAGCTGCCGCTGCTGCCGCCCTCGGCGCTGCCGCCCGCCCCGCTGGCCTTCCCCCCGCTGCCGCACTCCGTCTTCCCGTCCCTGCTGGCCCCGCACCCGGCTGTCATCCCCCTGCAGCCGCTCTTCTAGGACACGCACCGGGGGAAAAGCCTTCAGCTACGCGGTCCTTGCTGGTTCCACAGTCCCCTCGAGCTTTTTAAAGCGGTCCCGTGAACTAAACTGGTTTGAGATTCTTGGGAAGCATTTACTGTAAGTATAGCGATGCAACTAACATTCATGACAAGTTCAGACCTATACTATTACTGAAGCACTGATTAGTCTGATACTAATAATGAACTATATATATATAAGTGAAAATCATGTCTTAGAATTATGTATAATGTATATAAAATATATTTATAGTTCTATAACTTATGTTGTAAAGTATTCACTTTTTGTTTTTTATCTTTGTGTATTTGCACCTATTTAATGTTTAGACAAAGCTGATGCACTATGTTTTGTACTATGTTCTCTGAAACTGTAAATCTAGTGACAAACTATCTCTTGCAATAAATTTTTGTTAACTACTTAAGTATATCAAAAATCTTTCATTATAAGCCTCATGGATACTGTTCTTCCATGTCCTTCTGCAGCCAAATATCATCCCGTGCCTCTGCTGTGTCGGGATAACCAGGTTCCCCACATGCCAGTGATTTATCAGGGAGGCTCAGAGGCCAATACCTTGAGGGCAGCTGTCTCACCACGCCAGAGAGAAAGGGTCATAGATGTGCTTGTGTTGGTGGCTTGATGTCACCGTGACAAATTTTGCCCGCTTGTTCTATGTGCACTCACTGCTGACTGGTGGAGCTGATCCCTTTTATTCTAAACCACAGAAAGATGACTTAACAAATATAATGCTGGTGATGGAAGGGGAAGAAAGGCCAGTATTGACAGCAGTTTGGCTTCGAGAGAGTACTGCTTGTAGTGGAAGGGTAGAGCCTTGATTCCACTGAGTGTTTTCTCTGATGGCCCACAGATCTGTTGGAGAGGGGCCTTACTGCTGGGCAGTGTGTGAAGGCAGCAAGAACACAGGAGCATGAAGGAGAGGTCAGGAAACCCACCAGGTTTTGACACAAATTCTTACCTCACTTCACCCCCCACTACTTCATGCAGCATTTCACTAATGAAATACAATAACACAGAGTAGAGATTAATTAAAGTAATAATATACTTCCATTGCTTCTAACTGTATTTTGTAGATTTCTCCCTACCTCTGCAGCCTTTTTGTTGCTGTCAGACCTCACTCAGCTTTAGCTGGTGAAATCTCCTCATTTGCTTTAGCATGGGGTATATCAGACCCATGCCTGCGATGGTCTAGGATAAAAGCAGAAATCCTTCTGAGATAGAGCCATCCCTTTGAGTTAAAACAAAGTGATGTCGTGTGAGTGGAGCCAAGGGCTTGCAGCATGAAGGTTAGTGCTAGAAGTAGGCCCTCCATAATAATAGGTAGGTAGGCTCTCCCAATTAATTACTTCTTTCCACCTTTTTATATACTATAATAAAATCATATAAAGTTGAACTGAAAGAATAGTGAGCTTGAAGTATTATTAATATACATTGCATATTAATAGCTACAGACGCTAAAACTGTTTGCAAAGTAATGCTATATCTTACAACATCTATATCTGGATCTTATTTTCTGCATTGGTAGCATTAGAACTTACCTCTACAGATACTGCAAGTTGTGGTATAACATTACATTAAAACCATGGCAGACAACATCTTGCCGCTGTGATTACAGAGTCAGCTGCTCAGGGGAGTGAGTTTCCCCATGTTTGTGGCTGCAAAGGGCTAAACCTTGTTAATAAGCAAAAAAGGTGATGAGGTGAGGCTGCAGGTGAGCAGCCAGGTTCTGGAGAGTGCCTGGATCCCCTGGCTGAAGCTGCAGCAGGCTGTGGGGGTCACTGGGCACCCACCCCTGGAATGCCAGCAGGAAGGTGTGTTTTCCCTGGTTCTAACTTCAGGTGGATGCCCGTTTCTATTTAAGTGATATCCAAAAAAGTTCAGGACTGAGTGGTTTCATACTCCTCTTTTATCTCAAGAGTCTGCCTGCATCAGGTGTTTGTCTCCACTATCTCCTGTGGCCCAGCATGGGAATCTCCCTTGGAAGCGGGAGGGTTGTCCTGGGTGACTTGGGTCCCTTGGGGGACCTGTCCTGGGTGATTTGGGTCCCTTGGGGGACCTGTCCTGGCTTCTGCACCTCTGCTCTCCTCTGTGGGAGGCAGCACACACACAGTGCCCTGGGTTCTGATGTCTCATCAAAGACAAAATCCATCTCATCCCAGTACATTAAGAAAAATGAAAAAGAGTCCACGTAGGACAAATATGGTTGCACGTTCTGGCAGATTAAAGATAGCCAATTTAAAATTTTCAGTTGCAATGTTCATTGAGAAATCCCATCTGTGAACTTGGAAGTCCATATTTTTTTCACCAAAACGTTCCAGCAGCTTTGAATTTTACTTTTTCCTTACAATTTAAATTATTTTAGGTTGTTAAACAGTTTTAAGACATTGCACAATTCTTTATTATCTACTGTAATTGCTGTTCAATAGTGTATAAACTACTTAAAATAAAAGACTAATAACCATAAAATGTAATAATTTTCTAATACAGTATTGCCTTTAATGCTAGAAATGTTTGTATATGTGACTTCATATGTAAAAGCAAAAGCAGTATAAAAATAAATCATAAGTTTCAAATTGAACACACTAAATTAAATTACCTAATGAAATATTCTTTTGAGTTTTTGTTTTATTATTAAATATGTAACTTCTAGTGAGTTATATAAGGGTAGTTCTTCTTTTGCATATTTTATCTGGTATTTTAGATTAAATGTGTTTTTTTACTCCAGAAATTGGTAGTCTAATTTATAAATAAGTGCTAAATAATTGATTTTTTTATAATTTGAAATAAATTATTCCCAATTCCTTAAATCTAAGTAATTTACTTCTGAATTTACAAATTTGCACAGTGTGTCTATGCTCCTGGCCACTTTGCCAGATTTACAATTTACTGGGATTTCTTCCTGGTGCAAGCAATAGAAGTGCTGCTCCCAAAGGGCAAGAATTGGATCTTGTGATCTAACCCTAAGTGAGGTTAGAGATTTTGTGATTTCCCAGAGCAGCTCTGCAGAGAAGTACCTGGGAAGGTACCCTGGTCCACTGAGGTGAGAAGAATGTCTTCATTCTGGTCCTTAGAAAGCTGCAGCCTGCCCAGATTGACCTTCCTGGGGACGTTCCATTTCTCAGGTAATGTGAGCCATAAAATAATGGTCCAGAGAAGCTCTTGGGCATTCAGGAACGAAATTGCCTCACATTGTGAGAGACACTTCAGAATAACTGGGCTCTTGCCCTCATGTCTCTGGTGTCTGTAAGTACACAGAGTTTTTAAGATGTTGCCAATACATGCAAAGAATTGGATTGTTTATTTGGTTTCCTTAACAATCTTAGAAGCTACACAAGCTGCTAACTGTTGGGAAGAAATCACCAGGTTTCAGATTCCACGCAAGTGAGCAACGTGGTGGCCACGGAGGAACTGCAGGTCGAAGACATTGGTAAAAGAAACACTTTGTGTGGAGCACTATTGAGTGACAATTTTTTACCTTTCAGTTTAATCAAACAGCAATGAAATGGTTATGAAGCAATATAGTCTTTACTGAAATGTTAACTTTTTATTGGCATATCAACTTTTTGCTCTTGTAGAGGAGTCCTTTGGGCATGGTATTGAAACAAAAGCTTTAAAAGGCTATTGCAACATGCAACTCCCTTACTCCTGTACATGATGATGTGCTGCTAACACAACAGATCACATGGCTATAATTTTTCTGACAAGTCTATTTCCTGCAACTGTGCTTTTCCATCAAAATACATGTTTTCTGTTATAATATTTACCTGATATGCTGCAGTTAAAATACAGCTTTAAATATATTTGCTCAGATTCTGCCTTGGTGTAAATTTATGTACAGCTTCAGGCTTTGGTTTATAGCCACCAAAAATCATTTGTGCTGCAATGCCAAGGGTTTTGTTAACTCCCCCAGATTAAGGCAATACATTAAGACCATGTGAATGTATTTTGAAGACAGTTCCTTGTTTGTAAGTAAGGCAGTATATTTTAATCTGATGGGTGTTTTGCTGTGGTGCTCAGAGTCTGCATGTTCTAAACTTCATACATTCATTTTCTGCTCTCCAATTACTGTGCATTGCCTAAAGGCTTGTGTATGTGTAGCAGTGCACACATTTATGTAATATGCCTACCAGTTGGAAACCATTATCGTGCTATATTAACTCTCTTTATTGACAGTAAAGACATTTTTACTGTATAAAGATCATTGGATATTTTTAAATTAACATGACTGATTCTCTAAATGTGTGTTATTTCATAGATCACTTTGATTTAGTATTTGCAGTAGGCGTGGTTTTGTACATTATATCTCCCTTCTCCTCTTTACTTCAGGAACATTATAAAGTGTTCTCTTTTTCTCTAGGACTGCGATTATCTGAGTTCATTGGAATTTGCCTATTTATGAAAATGAACCAGGCTATTTCATTACTTTCATTGCAATAATTAGTGTACCAACTTTACAAATTGTAAGACATCTTATTCTTGCTTCAAGCTTCTGGTTTATTTTATGGATATTATAAGAGACTGGGAGAATTTCCACCCTGAGTCTAAATTTTGACCTGTTAGTGAATTTCTGAAACCAATGGATTCTAAGGAAGCTTTGCCACTAGTGTTACTGAGGATTTATTTTGACCTGGAGCATTGGGCCTCTTTATTTATTAAAACTGCGTAATACTTGCTGCTTTCTGTTGAATAATAATTTCATAAGGTGTGATGAGGACCACAATCCAGTAAAGGAAAATGAATCCATTTTTAATCAGTCTTCTACCGCCTTTGTTGTCAAGTTGTTTATATAATTAATGACCATAATGTTATAGCTTTAAAATTTCTGTTCTATCATCACAGTTTTGAAACACGTACATGCAGCTTCTAGTCTAATACCAAAGAGAAACACAGTTCATTGGAATACTGATTTATCTACCTGTACAGGCTCACTTAGAAATTTTAATAAGTAGGGCTACATTAATACAATATGCAGGTAACATAATGTGTAGGTAGTCTTTATTTTTGCTGGGATAAGATAGAAATGTGCAAATCCATGTAGAGAAAACATTAGTAAGCATCAAATGTGAACCCATGTGGAATACAGTATTATTTATGAGAATTAAAGATGATTATTCTTCAATCAGAACTGGTGTTTGTTTGCTATGAATGAGATTTTAAAAGATTTTTTTTTTTCTCTCAAAAAATGCAGCAAACAGGAGAAAACTTTCAAAAATGCTTGTTTTTAAATCAGCTGGGTAGGACCTGTGTTCCTTTCTCATGGGTGAGAAACAGCAAGTACGTATTGGACATTCAAAATCCTATGTGTCATAAGGAAAAAATCTGCACTTGTAGTGCGGTCTTACCTTGATTTAATTCAGTGAAACCTGCAGGAAAAATTAGGAAATTCATCTAAATGAATATATCTGCACTACTGCGAATACAGAGAAAGTGAAGCCCAGCTCAGGTTCAAATTTTTCCTTGCAATGTAATTCAGATTTTAAAGCCTAGCAATTTGACCCCAAACCTGCTTGCATGTATCAGACTCTTCTATAAAAGGTTTTTATGTCACTGGAGTGCTGGCAAGAATGACAGTGAAATCCAGTGAACTCTCTCATGTCAGTAATGCCTGCTGAAGCAGTCACTGCTGGAAGGAGGAAACCTGAATTGGGACAATGCCTAAATCATACTTTTTCCTTGCGGGATTATAAATTGAAATGGAACCTTACTTGCATTTTGGTGTTTATACACCTACAGGTATATTTGTACACATGTACCAGGTTACCAGTTCAGGATTCTTTTTTTTTTTTTTCCTAGGTGTAGTTCAGTAGTGGTAAGAATATTTGAAATGTGCATAACAGAAGAGAAGGAATATTTGAAATGTATATAACAGAAGGGAAGAAATCTTTGAAGGGAGAAATACTGAGATGGAATAATAACGAAAAAGAGTGGTTATAGCACAATGAACCCTTCTTTTCCTCTTGAGGGTGGAGAGAAGTTGCATGAAGTTATTTCACTTGCTTTTTATTGGGTGGCTCTGTTTTGTATCTTTTTACCACTGAAATTAGCTGTGCTGTTTGCCTCAGCTGGTCTGTCAATCCATTAGTGTCAAAAAAAGTCAGGTTAGCAGGGGAAAATCTGCATACAATTTGCTCCTAATGAAGTCCCTTTTCTCTCTGGAGAAAATATTCATAGAATGAACCCTCAGTGTGCAAAATAAGCCTGTTGCTTTCCTTTCCACTGCCTGCAGTTGCATGTTTGCTCACCTTTTGTTAACTTGTCATTCTTCAGGAGCAGAAGTAATGAAAAGGAAGTTATTTTCTTCCAGTGCACCAGCTGAAGAAGAGTCAGGTCTCCAGCTGGGTTTCCTCAGCTCTTTTGGATGTTGGTGCAGTTGCCTGCTCATGGCAGAGGTCAGTTAGGACTCTGTTCTTGAAGCTGTAAGAGGAAACCCAATCTGGGATGTGGGGTATTTTGTGGTTTATTTTCCATAAAGTGATGTGGGCCGTTGAACATATTATTGGTCAATAAAAAAGCCAAAGTGCTATGAAGGTTGTAAACAGAAGCTAAGTGTTGGGGTGAGATACAGAATGTTGATCACAAAAGGTTTCAGGAGGGAATTGTCAAAGGTAAGAAACTGATAATGAAGAAAAAGAGCAATAGTAATATTATTTTATATACAAAGTAAAATACCCTCAGATAGACAACATCTGTGCAGAAAAAAAAGCAGTCTTGAGTCACCAGTGAAGTACTGGGAGCTGAATTTTGGGCAGCAGGTTGTTGAGGGAAGCAGTGTTGTATGGCATATAAGACAGCATGCACAAGGGGAGCAAGAATTGCTGCTCTGAAGAATGTCTTGAAGGACATTCAAGTAGAAAGTGGTTTTACTTTTGGAGGGGAAAGAAAGGAAGAGATGAGAGGAGTCAGACTTGCCAATACTCATGAAGCTGGATGGGGCACAAAGAGATACAAAGGAGGCTGGGTGGAGGGGGTACAGAGTTCTTAAAGATAGTTTTCATAAACTCTACTCCAGCCTGCAGAAATTACTTATAATTCTTACTGATGCCTTGGGAAGGCTGACCTGGAACAGAGACTGGACAGAGCTAGAGAATAAAGTAGGTATTTGTTGAAAGGCAAGAGCCTGATCAGGGCTACACCCAAAGTGGACTTAAAATGATCACAGAATGAACAATTGGTCACACTTTTATAAGTTTTGGTCCATTTGCATATTGGGGTTTAATTGTCTAATTACAGCTTCAGATTATGAAGTCCCATCCTTCTTGTCCACTGTTGTTTATGCTTTTGGGTCTGAAAAGTTGTACCTGTTGTTCTTGGTCTTTATCAGGAAAAGGATTTGTTTTGTGTCCCTACTCTGTGAAGAGAGCTGACTGACACTTAATATGAGGCTCACCCCTAGGCAGCACAGAATCTGAAAAACATGAAAACTGAAACTTAAGGCATCATTAGGACCCCTCTGCCTGCTTTTATTCAATTATCCTTGGGGGATACTTCTACTTCTAACCCCAGGATGGTGAGTGCCGGGGTTTCCTGCCACAGCGCTCTGTGGCATTAGTCTGGGCCGTGGCATGGAGGGATCCTGCAGCAGCTTGGAGAATAATTATCTGGAGAGGTTGAAGACACAAACGCCTGTTTAGAGTGTTTTTCATGGAGAGCAAATTGCAGGGATGCAAGAGTGGAGGCCATTGCAGCTGTGTGAGAAATGGATTTGTGGAGGATTCTCTGAGATAAGGTGTGCTGACTCAGAGAGACCATAGAATAGGGAAGATGATTTTGAGAGAAAAGTTGAGCTGGAAATAAGTTTCAATTGATGGCATTGCAAACTGACCAGATATTTTGGAGAATGAGAACTGTGAAAGATGTATTGTAGCAAGACCATGTGGGGTAAAATAAAAGGTGATTTGTGTTAGAAGGATTAGCATCATTGTGTGGCAAAAGCTAATTGGCTGAAAAATATTTGTAAGGTATTGTAACAAAGAAATAGTTTGGATTCTGATAGAATGGCATTGAGTTTTACATATCTTTACATCTCTTTACATCTCTTTATATCTCTTTACATCTCACCCTTCTATGAGACTGATAATGGAATAAATCTTTCAAAGTGCCTCTCAGTTGCCCCGTCCCTGTAGAGCTGGGATTCCCAGCCCAGCTGCATGGGTGAGGGGTTCCAGCTGAGGTGGAGGTGGTGCAGGCTCTGCTGCTGTGTGTGCCTGGTGCCAGAGCAGCCTCTGCCCATCGTTCCTCGTTACCCGCAGGGCTGGGCGCGGAGGGACGCGATCCCGCACGGCGCCAGCAGGGGCATCAGCAGGAGCAGCTCGATGCGATGCAGTTTTTCCTCAAATTTTCCCTCTTCTCCAGTTTTCCTCTTTGCAAGATGTTTTAAATAAGACCACGTGCCTTTTGCTGGGAGTGCTGAGACCCCTTTCTGGGGTGCGTGGGTGTCTGGAGAATTGCTGGCCGGTTTGCATCATCGCCTTGCAATGGGGAGGAGCAGTGCAGGGCTGAGCAGATACTGCCAGCCAGAGAGTTTTGTTCTGTGTATAATCCCAGCAACAGGAAAGCAAAGCCCCGGTGGTCATCAGGGATTCCCTGTCTGTGACCGTTCAGCAGACAGCTGTCTGAAATTCAGTGGCCTCGTAGATGGAGAAAGCTCCATAGAATAACTGGCAAGCTTTCTTTTCATCTTTTAAATCCATAATGCATGTATATACATATTGTTAATAATTCATATTAATGGGGAGTTCTTGCCCAGGAGCACATTCCCCTGTCACAGAAAATAAATTGTTTAATGATGTCTAGGATAGAAATCGGAGGTTGGCTCTAAATCCAGCTATTACAGAGCAGTACTAGACATGCAGTGCACACTTCCATAAACAAATAAATTCATTTCAGTTTAATAACAGTGGAAATAAAAAAGTAACATAATTTAAATAATGTGCACAAATAGAGCTGTATTTTATCCTAAAGCCATAATGCCAAGCACTAACATTCTCAGGAATTCTTGAAAGCCTTCAAGGCTGGCCTTAAGTGCAGATAAACAATAAGGTGTAAATTTAGTGTTATCATCCCTATTTTACAGGGAGGCAAAATTCAGTTTCTTGGTGGTAGTTGTCCAAGCCTGGGTGTTAGATGGGAAAGAGTCTGGGAAAGCTCAGCTTTGGTGCCAGGTCACTCCGTATGTTTAGGTGGCATGATGCAGAGTAGTGGCTTTTGGGATTTGAGAGCAAGGGACAGATCTTCAGAGCCTGAGAAGCAGGAGAAGCAGGTTTTGGAGATACCAGTGGTGCATTGCAGAGGTGGGAAGAAAGGTGAGGAGGAGAAACAAGACCTTACAGGCTCAAGCTGCAGTAGTCTTGCAGAGAAATTTTGCAAATTGTCTGCATTCTTTGATTGGTGGCTAGCTCAAGCACCTTATTTTCATGTGTTTTAAAACAAAACAAAAAGTGGGATTTATTTCTTGCTTAGAATGGGTGATAACTGAAGATTCAATAGTGACTTTTTGTTTTTGTACTCCTAGCAATTGAAACATTCCTTATGATGGTGAGAGCTCACTCAGCTGGGTGGTGTCCTGTCCTGCTGGTGTTTTCCCTGGGAGAGCTGCTCTGCAGTGGATTGCTCCTGGCCATCAGAAACAAACACACCAGGTCACCCAAAGTGCTCATGTTCCATTTTCCTTGCAGTTTCATGGACCTACAATACATGTAGACCATTTCAGACAGGTGTTGTGTCAGACTGGTAATTTTTCATGATGATTCTTGTTACAAATATTTGTGTTCATTGTGTGATGGTTCAGCTGCAAATAACTTTGTGCTTGTCCTATTAAATGGTTGCTTTGTTTCACAGATTGGTCACGTGCATCTTTCCCTGGAGCTGAATTAGGTGTTCCTCTAGGTGATATGTAACTCTCTTATGCTGTTATAGCAACAGCATGGGAGAGGGGCCCTTTCCTCTTCAATATTCTCTTAAAATAGTAATGAGTGGGTGCTGGTTTAACTTGAAATCTGCATCTCTTCATCTTCAACATCTGTATTTGGTGAAGCTGCTCTCGATGTGTATTTGTAGCCTGAGCTCATCTCTCTCAGTCAGTTTTTGATTTTATGAGGGTTCAGCTCAGAAATCTCAAGCCAGTCTGGATTTTGAATTCAGTGTATTCAAGGAGGCCTAGATTTGACAGCTTTTGGGGTCTGATTGGAAATCCTGGAGCCATTAAATGGTTCTGAAGGCTCTTTCTGGGACTGCCGAGGAAAATTTTGAATGTCTCTTTCCACGACTGTATCACACTGATCATCAGCCTCACAGACTCAGCCACTCCCTGAAGGTTTAACATCCCAAGCATACCATATCTGTGTTCTAATGACCATAAATGGGGTCTCAGACAATCATTTTCCTATAAGATCTCGCCATTCCACCCTGGAGTGACTGAATTTGGTAATTTTAAAAATGCTGGCTATTTCATTTTTCTTTTAAAGTCTGTACAAGAATTTGCACATTCATTCTTTCTCAAACAGGAGAGATTTTGACAACTGGCTTTTTTTTGATGTTTGTCAAAGGTACTTAATTTTTTTATTCAATAATACATTCTTTCTTTCAAGTCATCCAGAAATCTTAATATACTTGCTCTGTTATACAATATGAAAATAACCCAATGGATATTTTTTCAGGGAAAAAAAAAGAAAACAACCTTTGCTTCTCTGAGGGTTTAAACATGAGTTCTAGTTTCCTCTCAGCTCTCCATCTTGTGATGCTCCTTGTCAGATTAATGTGTTTTAAAGCTGTTGGTTGGTACCTGAGCTGTCAAAAAGGAAGATTAAAACCACACCTTTCTTTTGGGGGATTCATTTTGCATTGCAAAATGCAGGGGAAGAGAAAGAAAACCTCTCCTTACTGCTGGCATATATCTGAGGCTTGCTGCGTGTGCCATTCTGGTTATGTTTTGGGGTTAGGAAGCAATTTCAGTTCCTGTCAGCCCTCGATATTCACACTAGGACAGATTCAAGATCCTGAAATGGTTATGATTTTGTGAGGAACAGAATGTACAGAAATGAAGGGTCATGGGTTTGATTTTTATCTCAGGCACAAACAGGGTGTGTGACTCAGGACAGAAATAATTTCTCTCTGCTTCCTTCAGGAGACTGGAACTGTTGCATTTGCCTTCTAATGTAGTGGATACTCTTACCCCATGCAGTTAATCAGTAGATGAAATATCTTCTATTGACTTTTTAATTTTCAGGACGTTTTCAGCTAGGAAAAGAGAAAGATACAATGTTTTCAATACTAACAAAGTCACTCTATTTTTTTCAGATATCGTTTCAGGAGGAATTACTGTGCAAATCCTTGGTGTATTTCTTTACACAAATGGAACTAATTTTGGAAATAAATACAGAGAATAACCCTTGAGTTCAAGCAACAGGGAGCAGCATGCAGCATGCAGCAGCTCCCTTTGGTCCCAGGTTCTAATGAGAATATAAACGCTGGCCAAGGCCCATAAACACTGCAGAGGTTTGCAGAGACAGTGTTCACCAGTGCCACTAATCCAGCTTTAAATCAGTTCTTCAGAACCCAGGTCCTAATCTCCTCTCAGTCCCAGTAATAAAGTGCATTCAGGGGTGATGATGCACAAGAGAAAGTGCTGCTCATTTCACAGGACTTGAAGAATAATCCAGGACTATATATTTCTCTAGTGCTTCAGTTAGTGTTGAAGTGTTTCAGCCATCATTTTGGCTATGCACTTATTATAGGTGCTTGATTTTGATGTGTTCTGAAGACTTTTAAGACCATTTTTTTACAGTTTCCTAAAGTGAGAGCCTGTTCCACTCTCAATAACCACAAATAACTCACTTTTCTGGATATGGATATATCACCATACCTTGCAGTCAGGTCAGTTTTTTACATGGAACAAAACCAAAATAAAACTGATGTGGAAAAACAACCTGGAAAAAACAGTGAAATCAAACAACAGCAGATCTCTATGCACATATGATAGATAGGTATATTTTAATGAAAAATCAATCATGTAAAAATCCAGATCTTAAATTGCCTCTGTGCTTGTTTTGTTGAAATTACAAAATATGCAAATTTTTCCATTCATGCCAAATACTAATTAGCAAGACAATAAAAAAACAACCAAAAGGAGAGAAGAGAGACCCTTACTGTCACTGGCTGAATTCACAGGCAGAGTGATTTCTTTCACTGGGATATTATGAAATGAACTGGCTTTGTGGGTAAGCTTTTGGCTGCTTGAAGTGAGTAACCCACAGCTCATTTTCAGTGTGTGTTTTTGCAGGTGCTGTGTAGGAAAGGACAGGCTGACGACAGATTTTCAGTGATGCTGTATTGGATTTTGCCGATAAACAGGCAATATTTTGGATCTTATAAATAATTGTATCTTATAAAGAATCATTCGCTCAATTTTGATATGTCACACAACTTTCTCAGACTGTGTTTGGTCTAGTGCAAAATAAGATAGTAATTGAATTAATTGCAGATTTTTGAAGAAATTTTTCTTTTTACAGTGAGCATGATGACCATGCTCACATTGAAAAAAATGTGATGGTGCGTTCAATTATGCAATATATAATTTCCCTTTGTCCTTCTGTCCCAGGTGGGTGTTGTGTGACAGAATGGAGTACACTTGGTTACCATAGGAATGCAACATGCAAGGAGGCTTCTAAATAGAAAACAGTTAATTTAACTAAACATCATTGGATGTCACTGCCTAATTAGTTTCGTCTGCAACATTTAAAAAGGGAGATATTTGGAAATAAGCTTTACCCCACAAAGCTACAAAACCCTGAGGGGAAAGGCAAGTGTCTTTCCAGCCGTGTGTAAATGTGCAGCTCAGAGGGGATAAGTGTTTTTATCTCTTTGCTACGACCTGCTCCCACAAGATAGATACAACTTCTTGTCAGCAAGTGCATGCTGTGCTGTCAATGGGACCTGAGCAGGCTTTTCATGCCCACTGCCGCCTTCTCTTCCATCAGTTCTGCTCTGTCCTGATGAATGTGTTCACTTGCAGCAACCCTAATTGTCTTTTCAGGGTTGGAAGAGTGATCAAAATCGCAGCTGTTGCGAATTTAATTTGGGTCTGCAAAGAGACTGCGCTGTAAGCAACATTTTCATTTTGAACACTTAAATCAATGTTTTTCAATTACAAATTGAGATCCTCGTAGCTGGAAACCTTCCTCACCAGAGGGTAGATCCTACCCCTATTAGTCACTCACACTGCCTATTTTTCAGACATTCACAGCTGAAATTGTGAGCTCTGGAAATAAAGGATGTGGTATCTATAAAAAACATTCCAATTGTGGATGATCTCTCAACTAATGGATGAGTACTGATAAAAAAAGCAGGCTAGGTGGACACCTTCTCCTGAGTGGCTTGCCAGAAAATGGCATTTGGGCAATGAATGGAGTGGATAGTCTCATTTCTGTCCTGCTTTCTTCTTCCCCATGATCAAGTCTTGTATAGTACAGAGGTTTATTTCTACAGTAAAGTGCTGCTCATGTCTTTGTCGTTGTTCAAACTGTTGATGTTTGTTTCTGTTTATTTCTTCCACCCTCATCTTAAGGCAGTGTGCAATTCCCTTGTGCCCACATCCTGGCAGTGCCATGAGGGATCCTCCAGGGAAGCAGCTGCTCATCGTGGCAACCTGTGAGGAGAAATCCCATCCCTTCAAAGAACAGATAACCAGGAGCATAGCTTCATTTGAACAACTTCCCTTTCATTCAGCCTTTCTTTGTGAAATTCAGAGTGCAGAGACAATACCAGCAGTAGAAAAGAGATGAAAACTCCCAGTTGAAATAATGCCCAGAAATTGCATTCACTCAGTGCCAGAGACCTGTGCATGGCTGAAGTCTAACAAAGCTCTTCACTGAGCCAGTTCAGGTAAGTACACTTCAGACGAGTAAAAAATGTTTTGTGTGATTTTTCCTGTGTTTCCTCCTAGATATTTGGGGTTGCAGTGTAAATATTCTGTCTTATCTGAGTAGCTATTTACTTTAAATTTTCTCATGAATATAACAAAGCTCCTTTTGAATTTTGGTGCTTTCACTCTCAACACAGCCAGTGTTGGGTGTCTGTAGTAAATACATTATTGTCTGTATATCAAATTACACTGACAATTCCATCTAAATATCTGGTCACCTGTATGACAGGGCTTTATCTACTCTTTCAATTTTTTAATGATAATGGAATGCTAAAGAAGATAAAATACACGTATTGGTTTGTATTTAGATACACATTTTCACATCACTTTCAGTTAGTGAATCATCATTAAAAAAACCCCGCATTGCAAAATCTTACATCTAAAATCAGCACAACTGCCTAAATAAACAAATAAATACATATATAAAATCCTATAAAGCAAATTGCACATGTGTGCCTGACTTGTTTCCTAACATAACAGCATCCAGGTAGTATAATGTTGCATTTTTCAGATATGAAGAATAACAGAATTAAGCAGGATGACTGATTTCAGGCACTTATGCTTATGCCCTCCCCACCTTTTTCTCTACATTATTTGACTAAAGAGTTTTGCCATTAACAGTTTAGAGAAAACCCTTTTTGTTGGTTGAAAAGCCAGATCATAAAATACATGGTGATGTAATATACTCTAGCTAATATTGGTTCAGTATAAACTGTTTAAGTTTGTCATTGATAAAATAGTTCTGGTGGGTTTGGGAATGTGTTAGAAACATTGGTAAATATTTATCATATTCTATATCTATTACATATATGTATATAAAATAATTAATAATCATATGGATATCAATGAATCAACACAAACATTCCAAAGCTTGTGAGAAAAACCACACTGCCCTGATGTTGCTTTTACCTTTGGTGGGATGTGAAACCATTTCTCAGTAATGTAAAGAAGCATTGCTCAACAGTGCATGGTAGCATAATTTAAAGCCTTACTTAAACATGCATGAGGGAAGATTAAATCCATTTTTGAAATGTTATGTCATTTAAAATATATATATTATTTAGTACATTTGCTACTAATTGTAATCTTAGTGATAAAAATATATTGATAGAATTTAAATGAAAATTTCTGTTGAAGCTTAAAGCTCTACATAGAAGTATGTGGGGGTTTTTTAGGTGTTTGTTTTGGTTTGCCTTAGGGGTCTTTTGGCAAGGGGGTTGGGTGTGTGGTTTTTTTTCATTCATGTGGGCAATGAGAAAAATTACTCAGAATGGTGGTAGGATATCCATCCTTAGAGGTTTTCAGGATTCAGGTGAACAGAACTGTGGCTGACCTGCCAAGTTGTGTGGAACACCAGTGATCCTGGTGATTTCATTAAAGGCACACTACTGAAAATCAACCCAAATAGAAGTGGGATTCCAAGGGACACCCATAACTTGTGTGTGGAGCAGGGATAAATCAGCATCTCCACTGAGCCCTGTGACTGCCAGCTCACAAAAAAACATCAAATCCAGGTTTGGTCAATGGCATAGAAAACCCAGATGGTTTTCCAAATTAAGAAAGTTTTTACCAACTCTGTGAGTATTTTCCTTCACTTTTTGTCACTGGTACAAAAATCACTTGTGAAATTCTGAAGCAGAGGAAGGACAGGTGGCTGTGTCTAAAGACACATGGCAAGACATAAAATGCGAGAATTTTCATTCTTTATGTAGTTACCAGTAACAATCCTGTTTTCCCTGGGTGCACTGTTGTGGTAGAACATGTTTTTGTTTATGCTTTGCTTTTAATAGTTTAAATTCATTTTTGACAACTGACATTTTATAATCTCTCTGGATTTCATCAAGCGTTGATTTGTTTTTTAAAAAAAACACAATTATGCTACATTTTTATTTACTACATCAAGTGAAACCTTTTCCCTTTTAGATGTTTGTGGAATTATTAGTTTTATTGATTATTTTACAGTTAAATTGTATTCTATCAAATCGGATGGGTCAAAGTTTCTCAAAATCCTTTTATTCGCCCAAGTAATTTAAGATGCAGTTCAGTTACAGTGGCAGAACTGTTCTCACTTTGGTTCAACATCTCAAGTTTCAAGTTTTTCTCATGGTCCCATTAGATCATCATATTGATTTGCCAGGCATTGATTTATAGGCTGCTCTGCCAGCAGCCATAAGAACACAGTTTGTTTTGTAGCCTTAAAAAAATATCCCAAAATACTGCTCACCGATTAAATTTGAGGAGTAGGCTCCATGGCTTTCACTCAGATTTTTCTTTAAAAAAATTCCTATGTAGAAACAAACAAAAAAATCATTTAATGTTAGTTGTATTTCCCACTGATTAACATCTTAGGCAAAGAAATAGGAATTAACAGATTCATCTTTGCCCAGTAACGCATTCTTTTTTTGTTTTGTTTTGGTTTTGTTGGGTTTTTTTTGTTTGTTTTGTTTTGTTTTGTTTTGTTTTTTAATTTTAGTTTGCATATGCATCAGTTTTCTAAAAGAGGTAATTCTTTACAGGCTTTTCATTTTACTGCAGAACTAACACGCTTAGACTTTTGCCTGGACTTGCAAATATTTCTGTGCAGCACAAATGTCTAAGGCAGAAATTGCTGAAGGGGGAGTTTGCAGTGGGATTCTCTGCACACCCCTGCAGCAACAGGCCCCGCAGATCTTTATCAGGGAAATGAGCAGGTATCCAAAACCAGGGTGTGGCACTTGGGGACATTGTTTCATGGTGAGCACGGCCGTGCTGGGATGATCATCTTAGAGGTCCTTTCCAACCCCCGTGATTTTATGATTCAGGGAAAGGTATTAAAATAAAATATTTCCTCCTTGCATGTTGATCTGTCTCATGGAAACAAACCTGGAAGCCTTCAGCATGTTATTTTAATGTGTCAGTTATGCTCTAAAACATTCTCTCTGGCCATTGCAGACTTGGGAAGAAATTGTCCAAGTTGAAAGAGATTGTGAGATGGACAGGTGAAGGGTTTGTGTTTCAGCCATAGCCTGAAGCAAAATGGACATTGGAGAGGCTGCTGAGGCAGGATGCAGGGAAGGATGGAAAATATATGGTATAGAGAAGGTGGTGGGTTTGGGGGACTCTAGGCACACTTCTACATTTGACTGTTGGAGTAGAAAAATGAGGCTGGTTGTGTTCACAGATTATTGTGGTTTTTTTCTTTAAAGTCAAGGAAAGTATGACAAAGCACCCAGGAAGCTTAGGGAAAAGAAACCTCTTCTCTGTAAAGAAACACACTTCTCAGAGCTGCAAAGTGAGCCAAGATTGAAAGTTCCCAATGGCTGAAATCAAGACAAGTGCCAAAAGTAAATGTAAGCACAGACAGAGAGGGGAAAGATCAGAATCACTGAGCTCTCAAGACACGTTGCAAACACAGAAAGGTAAAACATCTCTACTGGCAATAGCCAAGATATAAACTATCAATTCCCTATTTAAGCATTTTGCTACTGCAATGCTGAGCCTTTTGTCACTTTTCCCAAAAGCACTGCTTATCTGGTATTTAGAATATCATTATTTACAATATGTCTTCGTGGGCTGTCTTGTCTTCCATGCTGGGTTTGGTGTACCAATTTTCCTGCTGTATTATTGTCATGTCAACTTTAATTACCCTGCTTTTAAATGCTTACTACAGCAAAATGACTTTGCAGTGGATTAGTGTTTAGGGGTATCCACATTCATAGTACATTCTGTGACTGATGCAAAACATTTGAAATGCCAGGTTTAAGGTTTTTATGTCTAGAAATAAGTATTTTTATGATTTAATCACTAAAGACAGCTATGTTTTTATAAATACAACTTTATATGTGGGAAATCTCATATTAATGCAAAGAGAACATCTTGTTCTTAATATCAACTGTTAAATTTTATAACAGTAAATTTATAAGCTTACTTTAAAGGGACAATCCTTTATAAACAGTTTGGTGAAGACCCACAGACCAGCCCCTGCTGCAAGAGGGTGCACACATGATAAGTCATGCTTACACCTAAGATGAGCCATAAATAAGAATAGCTCTGCATTGATGCTTTTGTTTGAGAAATCCCCAAGACTCATTACAATATAAACTATGGCTTGTCTTTGGTACAGAATTTCCTATTTTTTTCTGAGGGACCAGATAATGGAGCTTGTGGTATCTTTAAGTGTTTCTTATCAACTTGCCAAGAGGAAGCTCTGCCATGATTACTTATAATTCAAATATGATCTGCCCACAAATATGATTTGCCCATTTGGCCAAATTCCTCCATTAAGAACAGAAGCAACTGTACCTTGCAGTTCCCCAGTGTCTCATTGAGTTATTAGCTCTATCTTCCTACTACATTGCACACCTGAAGGTGCACTTTTAAAAATAACCTCTAGTTCCATTCCTCAATAAAAGTTTCTTCCATCCTTTTGGTTTCTTGCGTCAGGAAGGATGGAGAACCCAGTACCACACATGGGGAAAAATCTGGGAGCACAGCCAAAAGCAGCAGCAGGAATGAAAGCCAAACACTGCAATTTCAACCAGAACAGTTCTTCCCCCTTCCTGCCATAGGAACATGAAAAGCCCCTTGGAAAGCCTTGGAATCAGGGCTTTCCTGAATAACACACACCTCTGGGTTATTTACCTTGTGTTTGATATTGCTGCATGGTAGTCACCTGAGTTTGTTTCTTTTTAAAACAGAACTGGAATTATTTGGGTTCTCAGCTTGGAACACAGTAATTCTTCTTTGTTTTCTTTAAAAGGGAAAAAATAAAAACCCCACCCTAGTTACGTTTTGTAAGGTGATGGTACGTAGTTGAAGTGGAAAATATTCCCAGGTGTCTCTGTGGCCAAGTTCTCATATTTGCCACAGTGAGCACTCCTGCCCGGAACGCAAAATCAACAACACAGAGGCAGAAGTCTGCAGTGAAAGCTGCTCCCCAGCAAAAGGGACTCAGCCTGTTTATTTCTTTTCATTTTATACTTTTGTGGGTCTGGTAGTGGATTGGCTTCTGGGGTTACTACCCCTCCACCCCACTGGCCAGACCAGCTGTCAACCAACATTATTTTCAGGCTGGAAATATGTAAGGACAGTGAACAAAACCAAGAAAGGTTGTTTATGTTCCAAAGCGTGAGAAAGTGAAAAACTGACCCTTAATATTGTACAGTAGCTAAAGAACTGACTCCATCTTATAAGCAAGTAGAAGGCTTTAAAAAATCTCAGAAAAACCAGGGCAACAGAGCACCACTATTTCTGTTTTGAGCAACACTGAAAACAAAAAGTTGACTGCACTTGAAGTCTTATAAATGAGTATTTATTTGTACGTGTTCTGCAGCCCCCCCTGGTTTGTGTTCTGCTGCTGGTAAGAGGCTGATGTGAGGGTCACTCAGAGGAGCAGGGTGTCTTGCAGCCCCGGCCACAGGGGCCTTTTCCCGCGGGCGGTGCGGGCGCTCCCCGGCCCGGCCATCTGCCACGGAGGTGACTCTGGGGATGCCTGTCAGGCTGATTGCACTGGGCAGAGACATGGGAAAAACAGAGCTCCTAATCATCTTTTACTTGTTTAACTCTAGGAAGCAGTAATTCAGAAATAAATGACTTTGGTGGGCGTCTTAGAACCCTTAATTAACAAATTACTCCATTAACGCGCACATTGTTTTCCAGGTGAGTGAGATCATTTGCCCCGGGGCTTTTTTTTTTTTCCGTATGCCTTCTGTTTCTCCAGCGAAATATGTAACAAACTGAAGTATTCATTTTGATTACATAAAGCACATGGGTATACAATTATATGAAAAGAAAGATGACATTTGTTGCCTGCTTTCCCTAAGGCCGCTACAGGCTTTGCCCTTCACTGAAAAAATAAGGCATAAAGTCATTAGAGTACATGCTCTTTTTTTTTTTTTTTTTGCACATTATATTGTTGGAAGGATATGTTATTAAAGCAAAAGCCTTTACTAGAAACAATAGGATAATGATTCCTTACAAAATACCATTAAAATAATAAGTTTTTCTCACAAAAGTTTTTCTTTTTCTTTCTTGTTCTTTCATATGTAATTGTGTGGCCATTTTGGAGCTTTTAGGAATCCTTTTATTTAATGTTACCAAATTTGTATAATAAATGCGTATTAAAGAAACTGAATATTCATGTGAATGTAATCAGTTTACTGCTTAATTTTATTAATATTTTTTGCTCATCATTTTATGATTTACTAAGCAATTAATCTACATTTGAATCCCTTTACATGTTTTACAGGAACACTTTCAGTACTGTGAAACAGTTTTGCAGCATATACTGGGCTGGAAGAACTGGTTCATTGCAGTCTCAATATTTATTGGAGCATTAAATGAAACTTTGGGAGAGAAAGCTTGCATAACTAAAATGACAAAATCTACAAATTATATAAAATCAAGAGGGATTTTTAAAAATATATTTTTGTGGTCAAACATGCACGGGAATTTATTTGGAAAGAGTTCAGAAAATGAATTTGAGCTAAGTTGAGAGTATGTGAAATAGCTGTGAACAAGAGTTTAATTGGTTTTGTCCTTCATGGGACTTGGATCTAATCCCTGTTGAGGTTCTGTTCTTTTATTCTGTATCTTCTGTCTTGGGGAGTTCTTTCCTTCTTTCCTTTACTTATCTGATTAAGACAAGGACTCCTGAATTTATCTAGGCCTGGCCTCTCCCCCACTACATTTTTTAGAAAGGTTTTCTGAATATCTTGCAGAAATTCAGCCCGGAGATCTTGAACTTGACTCAAGGTCTGGTTCCTCATCTCTGCCATCCACACATGGAGATGATGGGTTGTGTCTGGATTCATGATAACTACAAGTGATTCCCTCTGCAGATTGCTGAACTCTTGCTGATTACAAATGACTACATAAACCAGTGTTTAGATTAAGGAAATGAAAAATCTTTGCTAGTTCAGATGCTGAATTTTTAGTAGGCTCTTTCTTCTCAATACCTAATGGAAATCATGCAGGTTATCTTTCCAGTCTCAGCAAGAAACCTGTCATCACTGGAGAGGACTAAGCTAGAAGACACTGACCAAGAAAACGTCACAAAACCATACACAGGAAATTGGATTTATTTTTTCAGAACCTAAGTTTTCCATCATGCTTCAAGTAAGTGAACATTCCATGCATTTTCTCTGTTCTAAGCAACAGAGGAACATGCATTTGTGTGCCAGGGTATGTTTGGGAGCTTTTGTGTTTATATTTGGCTACAGAAAATCCGTTCCTAGCATCAACAGCGTGTTACACATATTTCACATTGAGCTGCTTTGTGTTGCAACACCTGCCTCCTTCGTATTTTGCTCTGGGAGGGCTATGATGAGTGCTATCTTCCATATTATTAAAGGATAACACGAGCATTTGCTGGCATGTCACTGTAGCAAACAATGACTTGTAGCTCCCTTGAAAATTCACACGCATTTTATTGCTGCTTGAGAAAATAACACACATCTCCACTGCAGTTTTTAGTCATTTTCCTGATTGCTAAAGGATTTCCCCTCTATTACCTCTGCATTTTCTGTGTTGCCAGGTGTGAAATGAACAGAATCATAAAGTCAGGCTGTTTTGGAGAATAAAAACAACAGCACGGTCTGTGCTGCTGAAATGGCAGCATACGGGAAGTGGAAAAATGCTAGTAGCTACTGGCAATCCAACATACATGACAGATAGTGGAGTGTGAAAGACATATTTGCCAATTCTTGCAATTAAAGGCAGTTAAAATATATATTACTGCTTCAGGAAAATATTTCATCTTGTCCTTAAATTTCAGTACATGCTAAAGCATTTTCATTCTGAAAGCAATAGGACTGCTACACCTTCTTAGAAGTAAATAGTATTGATATTTAAGTGTTCCTTAAATATGGCTGGGCTGCCAGGAGGTGACACATTTGCAAGTTGCAATGGGAGTTTCAGCAGTTACAAAATCACAGGTTTGTTCCAGTTCCTGGTAAAACCACTCAGGCCTTGTTTATTATTCCCACTGGATTGAACAGCAGTTGACTCAAGTGCGATGTGGTTGTGGAAGTGAGGTCTAAATCTGGCTTGACCAAAGCAGTTTTGGAGATAGGGTGGGGTATCTGAAGTTGGGAGGGTAAGAAATCACCTAATTACAGAGGGAAAAGAGAGCTGTATGGGGAGCCAGAGGAACTACTTGGATATGCAAAAGGTGTTTATAATTGAATAATTTGCAGCACAAGAAGAACACCTGGGACAATTCTTGCCAAGGACAGTGAAGTTACAGACATCTGGGTAGGTGATACAAACATTTCAGTTGAATGCATGACTAAAGCAGGTCAGCAGCAGCAGCAGAGCAGGAGGGGCACTAATGCACCCAAATGGCCCTGACAAGCCCCACCTCTGACCCCCCTCCACCCCTGCCAGGTAGACTGTTTGAGTTCAGCCTAGGATGCTCCTGTCAGTGACATCACGAGATGGATTCCTCTTGCTGGAGGAGCTGGCTTCACCCACAGCTTAGGTGAGAAAGTGCTGAGGAATGTGCTTTGGCTGGCTCTGTGTGTTCTCGATGCTTGAGCTATGAATGGGATAACACTTGGTTCAGACGAGGTGCAAACGCTTTAAATATATTACAGGCAGCTAGAGTAGGAAAAGAGATTTCTTTAAGATTTCTTTTTGAAATACAAGGTGTTAACAAAATGATGCACTTCTATTAAAAAAAAAAGTTGCTGAGAAAAAGCACTTGTGAAAATGTTAGCTAAAGACAGATTAGAGTGAAAAGCCTAAGACAACAGAAAGAAGCATGAGAGCTGAAGCTCTGAATGTTGTTGGGGAGTACACTGGGTGCAGGGAGCTGCAGCTCAAGGTCCATGTGGGACCCTGAGGCAAGAGGCTGAGAACTTCTCACCCTATGCCCAACAAAGAAACACCTGTGGCCCAGCCAGGTGAGGAACACCCAGGGACACAGCAGGAGCTTGAGAGAATGGGGGAAGAGCAGAATTTGTGCCTTCCTGGACTGTGAGGGAATAAGAGCCCAGTGGGTGCTTTGTTCTGGGTACCTCCTCAGAGGCACTAGCACAGGCTGTTATTTTGTTACTCAGTTATTGCACCAAGATTTAATTATTTTAAGGCTTTGGGATGTCTGGGACTCTGCTAAAGGAGTCCTGGTCTGGCTGTGAGTGGGATGTGCAGGGAGCTGAGCAGGGCACCTGTTGGGTCCCTGGGGCCATTGCTGTGAAGGGGCTCTGGTGCTGGCAGTGTGACTGCCAGAGTGCCTCCTGACTGGGAGATTTCCTTTGCAAGGTTTTAGATTTATAATCCCTGTAGGAAACACACTGATCTGGATTTACTCCACCTGACCCAGTGGGCCATTGCCAGAGCAGACAGACAGGGACTGGGTGAGCCTCTGCCATGGCTCAGCATGGCCATCCTCATTGTCTGGGTCATATGAGATGGTTAAATTGACAAAAAGGGAGAGAGAGGGAGAAAGAACTGGGGAGTGTTCATTGTTTATTCCAGTCAAAGCACTACAAAGAGATTAGCTGGTCCAGAGTGTAATAATTAAAGTTTTGTGGATTGCTGTTTGCACAAGCATGAGAATTCCCTGGATTCACAACCTCTTCAGTAAGTGCCAAGCTACAGGCAACACTTTTTCTCATTTGGTCTTCTTTCCCATCTTAGGGAGGAGTAAGGAGCTGATGAGCAGCACCTGGGACACCTTTGTCTAGACAGGACTGTTTGCTTTTTAAGGGAAAAACTGTTTTGCAGGGTCTGTGTGTGTATACAGTTCCTAATGGAACAGAAACGTCTTTTTGATGCAGAAACCATACAAAGAGATAACATTTAATTATAACCTATTATGATTGATTGCCTCTGAGGGGGAAAAATGAGTGCCAGAAGCTTATTGGTAAGGAAGGTCAGGCAAGGAGGAAGCTGCAGGAGGAAGCTGTCAGTTATCCCTTATTGTCTTTTGAGGTGAGTCTCCAAGTATTGGCAATCTTCTGCCTTAGAAGAAAAGCAAAGTGATCTGTTTCTGCATATGAGGTCTGGAATAGACACCTATTTAACAAGTTGGGCCATTAAGAGGATAAGTACAGCATAAACATCTATGCAGGCAAATAGAAGACAGGCCAAGGAATTTCTAGTGAGAATTAGGTTGGTTGGTGTTTGTTTTTATTTGTGCCTTTGCATTTGAATGGGTTTTAACAGAATGCTTTTAATTCTTCCACTGTAAATGGTCTGGAGAGCATGTACACATGGGTAATGAAGTTTTGGCTGCTTTACAGTCCCTTTGGTAGGTACAAAACCGTGTTTTGGACCTTCTCACCTTCACAGGTTTCTTGTTTCCTGAGCTTATCCTCAGTTGTGATTTACCCTTTAACAGGCTGTTCTGAGGCTATGATTGAGTACAACATCACGTTTGATACCCTGTGGTGTCCTGATGGCTTTCTGTTTGAGCACAGGCAGCCTTCTGCCCACCATAAGCTTAGATTCCCATCTTTGTAACCATCTCCATTTAGGTGCTGTGGTCTTGGCACGTGGGCACCAGCAGATGCCATTAAGTCTAAAGTGGCATTTGGCACCAGCGTGCCAGTGCCCTTAAGAGAAGGCACTTTCTATGGAAGAGCCACAGCTCACAAACTGCCCATCTAAACTCATTTTGCTTGGCACTGAGCTAATTGGCTCTGTTCAGGGCGAGCAGGAGCTGTGCCATCATAGCAGATGGGGCTGAGGGAGAGGAGCACTCAGGAAACCTTGTCCAAGCACCAAGTGCTCGTGTCTGAGGGCAGGGTTTCTAGCCAGCAGCCTCGGAATGGCTCCCTGTCCTCAGCTCCCAGCTCCAGTTTGAATGGCTCAGTGATAGATTTTAGGATGTCAGTCCTAGTTTCAAAATGAGCTGTAGCTATATTGCTCTTGACAAAATTATTTCAGCCTGAAATGGTGCAGTTATGCAGCAGGGCCTGAGAATTGTAACCAACAGCCTCACAGAATTACAATCTTAATATCTGTGTGATACTATAACCAGTATGCTCTGTTTAATATTTTGTAGCATATTCTCCACAGTAAGTTACCTAAAAAAAGTTAGAAACTGTCTCACACAGGTGTTAAAAAATCACAAGCTAAATGCAAGGGTTGTTACAACCATTTCAAAATAGGTGCAAATATATGCAAACCCGAGTTTGTTTGTGGCACTGGTAGAAAATGATCAAAATAAAAACAAGAGCGCAATCCATAATTGCCTGTTTGTTTCTTATACCAGTCACAACAATCCCATGTTTTTGAGGCAGAACAGAAGTAAAGCATTTTGTGGAGCTGGATTCCCACACCTGTGATCCAGCAGGGCTCCTGAATTCCCCCTTCTATCACCGACAAAAGCCCTGAACTTGCATTCTGAGTCATATGTAGTCTATTTAAAAGTGATAAATGCTTGAGGAATAAACAGCCACTATTGATTCCAGGGTCTGCACTGATGTGGGTATGTAAGCAATGAGCCACCCATTCAACAACAAGGCCACTGAGTGCAAGACAAGAATTCATCCAAACTTCACCGGGTAAATATTGCTTTACAAAAAGCACAATCACCCTAGGGGTATTGCATAGTCTGCGTAAAACCATTCTGGCTTCCTGAACTGCTGTAAGAATAAGCTTAACATTAATACTGAGGCTGGAGTGACAGGTACAGCCGACTAAAATCAAAAGAAAACAAACAAGGTAGAGACTGACTCATGATATTCCTTGATCTATCTGTAGTTGTCACACAGGGCAGTTATTATTCTCATCAAAACAGCAATTTAGTGACATTAATATCACTGTGGTGGCATCATTTGTTTTCATGATGTTTTGTCACTTCAAGAAAGGTAATTTTTCATACCCTCAGTCAAGTGCCAAAGTAAGTAGGATGACCATAATTTTTTTTCATTTCAAGTTTTACTCAACAAAGTTTTCTGGAAAGCTAGAAATACTTGGGGCCTGACTAACACAGTTTTTGGTCTGTTTTGTTTGGTGTTTTGTTTCTTTTAATCAGCTCCCACATGGCAATGTCATCTGTGATGATGCAAAGAGCTTAAATATGAATTTTTCCTTTCTCAGCAGGAGAGTGGAGACTTTATATCCATGAGGTTATATAATGCAGAAGTAACTGTCCTGATGGTAATAAAGTCAGTTACTAAAATTAGTAAAATTAGGCTTAAGAGGAGGCTTTGCAATTGCCATAATGTCCTATTAACTCGAGCCTGGTGTCAGTCTCTGCTCAAAACTCTGGGGAGCAATTTGGGGTTTCCCATGGTTGGCAGTGGTGTGGGCTCTCCCTGTGTGTTCCCAGCACTGTCCCTGCAGCCTCTGCCACTTCCATGTGCTAGAAAAGCACAGATATGCAGATCCCACACTACAGGTAGTTTTCAGTAAAAAAATATCAAATGCGAACAGTAATTATATTTTGGGACCAGTGGGGCCCTGAGGAGACCCTGGATCTTGTTTGGTTGGTGTCACTTGGCTTAATTCAGCAGTTTATTTTGCAGTATAGTCCAGTCTCTGGGGCTGATTGCATTGCAGGTACACAGGGCTTGGAACGAGGTTTTCAAAAATCCCCACATGATCTGTTCAGGTAGCAGAGATCAACATCCAAATACCCTGGACACTTGGCTTATTTTTTCTCTTCAGGGCAAAAGGATTTCAAATATTATCCCAAACCTCTGGCTACCTGTCAGAAAATACTCTCCTTGGGAAATACAGAACAAAACTAAACTTCAGCAAAGCTGCTGAATTTACTTCTGGCTTTGAGATTCACTGCAATACCCCTTACACAGGTCTTGCATCTTGTGTAGTACAGAACCATTGATAACAACAGCAAGGAATTGACTGGAGATCTCTTTTCCTCTAATACTGGCAAGAAAAGGGAAAGCTGAGACCAGTTAGGGCAAAGAACATAATCCCAGTTGAAAAAAAACAAAAACAAAAACAAACAAACAACAACAACAACAACAACAAAAAAACCAAAAAAAACCCCAAAAAACCCCAAAAAAAACTCAAACCAACCCTCTCTTGTTTTAATACTACTTTGATTTAAATGCATTGCAGTGTAGCAGAATTTCTTGTAGCAGGAGAGCCCTGACACATTGTGTAAGCCTTGCTGACTGAGTGGTAATTAATGCCCATCCATAGAAATATAATGATAATATGTTTAGCTTGCATAGTGAGAGCTAGCATATTATTTTAGGATGGGGGATTTTTTTTTTGGCCTTCAGAGTGGTACTGCATATTGAGGTTTTATTTCCCTCAGCTATTCCATTACCAGAATGAAATACCACCAGTTAATAGGACAGCAGAGTAAATGTCACAAGCTGAGGGGACCACAGGAATGTGTATTTGCCACATGTAGAAGCCAGACTTTATTACAGCGCAATGTGGAATTTATGAGCATTGCCATAATATTTTAGATATGCCTCTCTGGTAGTATCTGATATATATCACTGCTAAAAGTCAGGATACTGCAAAATCAGCTCCCTCTTGCTCTCTGTCCCTTTCTTAGGTGCTCTGAAGCTATGTAGCCCCAGTCATGCACTGTCAACTAAAGCAGGTAGAACCAGCCCCTGCATATTATTTATTGGCCTGTGAATGCAGATTGCAAACGCACTTTATTACTGCTAATTTACCACCTGCTGGCTGAAATATGGCCAAAGTCTACTATTTGTTTTATAGGAATTCATTATGCCATTAACCTTTCGCTCCTGTGGGCCATCAGCAAGAATCTCCTCGGTTAAATCCCTCCTGTAATAACTCAGTACAAAAATGAAAACAGTGATTTATTGCACCCAACAAGGTCTAATAAACATAAATTACACCCTAACGCTCTGTGTGTTGCAGGTGATTGTGTGCACAACTAGTCACTCTTTCTGAAGATTGTCCTGGTCTCTTCTGAAACACATCAAGTCAGAATCATGCCCATTTTGTTTGACGTGACATTTTCATGTCTTGCATTGTAATAACAGGGACACCATGGAAGATGAGGGGGTTTTCTGTATTTAGTTATTTTTTGTTATATTTTTAGTTTATATTTTTTTTAGTTACATTTTGTTAGCAGCAATTTTCCCCTCTCCCTTCAGCTATTACTGCTCTTCCACGTGGATGGCAGTGAAGGCATGATAAGCAGTCCAAGGGTGATCCAAAGAGACATTTATATCTCCCCTTCTCCCAGTCAAAGCAAAACTTCCTGCAAATTTTCTAGGGCTTCAATAAATGTTTCATGACAGGGTACCTCTGCAGTGAGTGCAGCATGACACTCTATCAGTTCTGTATTTTCTGCACCTTTCTGATAGCCTAAAAATTTCTCTCCTACCCATTTCAAGCGTTGCCAATTAAAAAAAAAAAACCCTTTGCAGTTTGTGACATTCACCTTGATACCAGTGACATTCAGAGAGCCTGCTGATTTTTAAGCTAGTGATTAGGAACTGTCTGAAATAGTTTCACACATGGTTTGTAAATCCTCAGTCAGAGCTTTTCTGTCAGTGCCACCGTGAAATATTCCTCCTTGGCTCTGCAGATGTATTAACAAATTCCTTTGCAGGAACTCTCTATCTTGAAAATGAAATAATCTCTTTCTTGTAAACATTTTTTTTTCTACAAATACAAGAGCTGCTAGCCAATGACTATAATGTAGCACAATTTTGCACTAGATAGAGGTCAACCTAGAACGTGACCAAAGTAAACTAAAAGTCTGAATTTCTCACCCCTCAGAAAATTCAGTAGCCCCTTGTGCTTAGAGCATGAAATACAAAGATGTAAATGATCTGATCAGAATGGCAAAGTCTATTTACACAATTTCAATTGATCACATAAAGCAGCAATTGACAGGGTAGTCTCTGTCCTGTTTAATGAATGGTTATGTCTGAAAGGGTTGCAGAAAATCAGGACATTGATTCTTTTTGTTTCCAGAACAGAATTAGTACAGTTGATTTACATCCTTATGACAGTTTGTATCTACTGGAGGGTGAGGGGGACAAGAACCATTGGTGAACTCCTCTGAATCTCCAGTCTAAGTTACTGCCATCATGCTCTAAGTGATGTTATGCTCCTTTGATATTTTTTAGCTGTGGAGTTGGATTTCAAAATAAGAAGAGAAAACTGAAAGGAGTTCATGCAGTCACAGCTGCAAGCAGCAGCAATCCCAGATAAAAAAGCTACACTGACCTGTAGGGTGGCTGTTGTCTAAGGTGGGCAGCATCTCATATGGACTCTTCCATTTGGCTGAGCTGCCACTTGTTAAATGAAAACTCTTTTCTTGAAGGCTCATTTTGCAAGGTCTCCTCAGTTCCACTCAAAACTGTTCACAGCAGCCCACAGCTGAAGGCAAGGTGCAGTCCTGTTAATCTTGTGGATGGAGGCACAGGACAGCAGTGTCACTGAGCACTCCCATGGGCACTGGGCACTTCAGTGTGTGTGGCTTGGTCTAAATCCCAGCTAACTGTGCACGCCTTGGTTTGTAGTTTGGGTCAGAATGTGGCTTCAAAATTTGGGTTACCAACTGTAAATGAAAATAATTACCCATTTATATTCCTGCCAATAGGGCTGAAGAGTATGTTCAGAAGCAACATCCTCTGTGCCCAGAGGTTTCCTTGGAATAAGTGCACCTCTAGATCATTTGGTACAGAATAATCCAGTTTCATCATGTGCTTGAGGGGGAGGAAATTACTTCAGTTAGAGACTCTTTATTGTTAGTCTGATCAGCTTACATTCATTGGGTAGCTTACCATTGTTTTTTTTTTTTAAGTGGGACTTGGCCACTGTGATCCAAGTATTAATAAAATCAGTGTTCACTTCTATATGTGAAAAAATAGAGATGGTCATTGGCACAACTGCAGTAGTTCATGTCATATCCTGAGCCAGGGTCACAACTGAGTTTTTGAAAGTCTTCTTTGTGTCTTCTTTGTTCTTTCGGTTGCCTGATTTTCAGAGAAAAAATATTGCACTCACAATTTTTCTTCTTTCTCCTGTCCCACTCCTCCAACACTTCTTGATAACTTCTGTATTTCCTGGCCTGTTTCAGGCAAGCTTGGCAGCTGTGCCTGAGCTGGGGTCTCATAGCTGTGAAGTGCCAATGGTTTTCATTAAAATCACTGTTTTGGCATGTGCTGTAGAGTGCCTTTGATGAAGGTGGAAGCACTCCTTGTCCTGCCTGCCAGCATTCTGAGTACCCACACGGCTCTGGGCACAGTGTGCGTGTCTGGCAATGGAGCAAACAGGTAAAGGAGCACAGAAGAAGCTGAGGACCATTTGGAGGTCCTCCTAGCAAAAAGAGGGAGGTGGATATTTGCTTGTCATGATAGAGGAGGAGTTGGGAAGGGTGGGAGCAGCAGGTGAGATAAGAGGCAAAGGAGGTCAATTTGCAGTAGTAACTGGGTTAGCAGTTTACAGACAGGGTAGAAGATGGATGTCTCAGAAGTGCAAGAAATCAGGCTTCATTAGCTCTGCTCCTTGCAGAAAAACATGTTATTAATTGCCTTTGGTCTCCAGGGGAACCACCAGCCTCGTTTGAAACTCTTCTGCTGCTTATTGTCTGAGTGCTGAGGCATGCTCTGAACAGAGGGATGTCTTTGATGCTGATAGATCAAACTCTGCACTGAAATCTGCTGAGATGAGGAAGCCTGAATCAGCAAAGCCAGCTTTTAAGAAAACAGAGATCCCTCTGTGGAATAAAGAAACCAGTGCTGCCAGAGACTGGAAATATGAGGCCTGTGCTCTTTGAAGCTCAGCACTCTCTGGGGCCCAGCCAGCAGCCTGGAGGACAGAGGAGAAATTACTTGAGGATTTCCATCCAAGGAGGAAAAGAGCCCTAAGTGTTTGTGTGTAGGAGTGCAAGGACAGCCTGATATGATGTGTGGTTAATGCCTGTTCCCATGCTTGCAGGCTTGGAATGCACAAAGCAGCAGCACTAGCAAATGCTCTGCAGTGATAGGAAAAATTGCCTGGGACTTTCTTTTCCTCTAACTCCTAATACATGTTGAACTTGTATATTTAGTTTGAGACTTTCCACCTGTCCTTTTGGGTAAGAATTCTGACACTAACTGTGTTCTGCACAGATGAAGTCTAAGTCACAGGTTTGTTTAATCTCTTAAATCTCTTACTGCAAAGATCTGGGAGAGGGCAGAAAAATTTCTGTGTTACTTTTGGAGAAACAGTTCCCAGCTCTGATTTTTTTTCTTCAGCTCACATCCTTCTTCTCTTTGCCATTTTTCTTTCACTTTAATAACTCAATACAGGTCTGGTTATTATTTGCAAAGGTAGCCAGTTTGTTGGTGTGCCTGCTGAAGGTGTGTGACCTAAATGATTAGATGCTGCTAATTTACAGGGAAACACCTTTACATGCATGAACCCATCCTCTGTACTTCTCTAGAATTCAGTACACCTATCTCTGTGAGTTCCTCTGGATCTTCTGTGGTGGTGATGCCTTGGGAAGGCTGACCTGGAACAGAGACTGGACAGAGCTAGAGAATAAAGTAGATATTTATTAAAAGGCCTTAAAGGGTACACCTCGGGCAGGACAAGAGCCTGGCCAGGGCTACACCCAAGGTGGACCCAAAATGGACACAAAATGCCTGACTGGTCACACTTACACTTTTATAAGTTTTGGTCCATTTGCATATTGGGGTTTAATTGTCCAATTACAGCTCCAAGTTATGAAGTGCCATCCTTCTTGTTTTCTCTCTTCAGTCCACTGTTGTTTGTGCTTTTGGGCCTGAAAACTTGTACCCATTGTCCTTGGTCTTTATCAGGGAAAAAAATTGTTTTGTCTCCCTACTCTGTGAAGAGAGCTTATTGATACTTAATATGAGGCTCAGAACTGCACCCCTAGGCAGCACAGAATCTGAAAAACATAAAAACTAAAACTTAAAGCATCAGTGAAATCTTCAACTGGATGGGCTCTGGTTTGATGCTGCAAGCTTGTGATGCAGTTATACAAACTGCAGGCAAGCTTCAACAGCAACTGCAGCATTCACTTCTCATGCTGTTTCAAAAGGAACAGTTTGAGCAGAAGTGGAATTTGGTTTGAACCACAACTCTCTTTTACAGAATTCACATAACAGGAGAATATTTTTGAAGGAATGGATAGGCCTAGGCATAAAGCATATAACACATGTACAAGGCAAAATGTGATTGATCAGTGTTCTTAATGGATTGGGTTTTAACATAGGACAGTTGATAATGGTGTTTAAATTTTAGCTGCTATGTCATCACTGTGAGACAGGAGACGTCTCAGTTATATGGTAGCATAATTACATGTTCTAGAAATGTCTGGACATCCACTTAGTACCATGGTATGGTTGACAGTGTGGTGATTGGTCAAAGGTTGGCCTTGATGATGTTAGAGGTCATTTCTAGTCTAAGTGATTCTGTGTGATAACAGCTCAGAGGCAAAAGAAATTGGAGAAGATTATTCAGTGGAATGCTTATTGTGTGGAAACTTTGGAAAGGCATTAAAACAGACAAGTACATTAACAAACTTAAAATAAGCTTTTTATTACTTAATATTTTTTCACTGAAATTCAAAGCTTGGTACTCTAAGTAAAGCAGAAAGTGGAAATCTCAGCAGTGCTGCATTAATTTTTCAAGCCCTAATGTGCCAGACAGGGAATAAGTTATTACATCTGTTGCCCTCTGGGAGGAAGAATGAAAAGCACAAAAATGATTCTTCACTGTTAGGAGGGAATAACTGAATTATAGCTGATATAAGCAGCATTGGTGCTGCAGAAAGGCTTACAGCAGCTTGTGTGTCATCATTAGGAGCAAGCATTTCCCTGTATAACCAGTGTAGCAAGATTAGGAAACATGGCAGGGCTTGTTTGCTCTTCTTGTGGGGCCCTTTACAATTATGGGGGAATTTCCAGCCAGTGCCTCATTGCAGCTGCTGGTGGTCTTTGTGGGACACTCCTTTTTTCATGCTGAACTCTCAGGCCACAGACATCACTTTCAGGATCCACTGGCAGAGATACAGTTGTCCACAACAAGTTTATGAGAGCAATATGGCAATTCAAGCTGTGGTGCCTCTAGGCAGGTTGGGGATTTGTTTGCCACAAGCCTGGCTCTTGGGTGGGCTCCTGGAAATAATGAACTGAGTCCATAAAATCCTCGCCTCTCTGACAGGCAGAAACATTTGCTGAGTTCTTTGGTGACTTGTTTCCAAGGGAGAGCCCTCTAGGCTTCTTATTAATGATTGTCTTCTCTGTAAATACACTCATAAAGCTTTTAAAGTATTGTGATAACATGGGAAATAAACAATGATTACCCCAGAGGAAAAACAGGGGATTACTTGTGTGTCCATGCGCTCACCTGGGAATGAAGGTACCAAAGCACCATCCCCACACTTCACTGGTACCTCAAGTGAAAGTATCTCAGTCTTTTGTCATCCCCAAGAGCTATGAAAGGCTTCAGCACCAGGGCAAGGAGCCAAGGAAGAAAAGCAATGTGGATTTTTAGAAGGCTCTTTATCTGCCCGTTTACTTAGAATATCAGATATTACAGCGGCATGTGGATCTAGAGAGGCACACGGACAAAAGGGATGGAGGCACTTTAGGCCTTCTCAGATCAATGCCCTTTGCTGAAAAGAATATTAGAATGCAATGCATAGATTGTTATCCTCATCCCTAATGGATCTTTGTATAGCTTTTTATAACATGCTTGTTGTGGGGGCTGCTGGCTTGCGAGTCAAGAAAGCTCATTTCACCCGATGGAACCCACTGCACTGGGGGTTTTCATTTCTCCAGATACCACTGAACTGATAGTGCTTCTCTGGCCTGACCCTGCCTTGTCTTGGTGGGGGTTCATCTGAGCTCTGAGATACAGCAGGCTGTGACAATTTACTGTGCCGCAGGATGAAATGCATAAACAAGGGCTATTTTAAGGCTTATGTGAGCTAATAGAGGAGTAAGTGCAAACTAAACCTTATGGAAACATTCTGTCCCTGATCCACTGCAAAAACCATCTGAGTGTATTTGTGTATTGAGGCAGACTAGGGGTAGTCCTCTGCTGTTGCCTGCAAGCCTCCTTTAATTTTCTTAATGGTTTTATTTTCATTGAGCAATGCCAGTGCAGGTGTCAGTATGTGGATTTAGCTGAAATCAGCTTTTTATTTTTAAATGTGGTCCACCACTCTGTTTAATTGAGGTTCCTTGGAAAGCTTCCACCTCTTCTGTATAGACTAGCTATGCCTTAAGCCTCATGTTGCTGATTTTAACAGATTGCCACTAAATCATAGCAGGTCACGTGCTCAATAAACTTATATCAGCATTGTCCTTGAAAAGCCAGGGTAGCAACTCGACTGTGACGTGGTTGGGAGTGAGGAATCTTCCTGGTCATGAGCACCTTGCACAGCTTTGTCAGTGTGACAGTGGTGCAGCAAGGGTGAAATCATCTGTCTGTAAACACAGAACATGTGTTTACAAGCATGTGTCTGTATTTTATGTGTTGTGCAAACATACCTAAAGAAAAAAAAATTAATACCCCTGCCCTCTGCTAGCTTGTAATTAGCCCTACATATGGAACTAAACACCAAACCCCCAGACTGTGCACAAATTAGTCTTTGATTCTTGAGATCTGTCTGCCTTGAGAAGGGAACTGTAGTTAAAGGCATCCAGCAGCTCGGGAAAGGCAAGATCTGCAAGTGTTAAGAGTCAGCCAATTATAATAAGGGGAAGATTTTCCACGGTGAAGGGTAATCTATCTCAGAGGTAGATTAGGGCTGACACATCCCCTTTAGACGAGAGGCTCAGAGCTGACAGCCATTTGGAATTGTGTCTGGGAGTGCTGTCAACACCCACACATCATGAGCAGAAAAGAAACGTGGTCTCTTGGCTGCCTGCAGTTGCAGCCATCTGTTTGGACGGCGAATTCCTGCTCTGGGGTTGGTTGGAGTAGTTCACTAGGACTTTGTGGGTGCCAAGCAGCAGTAGCTTGAAAAGAGCAGACTGTGTGTCTCAACACACACTGCAGCTTTTCTGAGGACCCTCATTCTGCGTGACTGCGGCGGTGTCACAGACATCCTCGGTTTGCTGACACAGTGGTGACACTCACATGTCAAAGCAGAGGAGCAGAGACAAATAAAGCGGATTTTGAGGGGCTTTGTACCTCCAAAATGCAGTGCAGTTGGCACCTCAAACTTAAATTAGTGTGAGACAATCCAAATGTCCCTAGGAGAGCCATCTCCTGAGATTTCTAGATGAATAGGAAAAATCACTGTCTTTTCACCACCCACTGAATCAGCTGGAATTTATGACATAAAATTACTCATTCAGTTCCAGAGTGGGAGAAGACAGTCAGAATACCTAATTACATGGTTTCTGAATATGGACAGAGCACTCTTTAAAAAAAAAAAAAAAATGTAACTGTGTCACAGAAGTGGAGAGATCTGCATAGCTGGGAGGCAGTGCAGCTGTAAGGAATTTCATTTGTATGCTGTGTGTTTCACTTACAGTTTTGTTCTACACTTAACAACAAAATTATTTCACTTCAGGAAAAAAAGCAGCCAGTCATGATTATTTCACTAGGTCTTCAATATATTAATTCTGATTCTTATCTTGCTTAACTTTTTTTTTATTTTTCTTAAAAAATTTTTCAGAAAAAAAAGGAAATGCAGTAATTTTGTTCCGAGTGAAGCAACAGTGCAGGTAACACCTTTAGCCAGAAGTGCAGTCATTGATCCCTGCTGTTCTCATTTGTGTTGTTGGGGAAGGATTGGGTACAGCACTAGAGGCTTTTAGGGTTAATGTCCAACCCCACAGGTTACTGGAGACCCAACTGCTGCCTCTCTAAGACAGACACAACACACCTGACCAGGAGGAGACACTGTGGGTGATGTTGGGCACAGATCTTCCCTTTGCCAAAAGACTGGTTTAAAGTGTCTTTTTTTCTCCTTTTGACTAGAGAAAATTGTACACACTGCTCCATCCTTCCTTGTTTTAAAGTATTACATTCAGTCTTTTTGTCAGAGATCTGCTGTTATCTGTCTTTTTTCCTAAGAAGCCCAGTTGCTCCTGGCATGTAACTCTCTTTACTGCTGTATTTTTTAAACATGTCTACCTTTCTATTTTTTAAAAAATAATTTCCTTCATTTTCTATATCCCTGATTTTTAACACAAACATGCCAGTGACTGAATAATGCCACCCTCACCTCCCAAACAAATAGGAAAAAAAGCTGATTTCTTAAAATTTATGTTTTGATAGAATTGCTTTGGAGTTATAAAACACAGAGCAGGTTTCTAGAACAAGCTCCCAAGTGATCTGCCTTTACCTAGACACGACAGGCTGCTGCAGCATGGAGATAGGGACCCTGAGTGCAGAGCACAGTGCCCTGCAAGCCCTGCAAAGGCTTTGAGAGCGTATTCCAAAGAATTATTGCATCTATTCTTTTGGCCTTTTCCAGCATTACCTGTCAAAGTTTCCTGAGGTTGCTTGTTGAAGCAAATACTCTCTACTTCTCCCATTTCCAAGAACCTTTTACCCTTGACTAGACCAACGATGACATTGCCCTGTCACTAATCTTGCCGATTTTCACAGTGTTTGATAAACACTTTGGAACAGATTTCATCACACCCAGCAGATTTAATGCTTCTTTAGATAAGGCAAGTGCCTAACAGTAACACTTTCCTCAGTCAATTCAACTACAAGTAAATACTGTGTGTGATTATAGGATTAAATCTGAAGCAAAAGCCGGGTTTTGTAAGCAGTTAAAAATCTCTTGTTGAAGCTCTTCTTTCTCTCACTTGCTGAAGAAAAGGGACTCATTTTTCCTTGACAGGTTTTCAGTTATAAAAATTGATAGTATGCTTAAAAAAACAGGTTCTTGGGAGAGCTTTAATTTCCTCTTGAAAGGATCATTTTTTAAATGGAACTGCACTTGATTTTGGGAAATTTCAGTTTTATTTATTCCAAATCTCCCTGCAAATCTATTTTTCTGCTCAATCCATTTTTCTTTTTCATACTCGTGAAAGTTGCCATAGCTACCCGTAAATTGCTGATTTTTTTCACCCCCAATTAAATCTCAGCAGTTATGAAGAAAGATGTTGTTACTTGCAGCAACGAGAGGTTTCCTCTTCAGCCCCTCACCCTCTTGTTGATGGTGTCTATTAAAGCAGAATATTTCTCTGACTCATGGTTACCTGGTGATGTAGAACCTCAGACCTGAGATTCCATGCTCAGAAATGACCACAGTGGGTGTTAATGTCTGTGTGGGAAATGAGAAATGGTAAAGCTTGGAATCTGTAATGCCCAGGGAAAGCATTTCCATTTCCTCATGTAGCCCTCTGTGATTTAACACGGGATGGAGACCTCCAAGCTGCTCCCCAGCACTGGGAGGGTCTCAGCAGCTGCAAGCATTCCCCACTGACTGAAAAACCCAAACACTGTAAAAGAGAAGGAAGGAGGATCTGGAAAACTCCCAGCCAGTCCCTGTGGAAGTTCTGGAGTGGCTCACCCAAGAAGACATTTGCCTTGTGCTAGGTTTGTGCTGCACAGGTGGTCTCACTCCTTGTCCTCCATGACTTTTTATGCAACGTGTACAAAGTGAGATATCCATTCACAGGGATATCCATTTCAATGTAGCAGGAAAGCAGAGCTCAAAGCGAGGTTAAAATCCACTTGCAGCCCTTGGCTGATTTTCTTCCATAAGCCTGAGAGCCAAGAACTTTGCTATTGATTGCCCTAAATGAAGTGAACAAAATTTTTATTATTTCATCAAAGAAAGCCACAGCAGTTCAACTATTTCTCCTCTCAGATAGTTCCATTTTTAATTCAATAGTTGAAGCAAACAAAAAGTCTTCTTTACACAGTTTAAAGATATCACACCAAGCATACCCCAAAACACTTGGAGAGGCTTCCAAAAATTATCAGACTTCCCAAGTCGTGCTTTACCTGGCACTCCCTTGAAAATTTCAGCAATGAATCAAAATTACTGTATTCTTTTTCTGTGGAAATAGAGCAGGAGCACTGAAGAAGTCATGTAGATTGCCTCAGCTGATGAACAGATGAGGGAAACACCATCCCAAACTTTAGAGCTGGTGCAGAATCCACACAAGGTAAGAGCTGTAGTCCACGTCTGATGTTTTAAGGACACTGCACACCAAGGCAGGATTTGAGGGCTGTGTCACTGCCTCTGGGGCTGTCTGGGTAACACTGAGTAATTAGATGAATATTCTATCATATATTTCTCTGGAAAATGCAAAGGCATCAAGTATTCTCCCCTGTGAGGGTGGCGAGGCCATGCACAGGTTGCCCAGAGAAGCTGTGGCTGCCCCATCCCTGGAAGTGTCCCAGGCTAGGTTGGATGGGACTTGGAGCAACCTGGGATAGTGAAATGTGTCTTTGCCCATGGCAAGGAGGTGGAATGAGATGAGCTTTAAGGTCCCTTCTAATCCAAACCTCCCTGTGATTCCAGGATTCTATGCCATAAACAAATGTTGCTTTTGAAGTGCCCATCATGGTTCCCCGTGTGCTGTGCTGTGGGCAGAAACAACACAGACCATATTTCCAGATGTTTTCTGTATCCAGAGGTGCAAAGGATGGACTGACAAACACATGGCTATACCAGCATTTCATTTGGCAGCTCTTACTTCAGTTAAAAAAAATCATTTATGTGGGGTGCTTTATAAAGAAGTATCCCAGTAATCTTGGCTGTAGCTTTATGTACAAGACACACAGCTTTTAGAACTGCTTGCAGTGCTTACAGTATATGCAGCAGCATCTAAAGCCCCTTGGAAGGTGCAGGCTGCTAGTCTAAAGGAATCTTTTTGAAAAATATGTGGTATTTTCTTCATGGGAGATGAAATAATTCACTAAAATAATGGGAATACATCCTTTATATCATTTTAAGGGAAGAGAAGTCAGTTTTGTAGGATTGTATCTGCTTTAAATGGTGGCTTATTTTAATTTTTTTTTCCTCACATTGTCATGCAGGTACCCAAGGGACACCTTCCTTGGATAACAGAGCACCTCCATTCCATTTGTGTTGGACTTCCCTGGTGAGTAGAGAACATGATCTTCAGTTCACTGGAACAAGGGTAGACGTTATTAAAGCTGAATATTTGATTTAAGCATTTCTGGAACTGAAATGAATAACACACATCCCAAATTTAAAATGCCAGTAGCAACACTATTGTTATTTATCTATTTTTCCTAGAATTATTTTCTGTCCTTCAAATGTGGCAGGCTAAAGTGTGTGGCCTGGAAGATGTCTCCAGTTTTGCCAAATTTAAAGGACACGGGAATCTCAACATTGCCATAGTGAAATTTGATACTATTTCATCCCCTTGCTCACATGGTTTGTCACTATTTAATTTGGGAAACTGACTGATCCCTTTCCTCTGACATCTATTTTCCCCATCTTCATATCTTCAGGAAAAAAAATCTGTAAGAATTGTTCAAATAAGTAAGCCTTGTAGGGTTTTGGGAATCTCAGCTTACCCTTTAGATGTTTGACAGGCTGGAGAATATATTCATGTATAACAACAAAAGGAAATGATGATACATCTTATCTCCTCTGAAATACTGTCTGCTTAAAATGAGACTTTTAAAATGAACACTGGAAAGAAACTCTTGTAAAAAGCTTATTTTCTTTTGACAAGGTATAAAGTTGCTTTCTCTATTTCTTTCTTTAAGAAAAAGGAACAAATTCATTTTTCCTGTTTAGGCTAATTTGAGGAGGAGTAGAAGGAATATAATGGCTTAATTATCTGCAAGGTAATTTTTGCTTTTCTGCAGGAGAGTGAGCATGTGTATATGAAAGCCTTTATTAATAATTCCCAGGTGTGTGGCAGAAACACAATCTGTGTCAGTCAACTATCCAAGCTATTTGTTTCACTACATGCAATATAATTGCATTTTTTCTTTTTGGTTTCAAGAGATGAATCTTGTACTGCACTTCTTTGTACTAGATGCTACAGGAGAGATGCAATTGAGCTTCAGTAAGTGAATTTTGGAGCTGCTGTGGAACATCAGTTTGCCCAGCTATGCCAATGCCTTTCTAGAGAGTGACTGTGGAATTCAGGTCTCACTCTGGATTTTCAGCTGAAAGACACAGGCTCTAACACTTTTGATCAAGTTGTGCTTTCAGGGGCACTACCAGGAAAGCTGAGGTCCCAGATGTGGGGCAGCAATCCCACCTGTGCAGGTGTGCCTTTCTTTCTCTGCCTGAATGGAAGCAGGGAGAAGGCAAACAATGCTCAGGGCTGCAAAACAAAAGTCACTTCCCTGGCCAAGAGGCACACACCACTGGTGACCAACAGCCTGCCTCGTCAGGGCCTCTGTTTCTGGCCACAAACTGGTGCCTAACTGGGACAGGATCATCAAGGTCAGGAGGTTGCTGGGTTTTTTTGAGACTGATCTGGGTGAGTGGCTGCCAGCACTCAGGGCAGGACCAGGCTGGAATTTCCCTCACCAGCTCCACCTGGCCCTAGGCCCAGGGCTACAGCCCTTCAGCCACACAAGGCTCTTTAGGGTCCAGCCTGCAGGTTCAGGTTCTGGGTAGAACTGCTTTAAGGACATCTGCTCCCTGTCCTTTGCTGAGTTATTGTTTGGATTTCCTGGGCTGACTTGGCTGAAAATCACTGATGGGCTCTGTTGCTGTCATCATCCTGCATCAGGAGCCCCACCTGTGAGGATTTACCACCAGAGCAATGGAGTGACTCAATATCAGCTGTGATTTTCTGAAACACTAAGCAGGAAAAATGTGCATTGCCTCTTTCAGAGTGCTTAGATTTTAAACCTCTGCTTGGAATTTAGCGGGCTTGCTCTGTAACTGTTAGTTGGTGGCACTTCAGCCTGTGCTATAGCATAGCTGTCTATCTTCAGTGAAATATGAACCACCTGAAGTTTTGCAGTGGATTCAAATGAAGTAGTCAAGTGATCCATTACTATGGAAGGCATAATGGCTTAGTATTTCAAGTTAGTTTTTGTGTGTATGGGAAAGTCAAAAGATCTAGTACCTTACATGTTTTTTTCTTCTGAAACAGTTGTAAGCCTAGCATGTGCAGATTCAATTCACCACCTACTTAAACGAATCAGATTTGGTGGGAAAGTCACTGAGCTTGTTCTTCTGAGAGCTGTGTAAGTGCAAAATGTCAGGAGACTACAATTCCCTTATTTATGAATGAGTGGGGCACTCACTGTTTTTCCTAGGGAGGGGTAGAGTCTTCAGAGAGACTTTTTAAATGCTCAGGCTGTGCTGTGACACCCTGCCTAGCTTTTTGCTTGAGAACTCGATTGGTGTTCACATTTCCAGATCATAACTTGCATCTGGAACATTAGTTCTGGGTGCTCTGGGAGGTGGCAGGACAACAGCAATGTGGAGTTTTGCCTTACACCATCTGTACAAGAGAGTTTTAATATTTCAACCCCCACAAGTGCACCTGCTCAGCTATTCTTTGTGAGCAAGGGGGCACTCAGGGCTCACAGTAAGATTCTGAGAAGATGCACACTTACAACAAACCTCTTTAAACCACCAATTAGAAAGCAGGTTTCTAGGGACAATCCTTGCACACCCTTTTCTGGCTTCTTTCATCAGGCCCAAGACTTGATCCTAGCTGATACTGAGAGAAGAGCCTGTAAATGCCTACTTCTTTCTGCTGAAGGCAGTTTACTCTTCATAGAGCAAAAGATTTGAACAAAATTCTTTTCCAACCAGGCTGGCTGTCCCTCAGGAAAAAAAGCTCCACTGTCCTACACAGCCACTGGACTTGCATTGGTGTCCTCAGGTGGTTTGCTGTAAAAAGTTCATACAAAGATCCCACATGAAAAAGATCCACTTGCAAGGATCTGATGGTCCTTTGATTTGTCTGTTGTGTTTTTGAGATGTAGCTTCTTCTGACATTTTAGCTGCCTGTTATGCCATGATGTAAAGCACAGTGACAGCTATATTTTCACTAGCTGTAAATCTGGTTCTGTAAACACCAGATGAAACTGAAACTTGGACACGAGCATATTCCCAAACTGTCACTACTGTGACAACACAGTTCTGTCCAGAAAGGCAATGAAACTGGTTAAATCTGCAGGGGTGTTTAAGAACCTTGGCTAGTAAACTTAGGGGACCTGACGTATATTGCACCAGGTCCCTTATTTTTGGTGTTTCAATATGTGGATGAATGGATCCTCACCAGGATCATCCCTGTCACTGGAGAGGGAGAAAACTGTATGGGAAAAGCTGGAGGACAATAGGATTTGGGAGAGGCAAGAGGGGCATGTTGTTCTCTAGTGGTTTGTTCCATAGGCTGTGACTAATACAACAAAATTCTCCATGATGTTTTCAATTTAACTTTCTAAGCAAGCTGAGGCTGCACACTCGCACTTTTTCTATCCACCTGCTCACAAACACGGAGACATGACCTTGAGTAGGCTGGGTGGGATTTCTCCCATGTGCCAGAGACAAGGAAGGCCAGCTCTTGAATATGCATTGCATCCCTGGGTTCCTTTTGATTGCCAGCTCATAAAATCACATATTCCTGAGTAATGAATAAATTATACTGATCTGAATAAATGATACTGTTTCAGCTCAAGGCCCTTCAGCTATGAAGGGTAATGGGCTGGCATGGAACCATTCCTTTTAAAAATGGTGTAGAATAGGGCTAGACTTGCTAAACCTAGACTTGCTAGGGCTAGACTTTCCACCTTAGGCTAAAACCTAAGGGCTTCTGGCAGGGTATGGAAAGGTCAGAAGTGATGGTTTCAGGAAATGGTTGCCTTCTTAGTGGCAAAGTGTATTCCACACACACCTCCCAGATTTGTGGTAGTGCAAGCAAGCTCATCCAGCCCTGGTTTCTCAGCCCTCCAGCACAGTCAGGATCCTTGCTGTCATGCTGCTACTCTTGAAGAGGTGTCAGTCAGCGAAGGCCTTGGCTGTGAGGGAGGTTAAGAATCAAGCAAGGTGGATTTAACATCCCACTGAAGTTGTCAGTGCACTGAAGTTGCTCAAGTTCTCGGGGATCTGGATTGGGTAACTCAGCATCTGCTGGAAGCTTGTGCTCCCCAGCAGCAGCAAAGTCACTTGAAAAAAACACTTGGTGAACTTTTCAGGCAGTAATTAAACTCAGACAGAGCTGTGATGATCTGTGGGGTGGGATGGGGGCATTTGCAGTGTTGTGTCTGAATGAATAAAGTCAGAGATTTGGATGCAGAAAAGAGAAACCACGCAATGCAACGTAAATAAAGCATTTTGGGATGTGGAGGACCCAAGGGTTGAAGAGGTCAGGAAGCACAAGTAACTTATTTGAAGCCTGAAGCATTGACTGCTGTCAAATTTTAAGGGACCATTTCCCCTTTTGTTCTTACATTGTCTTGCTTTGTCCTTGATTTCTAGTATTTTATTGCATGCACTAGAAAAAATCAGACTCCTGCAAAAGGGCTTCAAGAGGACTTTTTTTAGGGCCATGGTTCATTTATTTTGAGTTTGGGGGGTAGTGGTTTTGGCTTCCAACCCCCCCTCCCCCAGATGGTTGTAGTACTATGGAAATGATGCATATTCTGTAGTAAATGCATGTAAGTATGTTAAAGATTGTAAGTCATTAAACTAGAATATCAGGAAAAAATGCTTGAAGGGAAATGTCTGATAAGTAATACAAACATTAACAAATATTATCTTTTAATGAAGAAAACAATTTTTTCATCTAAAACGATAGTTATAGAAAATTATTCCACTTTAATAGAATGTTGGGGGAATGAACAAATAACAGGAAACATGGAAAAACAATGGGGGTTCTTCAGAAATGACTGAATTAGGGTCACAATGGCCAGATCCCAGCATCAATTGCACCCATTTGGAAAGTTTTGTATCTTCTTGAGGATTAAGAAACCCTTCCTTGAGAGACTTCATGAGTGCGTATTTAAGTGACCTAAACTTTCTTATAGCCCTTCTTGTACAAATTCTGGGATCTTGTGGGAGTTCCATATGGTTTTTCATCTTATAATGGATATTTAAACATGAAATTTAGTATCTTTTTTTTATGTTTTGAAACTAATTCCCAGCAAAAGTCACAAGCTAAAGTAATCATTTTCAGGAAAAAGTATATATATTTTTTTTAACCTTAACTTCAAGTGCCATAAATATAATAGATGTGCAAAATAACCCTTAAGGAATCTTTATAAGCAAATGTTAAATCAGATTTTTCTTGGATGCATTTGTTCTTTGATAGTTTCTTAAGACACTTTAAGGTCTCACAAAACTTTGCACATAATACATATTCAGTATATTGCTGAGAAGTTTGGTGTTTAAAGAGTTTCTGTGTAAGAATGGGACAGACACTTTGGTGAAGTAATGTGCTATTGAATCATTCAGAAAAGAATCAAATGTGGGATTGAGAAATACTATTCCCTGTGAGAAAACATACTTCAGAGCCTTTGGGGGTTTAATTTATTGTGTAAGTTTTTCTGGGCCAGGTTGCTCTTGAATTGTGTGATGGTAATAGGGTGTGTTGCATATTAAATAGGTTGACAATAAAAGCAGAAAAATAATTGTGCCCAGCTGGTATCTTGGCAGACATAGAACATCGATCCATCTTTTGTGGTTGCCATCTTATTTGTGACAAATATCAAAGTTTATTACTGCTTTAATTTCAAAAGAGTTATGTCTGCCTGGCAAGTGCTTCCCTGTTGTCATTCCAAATGCACAGGAGGGGAGCACTGTCAGTGCAGCTAAAATGAAAATAATGCATTTTTATGCTTTTTAAAAAATATATTTAGCAATGCTTTGCTTGTGGTCAGTGAGCATTGAGTTACATGTTCTGCCTTGTTGATTCTCCATCCAGTGAGCCCAGACTATCTTGCTCCCATTCCTGTCACGGTGTGCAGGGGGGTGTCTTATCACACAATTTCCCAATTAAGTGGCACCTCTTTCACCCTTGTTAATTAAAGGAAGGGAACAAGCCAACCTCACAAGTTGTGTGGGCTTTTTTATTTTCTTTCATGTTCTCTAGCTGTCAAAATGTTCATTACTCACATACTGAGCTTTTGTTGCAAAATTCCTCTTGTGATGTCCCTCCTTGCATCTTTCTCAATTGAAGGGTCAGTTGTTCAGAAACGTGCAGCTTCCATGTAAGATAGGCTAAAAATCTACCTCCAGTACCAAGGGTGTTCTAAAAGAGATCACCTGGTAGCTGGGCTTTTGGAGATTAGCCAGGAACAATAGATGGTCCAGTGTTTTCCACTGTTTTTCCATAAGTGCTTGCTAAGAAATATACCAGTTCTGGTACCATAGGATGCTGAGTACAAGTGCTGCAGTTATTGATTGGTTAACAATCAAAAGCAATTCCTGATTGAAGTTCTGGGTTGTATTACTAATTCATTACCTGCCACAAGTGTGGATTTGAGTGTGTGAGCCTTGAGTGGTTCCCCCATTTAGCATCTCAGCTGTGCAGCACTTGCTTCCTTATCAAAAAACTGCAAAGTCAATAACGTAGGCCACTCTTGTCTGTTGTATCCATGTTTTCTGGTCCAAAATGCCTTGGAATAAGCTATGATCTGATCCTGTGTATATCTGGACTTGCAGATGTAAATTACAGGTGTAACAGGGACATGCCAGAAGGAAACCAGATGTGCAGTGAGTGCCAGACAACTCTGAAGTCACGCGCCTGCTTCACTCTGTGTTGTGTATTCTGGACTTCACGCACACACACAGATTTGGGTTGTGCAAAGTATGAACAGGCTGTATCAAATTCTTCCGAGCTGCTGCAGGTGTGGTTTGACTACAGAACAGCTGTAAAAGGTCAGGCAGGTGCAGGATTTAACATCCATACATCACACAATTACTGGCTCCTGTTGAAGCCCAGGCTGGGTTACCAGCAGTGTGCAGGAACACGTGTGCTGCCCTGGGTGTTAATGACAGTGGAGCTGTTGTGCTTCCTTCACCACATTTGCATGTGGAACTTGATTTGAAGAAGGTAGTTGGAATAATAAAAAGCATTAGCAGTATAGTTAGTTGCTCTGTAATTATAATTAAAAGGTGCTAAAGCTGGTTAATTAATTCTGGAGATTGCTGGCATGTCCTTCATATTAGCTGCACGGGTGTGGCAAGGAAAAGGCAAGGGAGGATAGCATCATGGAGCATCCCCTGAGTTTGATTAATGAGAAATAGAGAATATCTGGTTATGCACAGGGAGAAAAAAATTACAGATTTTCTTGAATTTCTTGGCTGAAGGAAAGAAATGTATGTGTAGATGTTCAGAGCACAGGCAGCTCGTTGCGTCTAGAAAGAAACAGAAAATCACAAAACCCCCAAATGAATAAACAAAACCAGCAGCAAAACCAACACCAGACCACCAAACAAAGAAAAGAACTGAAAGCCTTTAAAGTTAGGGCAAGGACTTGGCAAACTGGCAGAACAAAGCATGCCTGGAAATCTCCCAACAGATCTTAGTAACATCTGTGTTTTTGACTGGAGAAACTGAATTGCTTGTTTGTTAATTAGGAAGGCTGGTATGTTGCTATGAGGAGTTTGAAATGTGAATAATAAACCTGTCATGAGGATTACCATTCACTTTTCCTAGATAAATATTTCTGCTCAAAAGTGAGATTCCAGAGGAATGTTTTGGTCATCACAGGAGCCACTGTATTTAATATTTCTGTGCAACAGATGGGAAAAAGCATATTATCAAGTGCCTTGAATAAAACACTTTGAAGAAGCATTCTTTATTATAGCTGGACATTAAATATTCCTGTCCACAAATATTTCTTACTTCAAACAAATTCCCATTTGAGAGAAAACACCACCAGTCCTTCAAGGGATAAGAGTCTTCTTGGCTAAGGTTTAAGTCTTAAGAGCTAGGGTGAAAAATGATCTTGGCAAAGATCCCAGATAAAAAATGCTTTAATTTAATGAACCCACCAAAATCGAGGGTTGACGGTAGAACAGGGAACCACCCCAGCCCCTTTATTTTGTTCTTTAGAAATTAGAAATACCTGCTCTGGTTGTTAGGTTGCTGGAGGATAAATAGCCCATCCACCATCAGCCTGTGCTGGTGGTAAAGAACAATTCCACAGGACTTCTTACCTATTCAGGTAGAGAAGGATCCATTTCACCTTCAGCACATTAAACACTGCAGTGTGGAGGGTAGGGCACAAAGAAAGTATTTCTCTGCACTTCATCAAAGCCTTGTTATTTGTGCTCCAGTTAATGGCATCTGTTAATCTCTCATTTGAGTCAACAGCATTGCAGCTGTGCAACACGGAAATGCAGACATTTTCAGAAGAGGGCAACAACTCATGTCCTTAATACCTGTTCTGATATATCAGGGTAAAGATCCACAGTTCTGAGTGGTTTTCACTGCATGAGGAATGAAGTCTGTGTGATGGGCTTGTGGAAGAAGTGCAGACACAACTCGGCTTTGCTCACGCGGAAGGAGCGGACACGTGGGGAAGGATGGAGAGCTGAGCTCCTGCTCCCAGCTCTGCTCCTTCCCCAGGGGGGTCCTGGCACCACCGAGGTGCTTCAGCCTCTGACAGGAGGATTAGATATTTTGTTGGAACAGTTGTATTATTTCTTACTAGTCAGGATCATCTGATATATTTCAGGAAAACTGACAGAGCCTGAAGGTGTAGTCAGAAAGTGCTGGTGATTTATTTCCCCTCTGATTTTCAGCTCCAGTGGAATGCACAGATAAAATGCAAAAATATAACAGCTTAGAAATAACTCTTCTGTGATTATATACAGGCCTTTCCTCTTTAAATATTCAGAGTAAATGTAAATGTATTCATAGCATTGTGTATTCTGCCTGTAGAAATGCATTTGCAATGTGTCAATGTGTTATAAAAATAATGGAAAATACTATTTTCTAATAAAAAAACCTCACAAAAATTGAAGGCAGTAAGGCTAGCAGAAGTTGTCCCAAAGAGGATGTATCGCTCCCTGTATCCTCCATTTGAAATTCAAATTGTAATTACAACATTGTACTTTGAGATTGCTCTAACAGTGATTTAGATTCTTTCTGGTAATCGTTTTTCTGTAGTGGTGGGGCACTGCTGGTGACACATAAATTCCTCTGATAGATATGGTTAGCTGGCTTAATCCTGCATGGGGACTGTTCAGGGAGATGCTACAATTACTTGAAAAGATTGTTTAAAAAGGTAAAAAATCACTGGCACGTTTACTTAGGGCATCTAATACTTTATTTTCAGGACAATGGACCTGGTATCTTTAGGGGGAGTAGCAGGAATGTGAGCAGGATCTGGAAGCTCACATGCACACACCATTGCTGTGGGGTCTACATGAACTTAGGGATTCTGCCAGCTGAAGTGTGCTGGGGTCATGTATAAAAATAATTAACATTATGTAAAAATTATAATTTCATATATAATTTATATGTATAAATTATATATTATAGATATAATTTAAAAATATATCTGTGTCTATCTTTGGTAATTTCCTTCCAGAATATCTCTAAATCTCTAAACCTCTTCAATACAAGTAAATACACAAAATTGTTGCAATTAAAAGTATAACCTTCAAAATAAGGACGTGCATGGATCGGTGTCAAAGACATTACATTTGCTTAATGAAAATTTATTTAAAGGTTAACATATCTATGAACAATTCTGTCCTACTGAGCTATAATATAAAATCCCGGAAGTCAGACTGTCAAAACTAAAGTTATTTTTATGAGGACTTCCACAGAAAAGCTGAGATAATATAGCATATCAATAATTTACTTTAGACATTTTGATTTGTATTTATTAATAAATGCAGCTGGCGTATGTAGTTTCCACAGTAATTAAATTGTAATGTTGAAGGAATGGAAAAGGTGATAGGCCTTTGGCTGAGAGCAAGGGGAACATGTCATGTAAGCTTAAAATATTGCTAGTCTTCCAGAAGCCATTAACTATAAACAATATAGGCATTTTGATTGCATTTTAAGGAGGAAAAATAGCCGACCTTGAAAAACAATATGTAACTTTGTGGGGAAAAAACAAAACTATACATTGGAAATTATTACAGCTCCACAGGGGAACTAACACATGTGCTGCTCCAACATAACCTTCTCTACATCTTAGTTAAATATTCCTCAGCCTTCTGCAAGCCTGTCATTCTATTTCTATTATTCTAATGTAACCCACACTGTCACACTGCCTTGGTTTTAATTCTGTGGTGCTGGGCTAAAATTCCACATTGTTTGAAACAGTGCTGATGGGTTCCGTGTGTTAGCAGTTGGGGTCTTCCTGCTCGGGAACTGTCTGGAGCTTTGGAAAGGCTTCATGGCTCCCAAACCTCTACATTGTAAAGCAGGGAAGAGCAGAACTCCCCTCCTCCTTTCTCGGGGTGATGTCCCCTGAGATTCTCCTCGGGGCGGCCGTTCCCCAAGGCTGCTGGTTCTTCCCCCAGGGTTGTTGTTCCCTGGAGATTTCCCTGGGGTTGCTGTTCCCCAAGGTAATCAGGTTTTCAGTCTTCTCTTTGCCCTGGGTGTTTCACACCGAAGGCAGACACGACAAACAGAGTCCGCCAGTGCAGTTTCCAAGGTTGTTTATTCTTCATTATCTCTTAGTTTTTTCTTCTCTGCCAAGTCTCCCTGGCAGGGTACATTATCTTAGTTCTTTCTCTGCTCTCTGAGAGACATGCTCAGCAGAGCAGGGCACACGGCAGGACTGGGCGGATCAGAGAGTCCCGTACCTCATGTACAGCACCCCTGACCCAACCACCGTCCGAAACGTATTTATTATTTACAAAATTTCACCAATGCCTACTGCCTACGCTAACATGGCATTTCTACTCTAAACCAATCCTTGAGATCCAACTCAGCAGAAAATGGGGGACGAGAACAAGAACAAGGAGCACAGGGGCCACTCCCCAATTCCTCCATCTTGTCTCTTCAACCCCATATACTAAAATCTTAGATTCTACATTTACATTCTATGATAGACTAAATACTACTTACTTTGAATTCACTCAGCTTGTGATTCTTCATACAGTGTGGGCATTCACTCCCATTGACAGAAGCCAGAATCAGTGTCCTCCTGGGCTCTGTGGGAGGCTGGCTGACCCCCCTGTACAGATCCCAGACCCCCCTGTACAGCCCCCAGATTCTCCAGGGCTGTCAGAGGGATATCCTGGACTCCAACACTCCTTCATCTGTTTAATCCTTGTAGGCAACTCAGTCCTGTGCAATGCACAGGGGCTCGGAGCTGAGAAGCTGACTCATTTCATTAGCACAGGACTGAAATTGCTGGCACTGCAGAAACAGGATACAGTTAATGGAGTCAGTAGGACTCCGCTGCAAGTACGTAAAAATACAGCTTTGAAATTATTCTGATAATCATAGAAATGCTTCATAAGTATCCTTGTAAGGCAATATTCAAATGGTCTTACAATAAAGCTAAAGAGCACCCATATAGGTATATCAGAATTCGGGGTCTAGAACAAAAACATTTAAAAGATCATTTAAAACAGATACTATCCTCACCAAGAACGTTAACTACAAAACTGATTTCACTTCCCTTAAAAAAACAGGTTGGTTGCCATTGCAGAACAATTTTATTTCTTCTAACCATAACCTTATCCCTTTCCAATGGTGTTTTTTTAAATTAGTAATCTTGTATGAGTTGATTGTGATGATATCCTGCCCACAACTCATTCTGCAGTTTATATTTAAACTCAGTTTTACTGAGATATGATAAAGAGCAATCAACAGTGATTTGTGATGTGGATGGGATTTTTGTGACTACCTACTTTGAAGATTCTCTCAAAAACCTCTTAAGCATTTCTTAGTCCACCTTTTAAGAAAAGAAGACAGAAAAAAAAATCATCTTTCTAAGACTGCAAAGCAGATATGGCAGATAAAACTAGCTGTTATTTCTTCTCCAAATTCTAAGTTCTTACTCACATTCTCCCAAGAATGTGCTTTGAAAGATGAATAGCCAAAACATATTTCTTGCACATACACAAGATGTGTGTAAAATATAAGTTCAAAGAAATACTTACATACATAGACACAGACTTGCTATTTCCATACATGGCTTTTTAGTCAGGAAAAAATCAGGGTTAGTGCTGATGTCTTTGCCTTATCCAACAAAGATTGTTGGTCACCCTTTGAGGGCTGCTTGGAAGGTTGGAAGGCTGAACCAGTTGCACCATTTGGCTGCAGGAGAAAGACTCCAGTTCACACATGTTCTTCTTTCTCTCTCTTTTTTTTTTAAAGGAACATCAACAACAGTTCAGCGGAGCTCAAAATTAAGGCTCAGGAACGATCGGCTAAATCTCAAAAAATTGCAGGGGGAAATAGAGTGAGAAATTAGTTTCTTAATATTGACATGATACTTCAACCTTCATTATAAATAAGATTGTCAGCTGATATCACTTCAGTTTTACATATGGATTTTCTTATGTCTGAGTGGGTCATGAAAATTTCCTCAGAGTCCAGAGAAGCCCAGGCAGATCTGTGTGAAATGGGTTAATATTCATTAAATGAGGCCTTCTTGAAGGAAAGTAGATGTCTGCACTACTGCTGCCTGTGGTGCCTGAAAACCTCTCTACAGATGACTCTGTTGCTAATGAGCTAAATTGGCTGTGTGTCCTCCATTTGAAGTTGCAATTGTCACTGGCTTTTATGATTTCTTTTCTTAAGCCAATGTAAAGATGTTGAGGACTGGTTTGACTGCTAAGTGATTTATTTTGTATGTTTATGCACATATATACATATATATATATATGCTTATACACATATATATGTAAGTATACATAGCATATTATTACTTTTTTTTAAACACGATTAGTTTTGGTTTTGATTTTACAGGGGAAAAATTAGGGCTGAAATTAAATGCAAAATTGGGAAAGAAATGTGAAAACTGCAGAGCAGCTAAGTCCCCTCATGCTCCAGACTATTGGCAAGACAAGCCATCCAGGGATATCCCCTGAAGGACAAATATTTTACAACTATGACAAATGCCTAAATTGCTAGTAAGGTTTTTTTTTTTTAATCTGTCTTTTCTTCATAATGCAGAAAAAATGGGGATATTCTTTTCCTTGGTGGATTAGCAACAAACTGGGATTCTTTGCAGGAATAATTTTTATTTCCTTTAGTACATGCAATGGTACCTGATCAGATTATCAGATTATTATCAGATTATTTCCTTCCCCCCCCCCCCGCCCAGCCCCCAGTGCAGAGAAACAAGGGCAGGATATGGAAAGAAGGCAAAGTAATTATTAAGCTTGCCATGAAAATTCTATGCAATTCCCAACTGTGTGCTCGTGTCAGTTCTTGAAATAGATGTTTCTGATTTAAAGTGCTTTGCATGGGGATCAGACCACTGCGATTATAGGAGCTGGTTATGAACTGAGCTTGGATGTGAAGAAAATGCATATTTCCTGCCCCTTGATCTTGGCAAAGTAATGCTGACCCTCTCCTAATTGAGAGTGAGTTAAAGAAAAGCTTCTGAATTTTCCCCAAGATGTTCCAATGAGAACAACACATCTTTAATTTGAATTTTGTCACTTTTCCATCAAACAGACCTCTCAAAAGTCTCAGCTGGGTGCAGGACTACCCTGACTGACACAGTGCCCTGTCTGAGTGTTTCATTCACCCACACAAGTGCTGTCTCTGTCTTTTCATGCTGTGTCACTATCCCAAAGTACCATTTTAGTGTGTGAAATGTACCTTCAGTCTGTGTTGAGCGTTTTCTGTCTCTTATTTGTGTCTCTTGAACTGTCTGAACAACTGAGAACTGCAGAATAACAGAGTGAGGCTGAAGGCACATCTTGTCCAACTCCCTAATTAAAGTTTTTGAAGTTTCTTCACATGGAGTTTGCTGTGGGTTTTTTTGTCTCTGCCCACAACTCCCTTCAGTTTTTCTCTCTCTGTCTGTGTTGCATCAGGTGCAATATGGTAAATTTGGGTTTGATGGAAGTTGTCAATGGAACACATTTAATTAGCTGTGTTGTCCACAGAATAAAGTCTTTATTAATAGGGTGTAAAAATCACAATAACATTCTTTGCTGTCATATCCATTTACAAGTTTATAACTAATTGTCTGTCAGTTCTCAGCCTTAGGCCCTGTCTTGCACACTTCCAGAACATCTTCCTTTCTCCAAAATACTGTTTCCAGTATACCTTCTCTCCCAGGCATTCCCAGTGTGCTAACTGGGGGGTTTACCCCTTATTTGTTTATTAGCTAACTAATTTACCTGTTCAGTTGTTTGCTTGAGAGGCTTTTCCCCACTTTTTCTAACACTTCAAGAGTTTTGTATCTGAAAGCCAAAGTTCCTCCACATTTTTTGAGCCAGACCTTTCCTACCTCTTGTGCAGCTCTGCTCTTTTATTTAGGATAGCTGCCACATTAAAAAAAAAAAAAAAAAAAACCAACAAAAACAACCAAACAACCAACCAACCAAACAAACAAACCAACCAACAAAAGAGCTCTTTACTCCAGATATTTGCTGTTGCCTTCTTAGTTTGGGTTGAAGGGCATTTCCCATTGTTAAAATATGAGTGCTGGGCAATAAGTGATGGACCTGGTGGTATATAAAGGTGATGATGATGATGATAAATGAGTGATGTTCCTGGTTAGACATGAAGTGTTTTCTCAGGAAGGGGAGAGGAGGCCAGGCAGGCCTGGGTGGGGTATGTGGAGCTGGAGGTGATTTTGTGAATTCACCTTTGGAGACAAAGACAATGGATTTGTTACTTGTAGTAGTTTCTAATTTTAGTATGATCTTTATATTCTCCTGACTGGATGAGGCACCTAGAGACAATATAGATTACAATTATTTTTGCAATAAAAGGAATGTAGGGATATAAACAGATTTATTTCCCAAGTGTCTTGTCTTTGAATAATGCTTTTCCATCTGCATATCATTGACACTTTTTCTGCCCAGAAAACCTTATATTATTGCTCTATTTTCAAGTCCACAGAATCTTTATTGATTATTTTTTCTATTTAAATATTTGCAGGTTTTTCCAATTTATGAATTTCAGTACTGTGCGGTTTGTAGGTTCCAAGAGAACCATACAGAAGACACCAGCTTTGTATAAAGCTGAATTAGGCCTGCTGCTGTTACATTAATGAACTTTACTGGCACTAATGAACATTACTGGCATCTCTGCCCACAGCTGAGGGGTTGGAACTGCAAAATCTTTGGTCACTTCCAACCCAAATAATTCAGTGGTTCTAGGATTTATTATATTGAAGTAGTAAAAGACTTTTTAGCATATCTTTATAATGTACTTCTGAGATTGCAGGTAACTTATAATTTGAAGGAGAATTAAAAAAAAAAAAAAAAGCAGGTAGCTCTCCACACAAAAGAATAAAGAGGCAAAAGTATTACCTCATAAAGAAGTAGAAGTTCTTCAGGAATTCCAATCCCTTTTATTTCTTCTGAAAATGTGCCTGCTGGCAACTGAAATGGTAACCTTTTTCAGTGTGACTTCATCTTTTAGAAGAAGTAACTTTAAAGTTAAGTTTTAAATAACCACGAATCTAAAGCCAAACAACTGAAAATTGTGTGGTACCACCCAGCACTGCCCCAGCAGACACTGCAGCCTGTCCATCCCCTTGCTCTTTATCTCTGTGTTTTATCCTTAAGAAAAGTGGCCAGAGAAAATATTTCTTTTTATTAAACAATAGAAACAAGGGATAATACTGAAATTAATTTACTGCAGCTGGTTTTGTACTATATAGTGGAACACTGCTGACTGCTGTGGATGCATCTGAAAAGCCTTTCATATCTAAAGATTGACTCCAGGCAAAGGTGAAAACAAGAGCAACAAAGCAAGGGGAAATGATGAGTCTATTTTCTGAGAGGAGAGGTGGGGGGAAAGAAAAGATTTTCCTTATTAAGGTAGGACAAGAAAGGACAATTTTCAGAAAAAATGACTTTTTGTCCTCCTGACTTAGTTTTACTCAGAGTATTTTTATTTCTTCAGTAATAAAAGCCAATGCCAAAGAATATTTGGTTCATGATCCTGAAGTTTTCCAGTGGCTTCTGCGTATCACCAGGTCTGAAATATAGAAAAATGAAGTTCTTAGAGACAGGGGTCAGCCTGGGGTTTGCCATCACCCTTGTTCATTTCTTGGTGTGTATTAAACATCGTTCTGTGGTTAAAATCTGTCATTCCACCTGATCCCAGGAATGCTGGTGCTTGGCATTGGGATTCAGACACCTGAAGAGGGAAGGTGTCAGGAGACCACCTCTGCTGGCCTATCCTTGGGAAAATTGTGTCTCAGAAGTGCTATTGTGCATCTCTGACCACAGTCAGGACTCTTTGTTTTGTTTGGGAGATGTTTTGGGGAGTTTTTTTGTTCGTTTTGTTTGAGGTTTTGGTTTTTTTGGGGTTTTTTTTTGTTTGTTTTTTTAGCAGATCAGTCCTGAGATTATAGCGGGTCACTCATTAAATATACATTGCCTACTGCCTTTGTTTTAGAGGATTTCTGCTATATCAAAGATCCCTGTCTTCAAGATCGTGTCTTAAAAATAACTTTTGGTGTATAAAATGAAGGGCTTAAAAAGGATGCATGGGGCAATCAATGCTACTTTGGTTGCTGGAAGTAATATATTCTCAGAGAGATTTCCACATTAATATTTGATGCCTGTAAGAGGATGTGACATTACAAAGCACAGAATTAAAATATCTATTTTATACCGTCATTCATCTTAAAACTTCCCAGCTGAAGCATGTTGTATTTTAAAAGAAATTAATAAGTTACACATTTATTCCACCTGAAATGTCTGTATGTTATTATTTCTTCTCTAGCTGTTGTTTGAGGTTCTAACTGAGATGAAGGATTTAATAGATACTGAATTTACACATAATAAGAGACAGTACATGCCCAGTAAAATTTACAATAGACTTCAGAGAAAATGCACAAAAGGTCAGAAAAACTAAGTCCTGTTATCTCAGTTTAATGAATAGAGAGCTAAAGCACAAAGAACACAAATAATTTCCTCACAAACACTCAGGAAGTCTACAGCAGGAATGAGAATGACACCTGCATCTTAAGAGACCTGATGGTTTGATTAGCAAAAAAAAAAAAATTAAATTTCCCCTTTCTTTTTTATTAACTGCAATTGTTTATTGAAGTGCTTTGTAATTCTTGCATGAAAGAAGCTGTAGAAATAATAATGGTCATAATTAGGTGGCTTTAAAAGCATCCTGGCTTGGCTCAGGGATAACACTTGAAGGTGAGCCTTCCGCTGAGGGAATATCAGAACCCAGTGGTGACTGCAGGGCGATACAAAGAGTGTCTCAGAGCTGCAAATGTGTCGTGCTCTGCAACAGGGCTGAAGCAAATTGTAAAAAGAAGTAAACTGTAAACTGCTGTGGGCCCAGTTTTGGTGAGGGCAATGCTTTCAAACAAGAGTAAGTTTCCAGTTCTGGAACTTTAAGAGCTCTTCAAAAATATTAAGAAGATGAGTACTCTAAAGGCACCAAGACAATTTGTCTTGTGGATGGATGTGGGTAAAAGTGTATTGCAGAGGGATCAGTCACACACACACATGCTCTGAGTTTTGATTATTCTTCATAAACTGTACTGGGCCAGATTTTTGCATTTAATCTCCAGGTATTTCTTTTAAAGCACAATTCAGATAGTGCCAGCTGTTGTTGGTAGCCTGACTTTTGTAATTGTGCTGATCTGTCTATAGCATGTTCTGTTAAGAGTAATGAATGTTCCCTTTAAATGAAAATTGGATGCTAAAGAGAGTCACTGCATCTTTGCTTCTGCCACATTAGTTGAACAATAGAAAATTTCATGGTGGATATGGGGTTTTTTTTGTGAATATCAGTTTTTAAAAAAATACTCAAAGGTTCTTCAGGTGATAGGTTTTCCCAGGTGCTATTGCTTCTTCCCTGGAATTAGCATTTTTCTTCTTTCTTAAATGCTCCAGGGAGCTGTTTAAGATGTTGACTCCTATACACAAGCACATTCTATTTCAGCACAAACACCTCATTTTCTGTTCAGCACCATAGGCATGGCAAAAAAATATCAGGGGATTTTTATGGTGAAGAAACCCCCATGTCAGACACCTGACCCTGCATTTTCCAAATGCATTGCATGAGAAGACCAAGGTGATGACAGATACTCCTGGTGGAAAAATTGGCTTTGTGTTTTTTTTGTGTTTTTTTTTTTTTTTTTTTTTTTTTGGTTTTTTTTTTTTTTTTTTTTTTTGTTCCCAGAGACAATTCCAGTAAAAGAAAGGAGGCAGATGTTAACCTGTCTGCCAAGTGTGTGACATTTTGGTGCTGCAGAAAGGATGTGACTGTGAGGAGAGGGAGGAAGCTGTGTGCTGAAATACCTGCTGGTGGCAGCCAGTGCATTTCCTCGAAGAGAGAAGCTCAGGAAACTTATTTTTCACTGTCAACAAAATCATTCTCCAGTGATTTTCTATAGTAACACTTTCCCAAGGCAAGTTAGTCCTGTGTGAAGCTCCCCCTTCTGAAAAACGTAAGGGGAGTCAAGAAGTTTTATGATATTGATCTATGACAGGTGATAGAAAAGTGTTTAGTGAAGTAGTTAGGTACTTAAAATATACAAAACATTGCTGGAAATAAAGACAGAATCTGATAAAAGCAGGAATGGCATTTTCATCCTTGCTGAGTAGTGCAAACAAATCAGTTCTATTTTGAACACATTTTTTTGGATTCCCAGTTTTTGAACAGCATCCACAGACAAGGGATGAAGTCCTTGACAGTGACTGAACATACATAACACCTCTGAATTTCAGAAGTTTCATAAATGATGCAAATCATGGATTTGAGTTAATAAGAGTTGGGTTTTTCCTGCCAATCTTATTGCATATGTGAAATTGTGGAGAAGCTCAGACTACTGGGATAACACTTCCTGTGCTGTTTATTATTAACACAGTTATATATATACACAGATATACACATACACATATATAACTGTTACTATTAACACAGTTACTATTTTGGAGATCACCTAGGACATGCAAGGTATTCCTTCTCTGATGTGTTAAAAAATACCCTTGATTTCTGCACTTACAGCAGGATTTCTTTTTCAACCACAACACAGCATCAAAAGTATTAGTATGAATCTATTTGAAAAAAATACAATTTTCTTTTAATATTTCCTTTTTCACACACACAGGTGTCACGTCATAATCTGCTTAGTCTTTGTTTTTCCTCTAATCAGGTCAGCAAATAAATATTTTCTTAGGGATATCCCTATGTGCTAGGTAACTTAGGTGATGCTTTTTTTT
>VXBR01007099.1:42776-88319 GCA_013400215.1 Cisticola juncidis | reverse complement strand
TTTTTTTTTTTTTGTAAATCAGTTAAAATGCTCACCTAAGGTAAAATTCAAAGATATCACCCTGTCTAAAAGGCATCAAAATAAAATGGGTTTTTCTTCATTTCCAAGTGCTGTACTTCATATATAATTATTTTTCCCCTAAAATGTGTATTTTCACATTTCATATTAGAAGTAAGAAATTAATTTAGCAGTGTGAATAGAGAGGTTAGAGAATAAAAGGGACCCAAGACACTAAGGATCAGTTCCTAACTCAGTTGTAGAATAATCGTTCTGGAAATTATGTCTGGAAACAAATTTGCTTATAGTTTCACCAGTCTTTTCCCTTCTCCTACAAGGAGTAATGGCTTTAAAATGAGAAAAGGCAGGTTCAGATTAGGTATTAGGAAGAAAATGTTTATTCAGGGGGTGGTGGGGCACTGGCACAGGTGGCCCAGAGATGTTGTGGATTCTTCAAAGTGTTTAAGGCCACCTTGAATAGAACTTTGAGAAACCTTGTCTAGGGGAAGGTATCCCTGCCCATGGCAGGAGACTGGAATTGGATGAGCTTTAAGATCTCTACCAAGCTATTCCATGATTCTGTATGATTCCTCTGATTTTTCTCTTTCTCTTCTCCTGCTGCCTAACTGGATTAATTTTTAGGTGCCTGAACATAGAGGGGTGGAGAGCAATAGAGTTGTTTTTTACCCAGTCAGCTGGTTGGGTTTGGTTTTTTCCTACCTGTGCACATGTTAAAGCCTGTATTAAGGCAAACATCCTGGTAATCAGAACAAATGAAGCTCCTGCTAACACATCTCATTGCCATGCTAGTTTTTAATCAGAACTGCTGGGCTCTCTGGCTTCAGCTATCCCTAAGGAATTTATAGTGTGGTTTCAGAAGAGGAGAGCTATGAAGGAAGGTGTTCCAGCCATAAAACACATTCCATTTCATTAATGGATTCCATTCAAAGCCTTTGCCACGTTATTCCATACTCTTTCCAGATGATGGAAAATTATTTGATTATCTAAGCTATCCATAGAGTATCTTCCATAAAATTCACTTTGTTTTCACTCTTAGCATTTGCTTCTCAATTCTGTTCTTGTTACTGGGCCAGGTGAACTATGGTAAGAATGAGTTGATCATTTTTCTCAGTGTATCCACCAAAAGTAGCTTTCTGTACTATGAAGGGAAAACTCCATTATAAAATGGGACCAGACTTTAAAACCATCCCCTTCCACATAAAGTGCTCAAGGGAATTAGTTCAATCTTTCAGTAGAATCGAGTTTACAGGGCCATTCCCTTGCTTTAAATTTTTCTTTCAGTGAGCAGGGTCCTGGGGAGCTGACTTTCTTTCAGGTAAATCACACATTTAAGAAATTTACAACATTATTCAAGAGAAAATGCACACATGTACATGTACTCATGTGCCCTGAAAAGGGATCCTGCAGAATTCCTCCCTGAAAATTATCTGGTCTTCATGGTTTAATGAACAGTACTGCATAGACAAATTGAGGGCAGAATGATCTAGCAGTGGGAATTTCTGGTGATCAGTGAGGAGTAAGTTGTTGCACATGATGTTGCTCCTCAGCAGCAGAAGGTGGTAATGGACAGGCTGCTGGCTCAGACATTAATCTTCCCAGCTATATCCATAAATGAAATGTCATGCCTAACAACTCCTCTTTTATTGGTATTTCATCCTAGCTTCCCCTGATTAAAATTAATGTCTGTGCATGTATGTATGAAAATAGGGATTAAAAGATCTACATATTCAGATGGTCAGAGATGATACATACACACACACAGACAGCCTAGTTCCAAAGAACAGATAGAAAAAAATAACAACCTAGCTGCAAAAAGTCAGGGCACCTGTTCTTAAACATGACAACCTGCCAAAATTTCATCTTGAGATGTGCTTAAGACTGTGACAGAGATAAGCAGAAATTACTGTGCACTGGGATAGCAAATTAAAATCCAGGAGTCAGTGAGGCCACAGGATATTGGATTTAAGACCATGAAGAGGCTGTCAGTGTTTTTGACATTTCATTGCTGGAAACATATCAGTGTACTCAATGGGTGGATGTATTTGAATGCTAAAGCTGGGTGAAAGGCTAAATCAAATCCATAGGAAAACTTAGCACCATAAGCAGCTGAGCATCTTCTGTTCCAGTCAGTCGTGCGGGCCATGGTTATATTGTGAAAGAAGGGAGATGTTTTATTGAAGTTACACATTGACTTTGGATCCAGCTTGGTGTGGCTGGTCTGCTGGTGTCGTATTAATGGGAAATAAAATGCAAATTCCAGGGAGTGATGTGGTTTGAACCCCACTGCTGGGTTTTCCTCCCCAGGCTTTGGCATGTGCAGGGGTGGGTGTTATCACAGAAGAGACACAAGTTACACTGAGTATTCCAAGTGTTGTGGGTGTGTTCCAGGTCTTTTCAGAAGAAAGACATTGATGTTATTTCTCTGAGCACAAGTTAAATCCCTAAATTCTGAATTCCTCAGTTTTAGCTTGGCAATTAAGTCTGTCGAATTTTACTTGTCCCACCCTAATCACTAATCAAGCAGAGCGTTTTATGTGTTTTCATGCTTTGATCAGCTTTGACTAAATCAGAAGCTTTCTAGAAGAATGCTTCAATAAGCTGTGACAGAAAGGTAAAAATTTAATGAACTTCACGTGTACAATTTTAGAGGTGTTTTGTGGATAACAGTATGAGACATGACTGACATGTTAAAGCGTTTTGTCCTTTGCCTCATGGAATTTATTAAACTTTTGCCTTAAAAGGGGTGCTGTTTCTCACAAAACATAATCCCCCATCACTTCTGACCACAGATCCAACCTGTGTTATCTGACAGTAAATACACAGCCTCATCAAATCCCTCATCTTCCCACATTCAAGCAGTAATTTTGAGGGAATCTGAATAAATCTCCTCGCAAATGGTACAGCTGCTCTCAAACAGCAGAACTAATGAATTGTCTTGACTGGAGAGGGGGAGAGGTGCCTTGCATCTGTGATCCGAGACAGCTGACAGGATAGTGCCTGACCAGGTTTAGTCACCATTGCTAATTACAGGCTGAGAAATTCCAGGTGCATGGCTGGTAAACACCTAGAGATAACTTGCAGCAGGAGAGGACTTGCTCTGCAGCTTAGAAAGGGGGTGGAAGGACATTTTGTGCTGCTGTGCTGACCCTCCAGCAGTGACTGTCCATCACGAGCCTTTTAATATCCGTGCCACTCTGGTCCCAAAGACATTCTAAATACAAAAACTGGGGACCTTTCCCCATTCATTTTTATATATTTTTTAAACAGAGATGTATTAAACCTTTAAAGGCAAGGGTACTCAGTCAGAAGGAAGGATTTGGCTATTATTCTCCTCCGTCAATTCTTCTCCTCAGCTAAACTTGTAATTTGTTGTAGTGAAAAATGTCAGTGGTGTGATGGTTACACTAACAATAAAATCATTTGCTCTCTGGTTTTTATCTGAGGATACTAAATCTGACGTGCAGTTACATCTCTAGAGTGGGTTTGAGTGAGTAGTGAATACCAGCTCAGTCAGCAGAGTTTTAAATCAATCCTAGTGCTTTGTAAAAGCAGCAGTACCTTGTCAGCTTAGAAAATGTTAATGGACTATCTGGTGAGCATGACTTGAATTACAATTTCAAACTTATATTTTACTGTACTCATCATTTTTGTTTTTTATTATTTCCTCTCAACAGTAACTCACATAAATTCTCTGGGAAACCAGACCAAACACAGATACAGAAACTCAGGCAAAGGTGATAAGTGGGAAAGGTAGGTAAAGGACACCAAAATACAGCCTGAGAATTTTCCTTGCAGACCTGTTGCAGTATTCATCCTCTCTGCTATCTAACAGGGATAGCAAAATCGAAAATCAATGTGTGTCTTAATACTCTGCTACTGAAATGCTCAGACTTGCTTTGATATCCCCATTCTGGAAATGAAAAATCCACAGGAAAGAAACACATGGACATTTTCAAAGCCACAGAAAGCTCTTTTTACTGATAAGCTGAAGTAAGTCAAGTTGTTTAATTTATCAGGATGACAGCTGAGATGGGATTTGATTGCTGTTATGTGAATAGTTTATTGTTAGCTAAAAGGAGGGATGGTGAAAGGGCTCTAATTTTTCAGGGGAGTGCATGACATATTCTGATTTATGGATAAATTCTAATGACATGCCATGCCGAAATCTATCATCTTTCAAAAGTGATGAAATGAGCAGAGCAGGCCAAAGAGACAAAAGGCAAATTTAATGTTTCCCTATCGTTTCATATCCAACTTCTGGAAACAAAACAAAGGATACGGAAAATTAAACCATGTGCAATAGAGGGTGAAATTCTTTATTTGTATTACTCCTGGATATATTTGACTGGGGATTCTTTACCTTTTAAAAACTGAAAATGGACACATAAGCTTGGGGTTCTGGGCTAGAAGTGGTTTTTTTATTATCAGAAATGTGTATTAATGTGTATGATGTCTAAGTTAAAAAAATCCAAATCCTAAGTTACTGCATCTGAATTTCTTGTTTCTTCCTGTTCATTTCCAGTCAGTTCTGGTGGCATTTGAAGTGCCACACTATTTGTATGTGAATGGAAAAGAATCTCAGTATTGCAGAATTGTCTAAAATTTATCCCAGATCTCTCAAATTTGGCTTCTACACAGAGAGATCTTCTCTGCAGACATCCTCAGGTATAAAGATAGTGTGAAAAACTACAAAATATCTTTTTATAGCCTCAAAATGAAAAATGTAAAGATAAAGCTTGATAATTCATTCAAACTTTAGAAGGTCATGAATGTGCTTACATTTAGGTCACTATTTACACATATGGAAACCTTTCAGAGGGAAAGCCTTTTCATACATTCTGTTTGAGGCAAAAGTAAATTGCTGATAACTGTAAAAAATTCATTTAAAAAAAACCCTTAAACCAGTTCATACTATGACTTTCCTGGCTCCCTTTCTAGAAGGAGCTCTCTTAGTTGTCTGAGCAGCAAACCATTGCAAAAAAAAATATTCAGAATTATATTTGTGCCTTCAGTTTTGTGTGTGTGTGCCCGTAGACTCTGCTTGGACTCTGGTCAAATGATTAAAGGTATTAACATCAACAATTTTTGCTGTGGAGAAGCTGAGGTTTCACTGGAACACTCCACCCATGCACCTGTGCAGCCACTTCTTTTCACCTCTCTTATCCCTTGATTATACCAAAAAAACTTGTGGCTCTGCATCAATAACCCTTCCCACAGCTGTTCTGAGGATGCTTGCAGTGTGCAGGATTCCCAGCATGGTGATTATCTTGAGGCTAAGCCTCAAAATACCTATAAATTATTCTTTGGGGCTGTTTATGAACTCTAGAAAGTTTTCAGGAGGCTGTGCCAAGGGTAGTTGGTTCCTTAATGATTTTGGAACTTGTGACCTCACTCAGAAATGCCCAGTGACTAACACAGTGCAGTGTCAGGTTTTAAAGGGTTTGTAGAAGTTTGAGGATTATTTCTTTGGAGATTTGACTGTTTCATATGGTGTTCTGGCAGGCTTCATTTGGATTACCTTATTGCACGTTTCTTTAGTAAAGGAGCAGTATGTGTTTTAAGGAAACATGCTTTTAGTTGGATTAAGATTTGCCTTAAAAAATATTTTTAGTGTCTTGGTTTGGAAAGACAGGTATCTGTCAGGGGAAAATGGATTTCTCTTGGAATGGAGAATGTAAAAACCCCCAAACCCCCTCCCTCCAAATTATTACGATTTTGCAATAAGGAGCTTTCCGGCAAAAAATTTGGGAATAGGAATAAGTTGTTTACTAGGAATATTAAAAAAAAAATACAAATGCAGTAGTACAGAAAAATAAACAAGAAAACAAACAAACGAAAGTCCTAGAAAACCCTGACAGAGTCAGAGATACGACCTGACACCCTTGTTGTCAGGGTGTTGGAAGCAGTCTAAATTAGTCTTCCTGGAGTAACAGATGTTGTTCTGTGAGGTAGAGATGATTCTGTACGAAAAAAGGGGTTCAGTGCTGGTGAGACTGGTCCAGCCTTCCTCTGAGAATTCAGCAGAAAACCAGTTATCTTGGTGTTTGAGATTGCAGGTTTTATGCTGGTGGAAAGGATTTGGCTCCTCCCACTGGGTGGAGCATTTTACAGTGGACTGTAGTAATGTTATTAGTCATGTTCATAGAACATAGCTAGTGTTTACACGAAAAGAGCGTGAGAAGGTGCAAACCTTCTACTTTATTGTGAACACTCAGCGAACTAGGAAGATCTCATGGTGACAGATATCCTTAGATATTTTTTCTGGAACCAAACTGTATACTATGATAGACAAATACCCACAATTTTGCAAAAGTGGTTTGCTTTTTTTTTTTTTTTACTTTTTTGGAATTAAAAAATTTAGAATTTTATCTGAAGGGATCTCTTGTAGCTGAACTAATTCACATATACTTAACTGAAAAGAGAAAGGAAAGATAACCATTCCTTGTGATGAACAGTTCTGGCTGGAAGGGCCACTCACAAAATTACCCAACCCAAAAATCTGAACTTACATCTTCTAGGACAGAAGGGACCTTGAAGTCATGGTCCCCAAGGAAGACAAGTCTCTGACCTGCAACAAGGGGCCAGGAGCCAACATGGCCTAAGAGTAACTAGTCACAGATTGGTATTTTCCAGGCATCCTGCGTTCAGTATGGATCCTGGCACAGGATCTGGGCATCCTGCCTTCTCAGTGGCTGCTTCCACCACGTTCACGTGCAGCCACACAAGCTGCAGAGGAATTTTTAACTAACCTCCTGCAACACATGTAACAAAGCTCTGGATGTCTGGTGTAGAGGGATTTATAAGTGCACATTAAGCAAAAGCATTTTAACACCCTTTTTTTCAAATACAGAGAAATAACTCAAGGACATGTTGCATGTTCAGATAATAGTGATAAAAGAAAAGCTTGGATGAAACAAAATCTTGTAGTAATGCCTGTAAAATCCCCTGGCATTATCAGCTTTTGAAGTGTTTCACTCTGATTTGCATTTATGCTAATGAGCACTTGAATATTTCAGTGGTTTTGTGTGTTTGCCTCAGCCTGACCCAATAGTATGCTTTTAAGAACTTATGCTCTGGAATAAAATCGTGCCTTTTGCTTACACTTGGAGCACATGTTCCTCACTCTTCAGTTTTAAGAGTCCCTGGGACCAAGCCTGATTGCAGTGGGGTGTTATTTTTTCCCACAGATGATGGGCTGCTGTTGTTCCAGACATCTCTCAAATGGTCAGTGGGATGATGAGACAAACACCTGCTTATTTGCAGTCTGTATAATCTGTACCACATTTGCAGATGGTGCTCTGCACAGCTCTGCGAGGTATGTGCATTTTAAATGGCCACAAATGACTTGGAAGCAGTGCTGCAAAAAATATCAACATTAAAACTTTCAGCAGTTCCACTCCCATCAGATTTTTAGGCCTTGCTGGGCACAGCAGAGCACAGCAAGGGGAGGATTTTAAGACTGGAAATGTTCTGGGGCCGCTAACGTGCCATTTTTCAGTTTTGAAAGAAGTCTTCTGTAATACAGAAATGAAGAGGTTTACCCAGCAGAAAATAAGTGTTGCCACTTCATTTTTTTTTTTTTTTTGGCAGGAGATGGTGGTTCATCATTTGAACACATCAGGTGCTTTCCTTATGATTGTCATATAATTTAAAATGACAGTGCCTTAAATGGTGACAAAATGACAAAGCACTGATCTGTGGTGGAAGTCTAGCACGGAGAGAGAGCAGCGGCCAGGAAAAATTACTTTGAAAGGGAGATGGAGGAGGACTTTGCTTTTGTTTATTCATTTACTGGGCTTTGCCTGTGCTGATTCACTAGCAGGAAACCAGGAGCTGTGAACCTTGACATGAATGTCTCCAGCCTGTGGTGTGTTGTGTCCATGGCATTCTCTGCTCCAACGTTTTGAGGACAATGTTTATACAACATTGTTCATCCCTGTGAAAACTGCTGAAATCAAACCTGGTGCATTGGCTGTGGCTGGAATACTTATGTCTCTCCATACAGTAAAGAAAAAAAAATCATGGTTAAAACTTGCTTGCTGGTTTGAATTGTCACAGCTGCTTTTGAGATACTCATATAGCAGAGAATTTTGCATTTTGGAGATACAGGTTCTGCTGAACTTCCCTAGCCTTAGAAATTCCTGGAAGGGCACCGTAGCTGCCTTGTGACAAACACTGGGAGCTGGTCGGTGTGAATAGCTGATGGTAGGAAGGTATCCATATGTCTGGGAATTTACTGCTGCCTTCAGAGATCCATAAGCCTGCACAATTTTTTTTCCTCAGGAACATGAGTGTGACTTAGAGGATGGGAGTAAGGATAGATTTTGTGGTCACAAAAAAAATTTACTTTTTGTGGAAAAAATAGTGTATGTTATAAATATGGTGACTATATGAAGTCTAGTAAAATTCAATCTAACTAAAACATGTTCCTTTCAGCAAGGACTGAAGTTAAATGAAATTCTTGACATGTGAAAACATGTACCAGACAAGTGCTAGTGAATTGGTGGAGGTATGACTGACACTGAAGGTGGCTTCAAGCACCAGCATTTTATTGCTCTCCAGTACAGCCTTTTATACCCTTTAGCTTACATGCAATCTCCTATCTACCCTTCTGGGACTGGTCAGTGCACCTCAGCACTCCATGTTTCTTCATCTTCACTACTGTTCCCCTGTCCTACACTGCTGCAGCCCATTGGGAATGAGGCTCGGCCGCAGCCCCACTCTCAATCACCACAACTGTGTGCCTACAATTCTACTTTCTTTTTCTTTTAAACAAATGCCCTGTTTACCATCCTTCTACAGGGCCCTTGCAGAAGAAATAGCAAAATGGTACAAGTATCTTTTTATGTAGGTTCCATTAGCTCTGGAATGTGTACTGAGTTTGATTCACTCCCAAAATCTACATTACATTTCATCAAAATCCCTATACCTACACTTAAGGAATATTGACAGTCAAAATCCTTCAACCTACATTTATAGAATATTGACAATATCAATAGCAACATGCATGAATAAGCCAAAGGCTGCATGTCAGGATATTAAGAAAATCAACAGCTACATAATTCTATCAATAGTTATACAAATTTAACAACATCAGTAACTACACAGCTCCATAAAGTAACACACAAGGGTAAGACAGAATCTGTATGTTCCCATATAGACCACAGGACTTTGCTCATTCCAAGGAGTCAGGTGAGCCACATCCAGGTGTGTTGCATTATCCAGCATAGCTGAATGCAACAAACAGGCACCCACCTAACTCCAGGACCTGTCGAGATACAGGCATATCCATGTCCCCAGGTAACAAGATCCCATGGCCCCTCCCAGGCTCCTGTTTGCAAATCACAAACCCAGGTTTTCCTTTTTCTAATTCCAAGTTATCCTTCCTCAAACACAGCAAACATCTATGGGACAAACTCACATGACTCCGAACACAGCCTTAACACTAAATAAATTACAGCATGTCATATAAACCTTTATCTGCAGAAGATCATATTATTTATCCTCAACGACGAACAAAATAAACTGTTCTTTAATCTCCACAGCATATCAGGATATCCCATTCATCCTTTGACCTTTTTTTCTTTAGACTAAAACTCAGACTAGGTGTCTGTTGTTTCTCTTGGAAGATAATATTATCACCCTATCCAACCGTAAGTTTTGAGGCACTATCAAATTGAATATAATCTATTCATCTTTGAGAAAATTGTTTGCAAGTGCGCCACAATACGTCTGGACAACAGCAAGATACCAAAAGCATCTCTAACCCACCACAAGTTAGAGGAACAGCACATTTCTGCAGCAGCTTGGGGCTAACCAAAACCATGGTAAACAAGGAGCTAAGAAACAGACTTATGGCCTGCCTTATTCCAGCTAAGCTTGCTGGTTCAGGTTACCCCTGCAGAGCTGCTGCCATCTGCACTCATTTCTCCTCCAGAAAGACTTTACCCAACTCAGTCCGCACGTCCTGTGAACACAGTGAAGCTGTTTAACAGGAGCTGTTCCTCCGAACAAAGTGAAGCTGTTTAACAGGAGCTGTTCCTCCGAACAAAGTGAAGCTGTTTAACACGAGCTGTTCCTCCGAACAGAGGAGTTGCTTAACAAAAGCTGTTCATGTCAAGACTCGGCGAACCTCCCCCCGCTCTCCTCAAGGGCCGCGCCGCTCCCACAGCGGCGGCCCAGGGGGAGAGGCACCGGCGGAACCGACACCGACCGGGGGCAGCGGCCCGCGGCAATCGGAACCGGCCCGCAGCAATCGGAACCGGCCCGGCACAAGCGGCACCGGCCCGGCACAAGCGGAACCGGCCCGGCACAATCGGAACGTGCCCGGCACAAGCGGATCGGGGCCCGGCCGGGCTCCCGCTGTGGCTGAGGCGGGCGGGGCGTGCAGGGCTCGCTGCTCCGCGCCTGCTGCACGGAATGGCACGGGCGAGGCGCGGCTGGAACTCTCCCACGTTTTCATGAAATGTGCAGTGTGTGAGTCTGCTCCATGCCAAAGGCAGTGTCTGTGCCTGCTCCCCAGCCGCCTCCTTTGAGCCACCTGAACACACTGCGCAGCCCCGCTCCGTCCCCTCACAGCAGGTACGCGCAGGGCGCCGCCTCGCTCCGTGCCAGCTACGCAAAGTGCGCAGCCGCTCTGCATCGCTCGGAGCACACAGGGAAAGTGCGCAGCGCCGCTCCAGCTCCTTTTCAGCGAATAAGCGAAGTGTGCAGCCGGACTCTGTTTCTTTCGTAGCAAACAGCGGGACTGCGTAGCGGCACTGTAAGCAAAGTGCGTAATTACGCTGTTTACTACGTAGAAAATAGCAAAATTTCGTAGTTACTGTGTTTCTTTCGTAGCAAATACGAAAATGCGTGGAGCCACTCTCTTTTATAAGAAATAAACCTTACTCTATTTCTTCCGTACCAGCTACGCAAAGTGCGTAGCGCCACTGTGTTACAGCACATACGCAAAGTGCGTAGCGCCGCTCTCTCTCTTACAGCACATACGCAAAGTGCGTAGCGCCACTGTGTTACAGCACATACGCAAAGTGCGTAGCGCCGCTCTCTCTCTTACAGCACATACGCAAAGTGCGTAGCGCCGCTCTCCCTTTCCTACCCGCTACGCGAAGTGCGCAGCGCCCGCCCCCGTATCCCGCGCCCTCTCCTGCGAGCCCGTTCCTCTGGAATATTCGCAGCGGGATGTCCAGAGTGGACTCTGCCGATATCCTGAGTCCCCAGCAGCTCACATGGCAGCGGTGCGTTTGTTTGAAAGTCGTCCGGACTTTCAGGCTTTCCGTCCTGCCTGCTCCATCCTTCAGGCTCCTGCCTGGCTCGGTTCTGCTGGGCTCCCCCATCCTACAGAGCTGTGGCCCATTAGGGATGAGGCTCGGCCGCAGCCCCGTTCCCAGTCACCATAACGTGTGTGCTTCCAGTGAATGCTATTGCTGCCTTATAAAGTGGAGCTATTGTTAAGACGTAGCACATCTGATCAAACCAAAGTTAATAGACAGGCATGTGGCTCTTGGTTTTTCTTGTGTTATTTTCACTGCTGTTCCCAGGAGAGGCTGGGAATGTGGGGTTGATGATCCTGTGCCTCATTTTGCCGGTGGGCTTCCTGTACAAGCGTTCCTGCCCTCCTTCCCACCCCATGGCCCTGCTGGGCTGCAGGGGAGGCACATGTGGGAGCTGGAGGAAGGTGTTCAAACAAACCCCCAGCTTAACTCAGCCAAGGGAACTTTTTATGTGCTGCCCCTGTTAACTCAGTATAGAAATCACTAATACTCAGGTCCAGGATGACATCCCTATCTCCAGTCATTTAGGAGATGCGAATTCTCTGACTGACTGGAGGGTCTGTGCTTGTGGTTCACAGGTTGTAACTATTCAGTGGCCATAACCAACTGTAAAATGCCATAAATAGAACAATATGATGACTGGAGCTACCCAGTGTCCTTCAGAGTAACCACCGGCTCTGTAAGCACCGCTGTCCTGATGGGAATTCTAAAAAGCAGTGCCAACTCATGTGGATGTGTGAAAAATATGGGATATTAATTCGTGTTCTTATGGGTTATGGCATGTTAGAAATTATAAATTATAAAAACCACTGTATATATGTTATATGTGAATATAGTCTTAAATTTCAGTCTGCCTTGGAATTCACTGAGGCAGGCCCCACCCTGGAATTTACATTTAGAAGGGAGACCAAAGAATTTACTGGCCAGAACCATCAGATCATTATCATCAGCCATCAGAATACCATCATCAGAGGTGGTAACTCCACCATCAGAGCACCATCATCGTCTAAATCTCCGGAGAAGAACTCTTTCTATTCATAAACTTTGGTGTCCATTCACTCATGGGAAACTAGCAATTGACACCTTGCAGCAGAGGAGGAAACTCTTCTCAGTTCAGCTGGAGACGACTATGAATTCGAATAACTAGCTTGGAAACAAAAGGACTACAAGAAACATTTTGCTAGAGTCAGAATAAAGTGTATAAAAACTAACAAGGCCCCGAACAAGTCCAATTCGTGAACCCAGGGGGGAGGGCAGTTTGCCAGATACCACGTCTCAGTTCACTCTTGAGGATTCCCCGGGTAAAATCGTCAGTGTAACTCCACTGCGGGTGGTTTTGCCAAAATTCTGTAATTCGATCCTTTTTAGTAAACAAAAAATTATATTTTTATTTGGACTACTGTATTGGCATTTATAACAGATGGTAGGGTCTTGGCTGGCAAATTACATGATGATAGGAAAAAAGCTTTTGGGCCTAGGAATAGCTCTGTGGCTGTCTTCAGTCTGAACTTCTGTGTTTTTTGTGATTTACTTATAGTTCTAAACAAAGATAAACTGTTAGCACCCCTCACCAAAAGGGCTCATACATACCTGTTATAAATGCCAAATTCAGTATTCCAATTAAAATAATTTGGTTTATTAGAACAATCGATCGAATCACAGAATTTTGTTAACCCACCAACAGCGGAGATACTTGACGATTTTGCCCAGGAAAATGCCAAGGGTGACCCTTGAGACACAGACCTAGCTGTGCTGCCTCCCCTATGGTTCACGAATTTGCCCGTTTTGGGGCTTGGTTTAAATACACTTTATTTCCCCTCTGGCAATATTTCCCCATATTCTCCCTTTGTGTCCCTGTTAGCTATTCAAGTCCATGGGTGTCTCCAATCAGGCTGAAAGAGTTCTTTTTCTCTAGCCAGAGTGTTAATGTTCAGTTTCAGCAGATCTTCCTGGCTGATGAATGGGTGTCGGCCAGCAGCTTTGATAAGTCTTTTGATCGCCCATCCTGCTGGGGCTCTTCTCCCAACGCCTTCCATTCATCCTCTTTCTATTCCTGGACAAGATGATCTCGGGCGGTGCCTGCCTTTTGTTTCAGCATGATGTTAGGAGACACCCTGTAGCTCACATACACAGCTATCCCATACACATATACAGAAGTTTACAGTTTTCAGTTCATTATTTATCATAAGCACATGAATTAATCATTTTACATTTATAACATGCCCCTTTGAAACAAAGCATTATATCCCCAAACCATCTGTTGCTCGGATTTACTAGGTGCTACTTCAAAACTCAGGCTGGTGTGACTGGTCAGTGATGCACTTCTGAGATTTAAAGTTTCTTGCTTCTACCCTCCAGCCTGTGGTTTCAATTTTCTGTGGAGCTGTGCTGAACAGAACAGCTGGCCTGTAATTGGGGGAGATTGCTGCAGCCACTTATCTCTGTGGGTGTTACTCCTGTTCTCAGCATTATTGCAGTTAAAATGGTTATCATTTTCATCTCTAGTGTCTTCCTAAGACAAAAATAAGCATGTGCCACTTACCTTTTCAGGGTTATTGAATCATTTTTGAATCATTTCAGTAGAGAATGATTTACTTTTTTTTTTTTTTTTTCCTCTGCTGGTCTGTGGCCCTAGCCCAGGAGAAGCTGTGCATTGTTATCACTCTCAGTATATTTAGCAGAAGGGAACAGGATCTAAATAAGCTTAAAAGTTTCTGCTTACCATGACTGGAGTGTCAAAATCCTTTAACAATCAAAAAAATTTCCAAATTCTTTTATAACCATCCATCGAAATTCTACAGGTTATTCTGCTTTTCATGCCACGTTACTGTTTCCTTCTATCTCTGAAAAGCTAGAAAGCAAAGTCCCAAGATGAAAGCTGTGCCTGGGATTACTTGGGATTAAATGATGAACACAAAAAGGGTATTAATAAGAAAACACTTGAGGGCCAGCACAAGTCTTCTTCTTACTTTTTTTTACAAGACACAGTATACAAGACACAGCCTTACACCCTGCTGGGTCTGCTCTATACCTCTTTAGCCATTTTTTTGTTTTGTTTTGTTTTAATGGTTTCTGCTAATGTGGGCTGGAACAAATATACTGGATATAGGGGGTAGGAAAACCCTTTTGCACTAATGTTCAGTTTAAAAAAAGTTTTTCAGACAAAAAGAAAGCTGGATATAGTGCATAATACAATTCTAGCTAAGGAAAGGAACTGGCTTGGAAGAGAAAGGGGCCGAGACTGAAAGCAAACACAGCACAAGAGAAATGTGAAGTGCTGTCTTATAAACTGTGTATTTCTCCTGCTTTGTCAGTTTATTCATAATAATGTCTTTAGAGTAAATAAATAAACAGTCTGGGTATTCTTTTCCATTCTTTTGCCATTTGTATACTTTATTCAAACTGTTATGAACAAATTTCCTGGTTGGGAGGGGCTGGGCTATCCCTGTCCTAGCCCCATAGCGAGACAGTCCCTCCATCCCCCCAGAGGAAACAGCAGAGCACCATTAGCATATTAAAAGAGCTCTGAGCTCTCAGAATGCAACCCCACCCTCCTCCCAATTTGTGCAGTCTCCCTGCCTTTTAGAAAAAAGTGTTTTTTTCCTTTTTGCAGAGAAGCCCATAGCTGGGGTGAGGCTGCTGTCCCTTGAAAGCGGCTGACCTCCTCCTGGCTAGAGGTAACCCCCACACCCCAGCAAGTCTGAGGACAGAGGAAGGAAGCTGCCCTGAAGGAAAGCTGCCCAGGCAAAGGAAATCCACCCCGGCAGCATTCTCCTACCTCATTAAAATGTGAAAAGAAGCAGCTCCTGTCTTGATTGCCCAGTCATTGTTTGCTGTAACTACCTTTTTTCAGCAGGGATACCCTCTGCTGTGACCAGGACAAATGCATATGCATTTGTATATGCAAATAAAACTGCCCATGAATCCTGGGAGGGTTTTTTAGAGGAAGTGCACCCAACATGGGAAGATAGATGCGTCAGAGGAGAATTAGAGAGTGCCCTGGCCGAGGAAGGAGTGGACACACCCCCTGGCCTGGTTTGAAGATTCACCATGACCTATGAGGAGTTTGGATGGAATGGGAACTGGCTGGCTGAAGTGCCTCAGTCAAACAACGGGAAACTCTCAAAGTTTTTCCCTGAGGGAAAAGAGCTGACGTCTGCTATACTGGACTGCAGTGACAGACTCATCACTGCTCTGCCCTCTGATGATTGACCAGAGAGAGCTTCTGGCTTTACCTGTGGAGACAAGGACCTGGCCCCTACTGCAGGCAGCTGAGGGAAGAACTGCAGCAGCACCTGCTCCCTCGGATTACCACAGCAGCAAGGAGGACTCCGGTCAGACTCTGCAATCCTGCTGATGACTTCAATAAAGAGCTGAATATTAATAAAGGCATATGCCCTATTCCTTTCAAAACCATTTCTTTCCAGCAGCTTTTTATCTTCCTTTCCATGGCAACTAAGAGCCTCCTTTGCAGAAGCAACACAGTCCTTCACACAACACCATCTTTGTGCAAAGGTGGGTGCTAATTCCCACCTGTTGTTAGGACTGCTAACATCATTGACCAGTATTGATGATAATGAGGCAGTTCCTAGCAGTGCATTATTAATACAGTGAAGTTACCCACAGCAGGTGGTGATCTCTAAGTTTTATTACACTAAGGCAGTCTTAAAATCTTCAAGTCATTTACAGCTTTATCACACTTTTCCAGTAGCTGTTACTGCTCAGCCATTCCCCTTTTTCTTCCTCTTGCCTTCTCAGATGAGGAAAGATCTTTGATGCTTCCATTTTCTCACTCTGTGAATGGATCAAACAGCCCCAAATCCACAGGGCTTTGGAACAGGAGGAGCACTGCAAGAGGGAGATTACAGTCAGGTAGAACAGACATGCATTTGTCTGAAGCTTGATTGGTCTGGGTTTGTAGATGACATTTGTGAGCATAAAAGTGTTAGGGAGAAGTAACAATGACATTTTTAGATAAAATAATAGTAGATTTTTAAATGTAAATTTTGTACTAAATACCACTGTAATATTACATCTTACAGGAAATTTCTGACTATTCTGAAGTGATAATCAGTTTTCTCTCCTGTAAAAGGATCCATAGTCTAAGGAGACTCTTGAGTGGCAGCCTAGATATGAGAAATGTTATTTGAATTAGGCACAGTTTATATTCTTATTCATGTTTATAGTACTTTCCAGAGGGTTTCTCTCACTTTTAGGCCTTCTTCACAAAAACACATGCAATAAAAATGTTACTGCCGCCAGCTTGTATGCCTGAAAGGTCAATTCTTCTTTTTGTTCTAACTTTATCAGTTTCTTTAATAAAAGATATTAACGCTCTTCACAAACCTGTCTCACAGAGAGAAGAAAAATATCCTCAGCTCCAAAGAAAATATCACTTCTGTTTAATGATTAAAACAAATCAGTGTGAGAGAAGACATAAGGCAGCTACCAGAAAATTCTGGCAAGTAGCAAGCTTCAGTTTTCTGGCCATTCTAAAAGTTTTTGTTTTCTTAGTGAAATTGAGCACAATAGAACAAGAAATCATTCAAGGCCATGGTTAATACATCAGGGAAAGAATCCTTCCTTCCTGACAATGTGGACTATGCCCTTCTTCATTCCAGAAGGTGCTATAGCAGCTCAGTACCAATTCCATTCCTTCAGCCTGATTCATGGAACATACCCTCTGGGAGAGGAGACCAGCACCTCCCAACTCCCATCTTTCACTGCTGGAAAGGACTGAGGTGACTTTCAGAAGGCACCACTGGATTTATCAGGGGAAACTGATGGGAGGGCGCTGCCTAAAGCCTTGAATATGAACACACATCAAAATCATAGGAGATTATTACTAATAGGATCATTCAATAATCACTAATAATCACAATAATCACAATGTGACTAATAATCACAATTAATAACAAACAACAGTCATTACATTGCCATAAAAAATAACAACTGTGATGTTAAAATAGTATTTTTTCTAAGAAATATGTAAGTAGTTAATACTAATTAATAGTAACAAAAAAAACCCCACTGCAATTCCATAAAATGTAACAGTAATTAATAGTAACAAATTCAATCACATTTATATAAAATATAATAACTCTGATAATACAATAGTTATTAGTACTATATAGTAGTAACAAACAAAAATGATTACATTTCTCTTAAATGTGACAGTAATTGATACTAATTAATAGCAGCAAACAGAAACCGTTATATTTATGTAAAATCTGATGGTCATTAATAGTAATGGTCATTACATTTCTATAAATATAAATTTACAATACTTAGTCATACCATTTCTCTAAAATATAATATTAATAATAGTAATGCTAATAAGATGTTAGCCTAGTGCAGGTAACCAGACCTGTGGTGTTTAAATGAAGGAGAACAAAAACCCCAGTTGCAATTTCGAGCTGGTGCATTTTTGTTCCAGGTTCAGCATTTAAATTCCACCCCTCTCTCTGGGTGTGAATATGAGACAAGTTATCCCTGTGTGACAGGGAAGAGCCAAGCCTTTGCAGAGTTCATCAGCACTCTGTGCTTTGCATGGTCACTGCGTGATTATTCAAAGGTGTTTGTGGAAAAATAAGTCCAAAGTTCAGCTTTGGGGGATGACCAATCTTTCTGCACCATTTAAGCACATCATCTCACTTCTAAGTGGTACTGATTACAACAATTCATGGGCAACAACAGTCATTTTCTGAATGGAAGGGTGAGAGAAATGTGACCCTGTCATAGAACAAAGCCCATGCTCCAGTGAGCGGTGCTAACAGGGGCTGAAGGCTGGGGGGGGCTGCTTCCCCGTGCAATTAAATGCATCTCATTGGTATAATGCCTTCACATTTAAACAGCTTAATTTTTAAATCACCAGATAATTGTGTAATTGTGGTATTTCTGTTCCCTGTGATGAACCTGTCTAATGGTTCTGTGAAAATAAAATTGCCTGCAAGCATCCCCAGCTCTGGTCCGTGGTGTCACTGTGGGGCTCGGAGCTGAGCCCTGGTGCAGGTAAATGATGTTTGACTTGGCAAGTATATTTACACCTATAGGGCCAGGTCACTTCTCATTGCAAGAAGGACATTACTCATGACATTCCTCAGTGTGCTTCCACAGGCCAGTCAGGTTTCTGATTTCTGCTTCTGATTTCTCCTTGTAGCAGCTCTTTTGCAGAGTGTTGCAGCTGGGAAGCTGCACCACTGCTGTCAAAGGACGGTCAAACCATTACAAACAGACTTGCTGGACTCTCCTGAAAAAGATATACCCAAAGCATTTTGAATAGGCAGGCGAGTCTCAGTGTTCTTTTTGTCTTCCCATTTCAGTAAAACACAAGCCATTTGCTAAATACATGTAATTGGAGTCAAATTTTGTATAAATGTTATAAATGGTATAAATGCCTGTAAAAAATAGGGATAACCCGAAGGGTTAAAAACAGCTAGGTGGTACCAATTAAGTACATCAGGAGATTTGGGAGAAAAGGCTGGATTTGTGCAAACAGGATGTTTGTGCTTTGTTAAAGCCACCACCAATGTCATGGGTCTGTGCAGGAATCAAGTTTAATTTGTTAAACAAATTTATTTCTGCAGCAGTATTTCAACCCAAATACTTACTGCCTTATCTTAGTATTTTCTTCACTGATGTAACTGTAAGATATTCTTGTAGTTCCTTGACTTTAGTTTTATTAATTTAAGCAAGCCTAGCAAAGCTATTTGAACATGTCTTTAACAGAGATGCCATCCTTCCTGTAACCAGCCTGGCAGTGCTTTTGTTATCCAGTCCAATAAAGGGATGTGTACAGTTGCAAGGGGGACTGTTAGCACTGCTCTAAAAGAAAGCATATCAATGGCTTTTACAGGATTTGTTTGAATTATACCAGAAAACACCATGCCTGCTGTATGAAAAGAACACTGGTTTGGTTTTTTTGTTGTTGTTTTTTTTTTCCTTAGCAGTGGCAAATGTATCTGTCACAGCCACAGTAAAACAAAAATACTCCCAGGCCTTTTTTTTCTCTTCTGTAACTTCCAAATGAAGAACTGCAGAAGTTCTTGCCCCCTGGGACATGAATTTATGCAGTAAGTCTTGTGATAGTAGGATCCAACATATTTCCTTGTATAACTAAGTTAATTTTTTGTTGTACCTGTTGAAAGGCATTTAGTTCTGTGGACATACAAAGACAGCCCTGATTTCTGCTTTAGCATCAGTTGAAAATTTAAAACAGGGAAGATTTTCCCACACAGTAATGAATATTTTAATCAGAATTGAACTCCTGATCACCTTTCTGTGTCCCCTACCCTAATTTGCTTCTGCCTCTGAGTGCTATACAAAACCTGTAAGGGGAACAAAGCCTGAGTAGGCAGACTTCAAATGAGCATTTTAGAGCTTTACCTTGAGAGGAAACCTTTGTAATTTCAATATCCACGTGTTTGGAAGAGCTATTAAAATACATGGTTCTTTGAGCCACTGCTTTGTTTCTTTGAGCCACTTCACTGCTTCACCTTCCCACCTTGCTATACAACAGCCAGTGCACTCCATTCCTGTTGAGAGATTTAAATTGTGAGCTCTTTGGGCCATGGGTTGTTACCTTTTAAGTTTTTAGTCCCAAGAAGCCAGTGACCTTGACTGGACACAAAAAACACACAGTAAACAAATTACTCCTTAAGTATTTCCAGAGTCTTTCTTTGGCACCACACAAATTTTTCACCCACACTGAATATGTCTCCAGCTGAAGGCAAATTGTCTAAACTATTTGCATGGTACTCTGCCTTCTTTATGAATATTTCAGCTTCTAACCTAATCTGTGTCTACTACACCTTCTGTTTTTTACCATTTTTAAGGACAAATGAGGAATTTCAAAAGCCAAGAACACTTGAGAGTATGTAAACTCTAAGGCAAAGATTCCAAAAAAATTGGTGACGTTATGTTCCTACCTTGTTACAGGATGTTAAACAGCACCACGCCTCTACGTTTTACTAAGCTGGAAACAGACTGGAATGCAACGGAAAACAATCTCTAAAAGCTTAAGAAATATAATTGTACATGTTGAGTGCCACTGTGTTTAAAGATTTTTTTAAAAAACTGAACCAGACTATCTAAGATTTAAATACCAACTTGAGCTGTCAAAAATCACTACAGATGTATGTAAAATTATTTTTCATGTAACAGAATCTAACTCTTGTCTCTCGCTGGGTTTTGGACAAAACTGGCTGATAACTCACACTACAGTTACATGAAAACATTACTGTCAAAAGCACAGAAAATTCAGTTTTCTACTACATTTGTAGTAAAAAAGACTTCTAAAAGCTTATAGTTGTAAAAAAAGAAAAAAAGTAACTCATATATGAGAAAAACAGTGGTTTAAGATTACTGCTTTTGCCAAGTGTCAAGTAAAAGCATTAGATATTCCACTACTTCATGAAGTCAGAAGATGGTAAAGAATTGCAATTTAATGTCATTATGTAGACACACTCCTAGAATATTGTCATCATCTACTACTTGAGACAATGAAACCAGACAAAAAATGTCACCTTAAAATAAGAAGGATTTTATACTGGAAATAAACTGAACACATATGGCAACCCATGCACTACTCAAATTAAACCAGTCAATTCATATTTAAAACTCATCAATATTCTCGAATTTAGGAGAAAAAACTCTTTAAATGATCCCCCTATAGATGGCACTGCAATTAATAACATGCTGAGTGTAAAATGTGTGTGGTTTTTCCTTCTCCTGTGGTTTAACACGTTGACAGGATTCTCTTGCAGATTTCTCTTTTAAAGTCCACAAGCCAAAGAACTTCAAGCACATGGGCTTTCCAGTGTGAAGTTGTTGATATTGTCATAACTCTTATTGTCATTGGACCTTAAATCCCAGATGAGGTAACTACTTCATTATCTAGAGAATAGTAACTATTCAAGGTATGGAAAGGAAGGAATAAAAGGAAGATCTTTACCCCTAGATTTTCAGAGCTTGAATAACATCTACTGTTCAGAAGATATGAAACACTGCAAAATATCTCTGTTCAACAGAAGAAAGAAAGAGGGAGACAGACAAAGCAGGATTTGAGGTCCATTCTTGGATGTTTTTGAAGGATAAGTAAATGTCTGCAAGTACAATGCAGACACAAGAGGCATAAAAATGCTTGGGGCTTTTTTAGCCTATTGAAGACTTTTGTTTTGGGATAGAAATTCTCACATCACAAGGCTTTCAACATAACCTCAGCACTTCCCTACAATTTAATTTCTTTATTCAGACCACAGAAAGTTTTCTCACTGGAAAAGCACAGACAACTGGAGGGAAAGAAGCCTCACCTTAGCACTGCTGAATGAAACACAGATGTAGAAGGACAGCAGAGGTTCTTTTTCGTGGTAATAAAGTTTCTGACAGTCCTTAATGTGATTTCCTGCATCAAGAGAAGCCACTAATACAAGTAAGTATTGGCAAGGTTTGTTTTGCAGTTTTCATTGCTAGAAATGATCTGTTCAGTTCTGCTAAAGGGACAGATAATGTGTGGGTGTGGAGGAAAAGGGCTCTTTGCCTCATGTTGTTGGCTTCTCATCCACTACACTGTGTTTGCTGATATGATCACAGTATTTTCCATGACAAAATGGGTTTTATCAAACTTCTGTTAGGAAGGGTTCAGAATGTAATTAAGATCAGTCTAGAATAGTCCAGTGCCATCCTTAGTTTTAGAGAGAACTATATCTTGGAGACCCAGGTTAATCTTATCCCTGTATCCATCAAGCTGCTAGCAATTTTGAATTAATGGCGAAATAGAACTGCTGAGGAGTTTTCCCATTCTTAAATATTTTACCCCTTAGTGCTTCCATTAGCAATATGTGCTTCAAAGAGATGAGAGTATAGGTGATCCTGTAAAGTACCTTCAAACTAAGACTACTGTGACATGTATTTCACACTCAATTATTGATGCATTCGGGAATGAAAAATATTAGAGACAGAAGGCACTGATAAGGAGACACTCTATTTATTTATCTGAACTGCTGAACCACGTGTGCAGTCTGACTGGAAATTTCATCTGAGTTTAAGTGTGTTTGGAATTAGAGGCAGTTATCTGACCTTGGCACTTATGCTTTTCTTATAATTGCTTTTGCAAGAAAAAAAAAAAAAAAAAAAGCTGAAATAGAAATATTTCCCAAAGAAAGGCCTAAGATTAACACAGTTTGACTTATTAAACTCAGTAACACCACCAGCCTAGTGATACCTGTTCACTCTCAGCCAGGATGTGTGATCACTCTCAGGGATGCCTGGTCACTCTCATATCAGGCACCACTGCTGCTTGCAGCAACTTCTGCATCCAGTTTCCTTAGTGTTTTTTAAGTTATCTTACCATTTTACATGAAATTACAGGTGGATAACTGAAAGGAAACCCCTCCCCGCCCCATTTCTACCAACAGCTGCCAGATATTTTCAAACCTGAAAGTAAGGATGAGACCCATTCCAGTAAAACTAACCATGAAGGGCAGCAGAGATTCTCTTACTTCCCCATCCCATGCCCCATTAGCAGCACAGACCAGTTTGCCTTTGAGCCATTAGCCCTGTGCTTCCCTTGTTCCCAGCACAAACTGCAGGGAAGCACAGGATCAGTGCATTGCTGCTGTGCCCTGCCCCTGCAGCCTTTATATGGAGAGGCAGAATCTGCAAGCCAAGATCTTTTCTTTGTCTCAGGAGCAGCTGCAGCTCTCCTGCGCTGCACAGGCATCTGTCTTGTGGCAGTTATAATCTTATTTGGAGTTATCTCCTCCTCTGTCTTATCTGCTTTCTTCTCTCAGGAGAATTGAGCTGCTTTCCATGTGGGGCCAAAGACTGCATACATTGAATGAACTCACAGCAGGAAACCTCAAGACCTTTTTGGGACAGGCCACGTCATTTCAGAGCACTGTGGGGAAAAGGAACCAAGCAGTTCCTTGAACTGCTTCTGCAGTGTAGAGCAACTACGACCTTTCTGCAAAGTTTAAGGCTGGGCCTGATGAACAAAAGGATTTCTAGTCTGTCCCCAAGATGTTAAATATACACAGGCAGCCGTTCCATATAGGATGAAATTAAATAACTTCCTCTATTCTACACAGTAAGACCAAATTGCTACAATTGTTCCATTAAATGCCACACACAGAGAGGATGAGGAATCAAGGCAGCCCGTAGATTTTTCACTGGTTCTGTCAGCAGCACGTGTCTGCCTGCTACAAGGAATACCTAGGACTAGAATCCATATGTTTCCTGTCAGCCTGGGAGACAAATGCAGCACAGTCTCTGTGCTCCCAGCTAACAGAGGGAGTAAATGATATATAAAGGCCCTCTTTGTCCCAATCCATGGATAGAAGGTATTGCACAGACAATGACAAATGTGATGGCTGCCTGCTGGTCGGGGAGAATCAGCCACTGCAGCTGCGAGCTGATCCAGAAAAAACACAGCTTTATTTTATGCTCATGGGTTTGAACCCAAGCTGAACGTGTTTGTAAATGACTGGGGTGCCATTGTGGCTTGGCTCCCATCTCGTGCTGTGAACCAGGCTGGTGCCACAGGATCCCGATCCGCTGCCAATCTGCATGGGAACAGTTCCTCCCTCCTGGGAGCAAGGGCATCCCAGCTGTTTGCTGTCACAAGCACCAAATTCCCAGAAAGACTGGGAGGACCTGAGAGGAGATTGTGCTGTGTTTGTTGTAATGGTCTGCCAGTGCTGCACGACTTCCACTCTGTCAAAATGTGACTTCCAAGTGGCAATACCAAAAAAGCTGGCTATCATTTCTGCTAGGCTCAGCTGCCTAAATTGTGTGAAGGAAAACAAAAGGTCACATCAAAGTAAAGTTTCACTTTTGCTCCTCCTTTATTCCTCCCTCCTCCTCCTCCTTCTACTTCCCATGTTCTAGCAGAGGAAAGGTTCAGGTCCCTGTAGAAATATATGGCAATCTTAGTACATTTTATACAAAGAATCATATTGGAGGAAATTTTTACAATTAGGCTCATCCCCAGACAAAAGGTGGAGTTGATGTCCCCGGACTCCTCTAACTGATGAAGATACACTGCTCCTAAAAGGAATTACGACCCACCAGATGGGGTGAGACCTGTCTCACAGCAGTGGCCATGAAGTCCTGCTGGTGACACCTGATGTGTTTGGCTGACTTGAGAGCACGGGTTAGGGCTAAGCTTCCATCTTAGACTACTAAACTTAAGCATTATTACATCCAGCCAAACATTAGGCTTTTAAACTCATACACCACATTCATCACTGAACCACTCTTTGTGATGTGTATTACTGTTAAGTAATACACAAACCTGCAATTTCAGAAATAAAATGTGACACCTCTCAGGCAACTGGGGCAGCAGTGATCATTCTAGAATAATACCACTGAAGTAAGAGATGCTGTTGGCTGTTATTACAGGCCTGTTTCCATAAATCTCCTATAAAATCCATATGCACAGTAACCATTTGCAAGTGAAAACAGTGGCTGATGTGTGCAATTGTTTATTCTGAATACAGAGCAGACATCTGCATGAGCAAACCGATGTGCATGCAAATTTCCTCCAAAACTCACAGAGACAGTTTTGAGCCAAAGCCACAAATGCCTTTTGGAATATTCCCGTTGATTTCAGGGATTTTGCCCACAAATGTTATTTCCACACCACTGACTTTACTCCACTGCTCTTAAATATCAAGAAGAACCTTAAGTTTTCTTTACTTACAGCACAGTTAAACTGATACTGAGTCAAACCAAGCCCAAATATTACAAGAAAGATAATCTCAAGAAGTAAGCTTGATAGTCACTAAATAATAAAGCATAAAGAATCATACTGCTATTTGTCATCTCCAGCAGTGGATATTTGCAAGCAAAACCCAGAGATTTCCTCTATTTATTTACCTATTTTCCTCTCCAGGAAGTCTGTTTAATGAGGAAAAATCACCAAACTCCTAAACCCTATGTGTATAGGTTAAAGCTTTTCAGTAAAGAAAACTCTTCATAAAGCTCAAACATGTCTCACAATTACATTTTTCTGTTGCTGCTAAGGGATCAAAAAAACTAAGTGTGAAAATAAAATATGCTGAAAAGCTTTTGAATTCTGTAATTGTGTTCATGTTGCAAGGGGTGTTTGTTTTATTTGTTTGGTTTTGGTTTAAATTGGAAGGCTCTCAACAACTGGAAAGCTACCAGGTTGTTCTCAGGTGGAAAAGTACCACCAACGCTCTAATATCACGCAAAGAACCGAGGGTTATTTGGTGCATCTCTGTACCGTACATTTGCTGCTATCTAAGGGTTTGGGGCTCTTCATCTTCTCTTCTGTGGGCACAGGGGCATCTTCTACTTCAAATTCTCCCAGCCACCACAGGCAGCCACCATCTGTGTGCACCAAACCACTGGTCAGGTCTCAAGCAAAAATGAAGAGTGGCAAACAAGCAGCACTGACTCCAGCATTTCAAAGGGCTGATCAGTGTGGGAACAGTCACTTGGTTTGCTTTGCCAAATTCTCTCAGGATTCCTCATGAAAAATTAAAGCTTCTATTCCTTAGGCTTAAGCTGCCACACTTTAATAAGATGAGTTGTTGTTCTTGGTTTGCTGACTGATAAGGTTTGGAGCACGTTTACTTTTGCATTCTGTTGCATGTAAGCTGGCAGTGAGCTAGAAGGAATAATTTATAAATGAGATGAATTTGTATAGATTAGCCAAGTGCCTACTGACTGAGGGTATAGCAATGCCTAAATATTTAGATGAATTAAGCAGCAAGGAAAGATAAATATTCTTGAAAAGAACATATTTAGTAGGCTACTAAAGTATAACTAGGAATAAATAAAAACAAGCAAAGAACAAACATAAGAACACAGAGGAAAGGTGTAGCAGGATAATGAGGCAAAGAGAAAAAGTTTGCATGTCTTTATTCATACCTCTCCCATCACTAAGTCTAAGTTTATAACCTCCAAAATATAAAATACTGGTTAGGTGAATGATCCTGGCTGGTCTGTATCATTATTTTCAACTGAGCAGCTCGGGACACACATTGTCTTTGTTCTCCATGTTAAAGTAGCTGCTTTACAGTCCTGCCACTGCCTGTAGACAAACATATGTCTCCTTTTATATATGCACATCCATATGTACAGATAGGAAAGGATTATGTGATGTAGCCCCCCCTTACCTTGGAACACAAAAATGATGGTGTAGATTCCTGTCTGCCTCCTGATTCTAACCATCTAGGAGGGGGGAAGAAGTATTTCTCTCACACTGAATAAACCATCATCACATAGACTGGTCAGGCACAAATCTTCTAGTCTTTCCTGTAAGCTTTGCACTGCATTTGTGGTGAGGTGTTTTTTTTTTTTTTTTTCTCCTCTTTCCTTAATGGAGAACAAAGGATCACCAGGCAAGGTGACACAGCGAGTGGACAACCTCTGTAGTATCCAAGTACCTCCCCCAGTATTGCTTTCAAACTTTCCTAAATAAAAAGATAAATCTAATTACTTCTCAATTTTCCACTTCAGGATGAAAATAAGTTTGAAACAATAGGATAGGGGTAAAAAATGGAAAGAAATATTAAGCACAAGTGAAAACTATCTATTTCTCCAGTAATCATCTCATGGGATTCTTAGACAGAGATGTTAAAAGTATGCTTTAGGAGTAAGAAGCATAATTTCAGTCTTTCAGAACTTGTGTCTTTTACTGATATGAGTTCTTGTCTCTAATAATTATGGAGGTCTGGGCAAGGTAATTAAATGAAAAGGAAAAATAGGGTTTGGGTTGTTGTTTTACTTATTTGAGTAATGCATACTTTGTACAGTTCACCTTTTAAAAAATATAGTCTAAAATCTCTAGAGAGCAGACTAATAGCTCTGAATAATCCTAGGGAGAGCTTGACTTCTTATTAATTGGTCTGCTAAATCACAAAGTGGTTATTGCCTGCATATGTTTAAAAATAGATAGCAGGATCTTAATCACTACTTTTAATCTTGAAATTCTTTCTTTAGGTAGTAAAGACTGCAGTTCTCTGTGGTTTATATCTTATCTTGTTACTTCTAAAAGTTATTAGATTCCTTCTCACAAGAGTCTGGTTTGTTTTCTTTGTTTTGTGTAAGTATACTTGAAGATGTGCTAGAATGTCAAAGAGAATTTACAGTTTTGTATAACTTTGGAAAACTTGCAACTATTTAAAATAATCCCATTGTTTTCATAAAATCATAATATTTCCATCTCATGTCCTCATTATGTGGAACATGTCAACTGTACTTCAAAAATCTATATTTACTTTATTGTCAGAACAAACAAAAATTCTAGCACAGGGAGCCAGCTAAACTAGAAAACATTTCAAGTAAAATGGTTCTCTTGACTCTGGGCATGGCCTTATCCAATGAATTTCCCAGGTTATAATTTTTTAAGTAATTTACTGATAGAAGCTGTTAAAATAGTTATTTGACCTTTCTGAAGTAAGTGAATCTAAAGTATGAGCACTTACTGGATTATTTAAATTTCCCACCTTCCCTCACTGATTTCTCCCCTTCCCTTCAGTGTGTTTATTAGCACTGATTACTTCTTGCTTGTCTCAGAAGATAATTTTTAAATTTCAAAAATCAGCATAGAAGAATTTTTTGAGCTTATGCTGTGAGGTGAATTTTACCACCAAGCATCATTAAGATTTCAGTCTCATTTCAGGGAGAGACAGTTCCACAGACTGCAAGGAAGAACAGATTATTCCACAGATTAAAGACAAAACCCAGAAGTATACATGATGACAGCTGCAAGAGAGCTAATATATTTTCAGTCTCTGCAAAACATTAGGTTTTCTCAGCTGAGTAATGGAGTGAGAAGTTATAGGGTTTATATTATGTATGTTTTCAAAGCCATAAAAAAACCAGCCTCATTTCTCTTCATGAACACTATCACAGTACCAGAACACTTCCCATTTGATATGGAGCCCAGTCAATAAAAAGGTAACTATTTATGGCATTCAAACTGAGGTATGGAATTTCAGTCATTAATGAAGTTCTAAACCTGTATTTTTAAGAATTTCATAGAAGTGGCATATATCCCAGCCTTTAGGGAGCAAGGCAGGTTACACACTTGAACAGAAAAATCCTGGATCTACTCAAAGTGATGACAAACTTACCAAGCATGCAACGATGTTCCAAGGAAGTTCATTATTATTGACCCAAAAAGACAGAGACAGACAAGGAAATCACATTCTTCAATTCCTTGTCTCACCTAAAAACACTAAAACCCAAAGAACTTCCTGTCTGCTTAATCTGTGTGCCATCAGCTGAAACAACAACAATCCATTTAAAGTTTTACTGACACTTGGTGCTGATAAACCTCCATCTCTTATCACCTCTTTATGAAATGGATCAGACAAGTCAGAGTGGAAGCCTTTAAAGATATTAGCTGAAAATCAAAATGGAAGGGACTTTTTTCCTGACATTTGTTCTCACTCTTTGACACTTCCACATTAAGAATAAATAGTATGGTTCTTCTCTTACAGGGTACCTGGTAGATTAACATTAACTCTTTTGGAAAACTACAGATAATCTCAAAACCAGCTTAATTCACACCTAGTTATTTGTTAAACCAATAAAAGCAATTTGTTCCCATCTTCCTGGATCTACATCCACCTAAGAAAAATGAACATCCACCTCTAAGAAAAGAATTATAACTATTATTTTCATTGTGATTTTAACACATGCTTTATGGTTTAGTAAGGTGTGTGAGCTTTCTCTTTAAAAAGAGTTACGAGAGGTACAATCTACAAAATGTAAAGTCCACCTTGTACCAAAACTCTGTTCTCCTGATAATAAGAACCAAAATATTCCGTGTGTTATGCAGTGTTGTTTCTAATATGAGAGGAGCAAACAAAATCCTTCCCAGATTCTGCTGAGTGGAGAGCCAGTGGTTGGGCTTGGGAATGCCTCAAAGAAAACTGTGGTGTGGCCTTGCTGGCATCCACCACGTCACAGAACAAACTGCTGCTGTTCTGAAGGTGAGGCAGCTGCACACTTTTGGCAAATTCACTGCCCATTCTACACCCCTAACACAAAACCCCACAAACCTCCCAGTAAAATGTTCTGTGCTGGAATGTCTAGTAGAATAAGGGCAACAATCCTTCCTTGCACTTTCTAAAACCTGCATGGTACATTACATGAAACTACCTACCTATGGAATTGTTGGTCTTCACTTCTGGAAAAATGCTAAAATATTTGTAGTATTTCCACTGAGTTACAGTACTTGTGACATAGAAACAAAGACATGTGATCCAGACCCTTCATTAACTAGAAAATTTCTTGGACTTCTTAAACCTAGAAGACAGCAGTGAGACGACTGAGGTTTCCCAAGCTTCTCTGCAACATTTTTGTTTAGAAATTTAGGTTACATTGAGTTTTCTCAATGACATTTTTTAGGTTGTTTGAAAGGCACAGCTTCTTTGAAGGAATTTTCTGAAGCATCTTTCTTATTGCTGCCCTGGGTTTGCTCTGGTGAGCAAACATTTTTAGGAAAACTGGTCTTTAAGCAAAGGGGATGAAGAGACAGAAGTACTCAATCCTGCTGTCTGAAGCTGCGTTTAGAGGGAATTGCTAATTTCACCAAGTTGATTATTTCATTTATTCTGTCTTCCTATTCCTATTTTCATGTATTAAAAGGGTAAGGAATAGACTGCTCTATTGAGAAACCTCCTTCTCATAGAAGTTAATTTTACCTCGTTGTTGATGTTTGTCAATAGATGCTTAAAAGAATCAGTTGGTTTTCCAGCTACTGTTGCAACTAATAACAGACTGTTGGGAACAGCAGCGAGGTGCAATAGAGATGATGATAAAAGCATACTGATCCATGGAAAAGCAATGGAGGGGAAACAAAATGGAACACTGCAATATACCAAGTGTCATCACCATTAAGTTAACATTACATTCGCTCTTTGTGATTGTGGAGACCACGTTCTCTTCTAAAATATTTAGAAATATTATCTGTCTACTCATGTACAAAACTCCACTTCAAGTTAAGCTCTTCACCTAGTATGTAAAATAACAATTCCCTTAGAAAATACTATGAGTTTTTCACCTAATTTGAATGTTTTCCAGTTCTGGGAATGTACAGCTATCTTTTCCTCAAGCAATGTTTCTGACACCAATCCTAGCAAGAACACATTTTTGACTCAGATCAATTCTAGATTGATTACTGGGGTGATTTTCTTCCTCATTTTGTGAGTTCCAGATGAAAAAGCATCATTTGCTGTATATAAGTAAATATCACTTGCTGTCTTTGGTTAGAGGCAGGGGAGAAAACACCTGGGGTTTGGTTCTATGAGTTTTTTGGGGGAGGGATATCTGCTTGTACAAATGAAAAATGCTGCATGATTCAGGAATCTGCATTTACAGTAGTAAAGATTTCAGCACAAAAAACCGAACCAAATCCAACCAAAAAAACAAAACAAAACAAAATAAACCCAAAAAACACCACCAACTCAAAAACCAATGAAACGGTCTTCCATTACTGGTACATTTGGTAATTCAAAAGCACCAGGAAATTATCTCAGCTACTCAGTAAAAGTATCTTTCATGTGGGGAAGGTCACAACTACCAAAAGGTTCCAAAAGCCTTCCTGTCTGTGATCATTTGCTGCTCCATTTTCCCACCTTGCTCATCAACAGCTATTTTTATTTTTGTGTCTCTCAGTTCGGTTTTCTCATACCACACACACAGAGTAAGATGCAATCACACCCAGTAGCTTCTGATCATGGCCAAACCCCCTCAATTTACTGCTGCAATCATCCTTTGTGTCAGAGAGATACACCCTGTCACTTACTCCAGATTATCTGGTTTCCCCCCCCGTGCCAAAATCCTCCCATTTCTTTGACGTTCCTGTATGGAAAGGAGCTGTCACACCTCTGAGCCCATGCAGTTTCTCAGCTTCTACAGTTCTTTCAGGTCATTGCTCCCTGAATAATTGGGTGCTAATATTAAATTTTTCTCACCCCATCACAAGATCCTCTAATATTCTCAAAGGAAAGGAAAGAGAAGCAGATAAAAATAATTCTCTCAGTAAGTAGTCTTACCAAAAATGGTGTGAGTTGTCATACTTTAAGGATTATACTGCACTTGAAACCATGCCAAAAATTCTTGAGACTTGACTTCAAAATGCAGATTTGTACTTCTGCAAACTGGGTGTAAAAGGGGGTAACATGCAGGCCTATTTATTATTTTTCTGCCTCCTAGCTTTGGGTTCTTATGGAGTTTATGTCTATCTAAATATCTATCCAAACAACCAGGCAGTAACTCAAGTACTCTCTAATTACTTGTGGAAGTTTGAACAAATAATTTGCTGTAACTTTCCACTTCCCAGTTTTCCAAATCTATAAAGCATGGCATAAAACCACTGCCTGAGGGTTTCATGAGGGGAGCTGCACACACAGTGAGTTAGTCAAGTATTTGCTTTCCAGGAAGGGAAGGTGTGAACTGAAAATAAGAAAAGAAATCAATTTCAGTCCGGAACTGCAGCTACTAAAAGCTGGAGGTGTTGTGGTACCCTACAGCTGCTCTTGCCTCAGGGCCTTTCAGACCTACCTGAATGTCTGGGCCATGCACATCAAGATGACTTTGCACACTTTGTACATCCCACAGGAGCTTTGGCTCTGGAAATAGTATACTCACTTCTCCTCAGTGCAGGGTTTACTGGGTAGTTACTCATATTTCAAGAAACACAAATACACAGCCAACGATGTAGGACTTGTCCTCTGGCACTCACACAAGTTCTTCACTACTTAATAACTAAGAACATGATACAGAAAGTCACTTTGCAGGGTTAGGCCCACATTCTAAGTGTCCTGCTGATGAGGCTGGGCTCTGTGGCCAGGCCAGGAGACACAGACAGCCAGGGCAATCAGTTGAAACATCAAGAGAATGAGCAACACAAATGCTAATAAAATCTTATTTCTGTTCTGCAACTAAACAGCTTTATGAGCAAATCCTGTAAAAGTTAACAGATCACAACCTTTTAAAAGAATCATAAAACTACATCCAAAAAAATTTGCTGGTTAAATGCAGATTATTTATAGATAGGCGTGCATATTATACACACATAGCACTATGTTTATATTGGATTTCACGAGTACATATTTATAAAGTAAACCAACTATGGGATCATAAATGATCAAAGTCATCATTTTACAGTCCACATAATCTTAAAACAATTTCCCACTTTAGACCCAGTTTGGAAAAAAACCCAAGTGGATTGCAAATCTTTTTGCCCATTAATCCCTCCCTGGAAGATAAACCACCAATCAATATTTTTAACAGCTTTCTGATATTTCACACCCAGTCACTGCTGTAATTGTGGGCAGGAACAAAGCACTGAGCTGTTGAACTTAAACCTACTCAGAAATCCTATTTTTAAAAAGTCATACAGAAAAATGTAATCTATCCTTTTCCTCCTGGTTTTGTAAAATCCCTGTCATTACACTGAATAACAGTTAAGTACTCCCCATAAGATCGTGGAATAATGATCTTAGGAAATTTGAGTATTATGGTTGCATTCAACTTTCACATCCATCCTGACAGATTTTACAGGAAGGTAACCATGTGACCCTGAATTAGCACGGAATCCAGAGTGGTCCTCAGTGCCATCATCATCCTCAGTGCCATCATCATCCTCAGGGCCATCACTTGGTAGCTCACGACAGGTGAACACTCCTAAAGATCTGAGGTGTGCTGTGTGTCCCAGGACTCTCCCCAATTCCTGCCTCCTTCTCAGACAAATGCTGGGTGGCTGGAGAGGCAAGCAAGCCACCCAGCACACAGCAGCCTTAAGGCCAGCAGTCACCATGCAGCTGGCAGGCAAACACCTTATTTCAAGCCTCTAAAGCATGTTCTTCCAGTAAACAATAAGTATAGGACCCAAAATTATTCGGTAAGTGGAAAAGAGTCCCTATGCCAAATTTCTGGTGCTGTGACTATGTGCATACCAGTGTGTACCAGCAGAGGTACAGGCCTTATTTCCCCAAAACCAGGGATAGCATTAAGACTGATAATAACCTAAGACTGAGCAGCATCTTGTGCTGTGACTAAGCTCTTGATAAAAGGTTCTGGAAGTCCTGTAAGAATTGTGTTTTAAAGTCAAGTTGGTTATAGAATAGCTAGAAGCACCAGTGAAAGCTTCCCTATTGTTTTCCTGTGCCTGTTTTGCAGACAGACTTGGAGAGGTCAGTTTCTGATAAAACCATAGAAGACAGGAGAGTTAATGACTCACATCTGCAATTTTAAATTATTCAGTTACCACTTGAGCACTAACCACAGGCACAATAAACAGCAGCTAATACGAGTCATGCATGTTTCATAAAGGAAACTGAACACTCTGGAGTATATTACATTCGCTCTGAAAACACTCACAGTGTTTTCAACAATATTTAAGACCAGTTCTCCCTACTATTACTTTAACTTTCTGCAGAGGTACCTCTCATTGGTTTGGAGTTTTACTGAGCCACAGGAAACAGATTGCAATCTATTAAAAAAACCTTTTCTTTTAAAGTCATATAGACAGGGGAAATCGTCTCTGAATGGATTGGCTCAGTTTCCCTGCAGCCTGTGCAATCCTCCTTTGCAGGGGCTGCAGAAAACAGCTGCTGCCAGATGTGCCTCACACTCTGCTGAGACATCCAGAAGACTGCATGCTCTCCAAAAGCCAGACACACTCCCAAGGAACAGGATGGTGCCACCAGATTGCAGTGACCCATCAGTGCAATGACAGTCTTTCCTTGTTGGATTCCTGGGAGCAGTCATGTGCTCACCCAACACTTGCAGCCTCCAGCAGGCAGCTTCTTGTATTGTCAGCAGAGTTGGAACATGACCAAAGAACCTTTTCCCACTTTGAAACACTGAACAGACACCCAGAAGAGGGAAGAAAGTAGGAAGTACTGAAAGGAACCTTAGAAATACAACTTTAGGTAACTTTCTGGCAGCTAATATTAAGAACCTGGGTCCCTCATAGTACCTTCTTTAATTCAGTTATGACTGAGAAAACCTGAACAAAGCTCACTCTAATTGTTACTCAATTTTCCAGGAGAACCTTCTGATGAACTTACCTGCAGTGAAGGCTCTCCTGTTACTGTTGGCAGTATTATTAATAGCAAAGCTTTTGAGACAGAAGAGCAAAGAAAAAAAGCGGGATTAAAAGATAAAGTTCAAACCTCCACAGAAGCATTTGGCATGAAGTAACAGTTTGCTAAAGCACAACTGAAAATGAACAGAAAATGTGACTTTAAACAGGTGCATCATGAACACCTCTGAAAGATGGAGAGAGGCACTGCTAGAGCCTTAGGCTGTTAACTCCTGTTCTTGTATGGGCCTGGCAAAGGTAATATTTGCATAACTCTGCTACCCTGAGACTGCAGCTCACTGAGCTGTTTGCCATCTCTCCTTACACTTCTCAGCTTTTTCTTCTGTAATTGGTTCCCTACCCTTGACCTGGGGAGACGGTGCTGTGTAGCAACACCCTGCCAGCAGAATATTTGTACCTCTGAGGGATTAATGGCACCACTCTCTACAAAAATGTCTCTATTGAACCAACACGGCTGCTCTTATAGTTCAATTACAGAGCAGTCATCCAGGAATTGAAGATGACTTCTGAGGCAGGAGAACTCATGTCCCTCCAGAAATGATGCTTTTTCTCCAGCTGTGAAACCATGACCCCTCAGGATCCAAGTCATTAAAAGAGCCTGACTATCACAGGATCTGCCATCTGATTACTGCAGTCTGTCTTCAAAAGAGCTCTTCATTCACAAAGGTATTAGCAGGGAGTTAAAGTGCCATCAATTTCTCTCTGCTATTTCTTGGATAGCTGTTTCCTCTCTTCCAGCTAATAAGGTTAAAGAAGGAGAGATTGTCAGTGAAGCCTGAGTAAATTAAAAGTGAAACTTCTCAGTCATTGTTATTCCTCAGTTTCTGAAAAATTCACTGTCTCCTTTTTGAGGTTTCACTTTAAATGAATGGCACTGAAGTTTTAGAGAAATAAAACACTTAAACCCCTCACTCTAACCTTTCCCTCAAACAAATGTCTACAAATATCCACAAAAGAGACCATTTTTGATAAAGAAGTGTGCTGCTTTCATAGTGAGATCTTCAAAGCAAGTCACACTATTCTGGAAGCACCAGAGTTCTCCTTTGTGTTAGTTCCTCATGGAAGAATGCACATCTTTCAACATAGCCATTTCTAATTTTAGCAGGTTCACCAACGACAAGCAGCAACAAACTCCCTATTTGTAGCCCTTTTCCACGATGATCCATGCATCTGTCCAGAACCAAGGTCCCTATAGCAGCTGTAGCACAGGGACTGGGAAACACAGAACACCCTGTGCCAGAACATTGCTTCTCTTTCCTTGCCCAGCCTGTTCTCAAGAAAACAAGGGGTCTATAGGGACAAGAATCAACAAATTCCCTTTTCACTGACTCCAGCCATAAAGAGAGAGGCATCTACATGGCAATCAACATATAGATTTACATTTTTATAAATAAATTCACAGTTAAACTCCTCCTCTCTTATGAAGGTCTCTCTTTAAAATTTTATAAACTCCAGCTGGCTGTAAATTCTTACATAAAATGTACGGTTTTTTTCCACTGGTTTCAGGTGGGAGTGGCCAGTCTATACAGTGGAACAGTGACTGAAAGAATATCCACATGTGGCTTGGGTTTTGGTCCTTCTGAAGAGCTGAAAAACCTGTTTACTAGCTTTGAGTTTGGAATCCTGATGGCTCCTTCCCAAATATGCAGAACAGAATTCTCCCCAAGATGTCTCTACTGAGCAAAACAGCAAAACAGTCTTGTTAAACAAAGAAAACCACAAAAGAACCACCACCACACCACAACAATACCACAAACCACTCAGGCACTACAAAATACTTTACACCATTAAGCAAACAGTTTAGGAACTTGGGCAAAGGAGAAATGCCTTTTACTGCAAGAAACTTTGCTTATGTAGATGACAACAGATATAGAAGGCCAGAACTTTCCTGGATCTAATTTTGTTCATTCCTTCATGGCATCTAGTCAGGTGAACCATTATTTACTACAGTGATCAGTAAACTTGGGTTATTGCCTAAAGAGGTGAAATCGTGCTGTACTCATTCTGCCTACAAAAAAATCTGATCTGCTTTTGGACACGTTCTGACAACAGAGAGGGAGAGATAAGTATCCATCTGCATTAAAAGACAGTTTTAAGATGATGATGCACTATATCATCAGCACTGTAAAAAAATAGAACTGACATCGCCAGAGATGTGATTAATATTCTTATTAGCAGGACAGGATTGATGTACTACTTCCATAACAACAGAAAGAGAAATGAAAATTGCCATAGCAATTAATGAAACTAGGAAGAGGCTTGACTGCTGTAAGTAGCAAAAGAAGAGAAACATACACATCTAGAAATGGAGATGAAAAGTCAGCTAAACAGAGCTCAAATTAAATTAAAATGTCACGTGTTAAAAGTAAGAATAAAATGGAACACAAGTGCAAAGGCAGACAAGAGCCAAGGGGGAAGACCTGCTCAAGACCAGAGAAGGAAGCTCTGCAAAGAGATATTACACAGCTCTTGAAGGTAAAATAATCTGAGTCAGTAAACCTGATGGAACTGATGCATGCTTTTGCACATCCAGTAATAAGGACTGTAATCAATATTTTTTAAAGTAGTATTTTTAAAATTCTTCAAGTCTAAGTACCACTTTTAAAAGATCTGGAAAGGGTTTGGATAATAATTTTTAGCTCTAATGTATGGAAATGGAAAATCTTGATTATAAAGTAATAGAAGATATAGATATGAAAGTAATTTTTTTTATATATAAAATGTAATGCTGGGTAATGAAATATACACCAGTTTGGACTAACAAAGTAGTAGAACAACTTTCCCAATTAAAGACTGGAAGGCAGATATTACCTGTGGTTTGATACCACCTCTTTTTGGCTTTTTGGCAGTCATCTGGATACCCTTGAGAAGAACAAGATCTCAGCTATGCAGATTAATCAGTGGAAAATAACGACCCAGAGATGTATTGAAATATGACTCAATGGCATCATATGTAATATTTATAGATGCTGCCATAGATTCCTTAACTAACACATTTCCAATAAACACTATGAAGTAGCAGATATTTTCAGCTGGTTTAATATTTTCATTTATTGTTAAAACCTTAAATTAATTCTCTATGCAATTCTCAACAATTAACTTCAAGGAGAGAAAAGCAATTTGAAATACTTAAAACTTTGTTCCAGGGAGGTTCACTACAGTGATAAACAATTTGATTGTGAATAAATCAAATAATTTGTGATTTACACCCACCCAGTTTGTCCATTCCTAAAAATGTTTTAATGGACATAAAACTAAATCAGCCATTAAACAGTAAAAACATATTTGTTTTTAGGGTACAAAATACTCATCTCAAACTTGAGTCCCTTCAAGCAGGCACCACACAACGGCAACTCACACTGCTCACTGCAGAACCCTGCTAGAGCTGTTTTCTTAATTTCAAAGTCAGACATTCTGTTAAGAAGTGTAAACAAACCCCTGCCCTTTCGTCTCCAAGGGGCAAATTCTCCCAAACTCTCCTTTATTCATTCCTACATCAGAAGCATGTATGCTGCTTAGACTCCAATTAATCTTTAAGAGTTCCTACCATCTATTTGGAATTCACATACCTTAAAGAAAAAACTGTCATGAATCAAGTCTACTGCTAATTATGACCCATAGCATAACGTTTTTCCCCTCTGTCCAATGTAAACTTTGCAACATCCATTATCATCGTAAATTATTTACTACAGAGCTGCTGAACAAAAACCAGGCTTACTGGAAATTCTGTTGGTACACAAAATAGCTTTACAATACATTGCACCTTCCTGCTTCTATTAGACTTATTACTTCATATTTCAAGCAGAAGTAAATATTCCCCTTGTGGGAGACTACTGTCTATTTGCGTAAGATTTAATGACACAAGGTAAATGGTGCTGTTGGTTTGAGTTAGACATGCAATACACTTCAATAATGTGCTATTTCGCTCTGTATATGATGCAATGCTAAAGAAAACATGATTAGAAAACCCATTTGGGCTTGAAATTTCCTTTGATTGTTTTAAAGGCTATAGCTCAGATCAACGCTTTTCTGTTCTTCCTTCATCAATTTCCATTATCGGTTTGATGCAGAGAAATCCTGTCCCAGGAGGTTTCCCAAGCAGATTTTAAGTGGATATAGTGCTCTGATTACAAAAGAAAAGCAAACAAAAGCCCACTGGTTCAATGCATTCTGAAAAACACTTAACATGAATAATAAGTAGTAAGTATTGTATTCAAAGATCTTTTCTTTTCAAATTTTCATTACAGTACATATTCTTTCCTCAAAGAACACAAGCAAATAGTTACTATGGATAAAGACTTCTCAGATCTTTACAATAAATTAAATTTTGTCAAGAACTTTCCTTTTTATTAGGAAATCTAAAACCAGGAGGACGTATCCAATCTCATCTGCTCTTTCCTTGCCACTTCTCATTTACCAACATCCACAGCAAAGAATGTTTGCTTGGCTTTTCGTATATATTCACTGTTCTGTTATAAAAAGGAAGTGCAGTACTGAAAAAACATGCAAATAAGAACCATTGCTAATTACTGGACAAGTCATTTTTCAAAGAAATCCAGGAAAGAACTACAAAGTGACTATCCCTGTGTGTATTACTCTTTGTTCATGTAGAAGCTGGTGGAATGAGACAGCACAGCAAAAACCCCAAAAAGCAAATGGATCCTCCAGGCAGTGCCCTGGTCCAAGTGCAGTCAATGAGCTCCATGAATTGAGGGCTCTCTGCAAAGCAATCATTTTCCTGCCAGCACCTCCAACAGATATTTAACCCCAGAAGGTTAACAGGCTACATGCTGCTTTAAAAATGTCCACGCAAAAAGAGCTCTTCATTATTTCTCTTTCCTCCCTCCCCTCTAATTACTATTCAAGACAAGATTTCATCTTAACAATATGTGAACAAGAGATGTTTATTATTTTTCCAGTCTCTCATTCTGGTGCTGAATTTCAGCTAGCAAATATTTCTGCAAGTTTATTCTGTCCATAATTAATTTATTTATCTATTTACTCAGGACACAAAGCATGAAGGAATAAGGAATTTAAAGATTTTTAGAATGCCTGATTACACATACACGCAAAATGTGTATTGTTGGCATATCACTGCCTATGAGTCACTGCTTGAGGAACTCTATAAAGTCAAGAACGCAGCACAGCTACTCTCTTCAACCATATCCCAGCAAAGTTCATCACCAAAGTTCTAAGAAAATAAATCATCTCTGACAAATAGTTGCTAGAAATGCTGTTAAATGGGATTAATCTGTCCCTGGGCCACAGTCTCCTGACAAAATCAGAAAAAAATCATCTCTTCTGGACCAGAAGAAGTCACCGTCTAATTCCATGTTCTGCTCCTATTGCCAGCAGGAAGATGATGCCTAGAAAATTATACATACGTGACAAGAACTTATGATACCTCCCCAAACCCAGTACCAAATATCAGTTATTTTCAGCTAAGCAATTGTATAAACTATCATTCACTCAGGTACTAGGGGAGCAAAAAATCTGAACCAGAAAACCCACACATCAGAAAAAAAAAATCATTACAACTGAAAACACACAATGTGCACGTATGTAAAATTGGATTAAACTCTTAGCTTCTCCTAGAAACACTTAAAAAATATCAGCTTCTTTGGGGCAGAGGGAGGCCAATTGGAGCTTCCCAAGAGCTGCAGCTCTTCAGGATCCAACTGTTCTCAGATTTCCACAGTGCAACACTGTGACTCACAATCACTTTTGATGTGTATCAGAATAAAGCCTAAATATGCACAGTCTCCCAGTGCCTGTTCAGGGTTGCTTTCTACCTGTGTGAGTGGGGCAGAGGATCTGCTGGACCTTGAGAAAATGCCATTTGTAGATGGCATTAAGGTCATCCCAAAAATGATAACTCACTCTGGTACTCCTTCATATGTTGCTTTTTTGGGACGTGTAGCTTGCCTTTGCAGCATCAAAAGACTTCAGAAGTTTGATTTCAGATTTGGTAAGCACCTTGAGAAGCTACTGAACAATGAGATGGCTCTGGAGTTCTCCGTGTTCCGCTGTTTGTGGGGAGGGTTTCCCAGATGTGGATGGAAAATTTAAATTCCAAGTCTGGCCCCTTCAGCACTGCAGACGCAGATGAGGACGGCAGGCTCACAGTGTGAAGAGCTAATGCTGCTGCCTGGGGACACTGAACGTGGGGGGAGGAAACAAAGTGAGTGTGGAACACGTTCAAAATTACATCTCCAGGAAGAATTCAGCCGCTGGAAATCAAAGCAAGGAGTCCTTCATCACACTCAGATCTGGTTCTGAGTTTCAGCAGAAGCATTTCCTATTTGTAGTTAATTTAACCTAAATTCCTCTTTCCAACTTTATCCTTTGCTAACTGGAAACACACAAGAGTAAATACAGCCTCCCAGCCTAATGCAATATTCTGAAAGGATTAAATAAAATCTATCTGACCACACATAATATCATTATACATTTCTCAAGAAGGCTGAAGGATTATTAAGTGCTCTACGATTTTCTGACTAGAGAAGCAAACTACTTTGGGACATGTCTCAGCCTACATTAGTAGGATTTTTATACATTTGCCTCATCAACTGGATTATCAGAAAGAGTAAATTCATTTAGAGAGATTTATTTTTTTTCAAGTGCTAGAACAGTAAAGCCAACAAAATCTAAAGAAAATTTAATTTAAAGATTCTGAAAGGATTTTATACATATGAACATTGGTAATATGCAGTAATTCATAAAAACTGGAAGTATTCTAGACCCATCTGATTTTTTCTGAGATTAAGTGAAAAATACAGTAACAGTTTACTTTGTTTTGTTTTTTCAAATGGAAGATAATATTTCTGCCTTAGAAAAAATGATCCCAGTATATGCTGTTGCATGCAGTGCTTACTCATTGATTTGTAAGATTCTAATGGTATAGATTAAAGATAATTAAAACTGCCTATGCTTGAATTCTGTTTTCCATATTCAGATACCCTTATGCTTAATGCCATTTGAGGCATAAGCCAAAATGTCAGCTTTAGGAACCAACAAGCAAACTGTTTCACAAAATGAGATTAAGGAAGTGTTCTTTAAGGAATGCTAAGCAGACAGCCACTGGAGAAAATCCATTAACCACTTTTCAAAAGAATAATTCCACTCTAAGTATCACATGTAAATATGACTTGCTAAATATTCACCAGTTCCTTTATAATGGATTCCTCTCTTAGCTTATCTATTTTTATTTTCTTGTGTCTTCAAAGTTAGAAGGGGTTGAATGGGAGCAGGCAGGAATTGTGCACAATGGACACTTCTAGACTGGAGCAGCCTTGGGGCTCCAGGCCTGGCCACTGACAACAGAGCTGCTGATTTTTAATTGAGATGTAGGCAAAAGAACATATTATATTAATGAAAAAAGTATCCTTGTTTTTTTGCCCAAAAAGATTTTGTGCATCTTTAATTCTTATTCAGGTCAACCTGTTAAACCAAATTAAATGGCAGAAATATTTTCAGAGCAAGTACTGGCACCAGAATGGTTTGTGATGATTATTCCTAAGTTGTATGAACACTTCAGATTGTATCTGTGAAAAGGTATATATTAAACACCACAATAATAATCAGATTTTAAAAAAATACTGGCACAAGGCCACATCAATACCAACTGCTCAGTAATAACTAAGTCTGAATTACTGAAACAGCTTTTCAAGCTAAACTTAACATTACAAAAAGTATTTTGTATCTGAATTCCTACAAAGAAAAATAAACAGTGTGATCATCAACTACCCAGTGGCCTGTGGTCCTCCCAAAGCCTTTTGAGAAGAAAATGCTTTGCTTCTTGTTTTCACTATATGTACATTAGTTCAGTTCAGATCACAAGGGATATGTGCAGCATCCAGGCAGGATTAGACCTTTACCACCCAGAGCCACTAATGTCCATGACAGAAGATTTGATTTGGGATTTTTCATCCTTGACAAACACCTGTTCTGACCACTGGCTTTCCACCATTAATTTAAGTTTTTTTGGGAGGCTGTAGAATGTTCTCTCAGGGGTACACGCAGCACAGATGAGTGGATACTTCTGGCCATCCTTCATTGCCCACAGTTTAACAGGACCAGAACTAATTTCTCCTACACTGAATTTATGTTTTATGCCTTTTTTACAAACCCCCCCCCCCCAACATTTTGCTTATTGAGAAGTTCCTCATCTTGGCTTTCTGCAAGTTCTTTTAGGATTTTATTCTTTCACCTTTAATAGAAGTGCAAGAAAAAGAAAGCAACTGCTCACTTTTTGTATGTGTATTTTGTTGTATGCTTATTCTCACCTCTTTTTAACATGTCTAAAATTTATGACTGCTAGGTAACTTTTCCCTGATACGAAGAAAAATTTTAATGACCCACAAAATTTGGAATTTAAATTCATTAATTTTTTTGTTACTATCAATTCATAGTGTAACCATCACGGCTCACAGCAATTTACCACCCCCTGCACACTTTAACATAGCTGAAGCACCGGGCTCTGGGATCCCTCTGAACAAATGACCACATTGAATAGTCTGTTCAAGAAACAGAATGGTTTGTCCAGAAACATTATGTGCACATTAACTAACCTTAATGAAAAGTATTCATCCTTTTGTGAAAACAGAACACTAAATAAAAACTGACATTGTTTTAACCCTTCCTGTCCGTTTATTTCATTTGCAGTGGCCACATGCATCTTCACAGCCTAAAATTATTTACCAAGATTTTAAGATCTGAATATCAACGGTAACTTGATTAATAAGTTCTGGTTATATTTCTAAAAGTAATTAGGCAAATTAATCTTCCAAATACATAGACTAAAACAATGCAGATCTGTCAGCCTCAGTCAACTTTCTCTCCTTTTAAAACTTTCCAGATAATCTGCATCAAAAAGGACTTCAATTTAAATAGTTTGCCAGAAATATGAACAACATTTCACATGAGACTACATCCCTGCAGGGAAAACATGTGCCATCTCTTTATGAAGATCCAGCACAGCCTGGATTATGTGGTAATAAAGTGCTTGCCTGACTTCTCATGCTGGCCTGCTTTTGCTGCCAGCATCCTTGAAAACAAGAGCTGCATTGCTTGCTCTGCTGCAAACGATTCTTCAAGCCTTAGGAAATCTGGAAATTAGATTCTATTACATTACACAACCCTATTATTATCTTTCAAAACTTTTTGACCTCCAAAAAAAAATAGAACCACACACCAGAGGTGCTTGCCCATACTAAACCATTACAGGCCCAAACCCACAGATGTTCTTTTGTTTCTGCTTAAAAAATAAATCATTCTGTATGGCATCAACAGGATGTTATTAAAGAACTGGCATAGCTCTATTCATCTTATCTCTTGGAAATCAATTACCCTGACAAGTGTCCTCTTTAAATCTGTGTAGATAACAAGTGACCAGTGACAGGAGCAGCAGCTTTCCCACACAGCTGCCTGGATTCACATCCATCCCTGGACTGCAGCCACTGCACATTGCACAACCTCTCAGAGAGGATTCCCAGGACAGGAGGTGATGCAGAAAGTTGCCTCGATGTCTGAATGGTGACAACTGGCCCAAACAACCTGGCACCTGCTTTAAACTAGATCTGTTGTGTTGCTGGTGCACAGAAGAGTGCAATAACCAACAACCCACATCAAAAGGCTTCACCGGCGACCGAAAGTACCTCCCACATGTTCAGACAGCCAGCTCAAAAGTTAGCAGAATTACTGGTTATCTGGTAAACTACAAGGGATTAATCCACAGTCTCAGACAAGCTCCCATCACAGACACAACTCCACTGGTGGAAGTCTGTGCCTGACTCAACAGCTGGTATGGGGTCTGCTGTCCAGATACCTGAGAACATGATCTTCCTTATGTTCCATTAAAAGAGATCTTTAAACAGGCTCTGCTCACAATGTTTGCAGCTGATGTACCTGATCTTCCTTACGTTCCATTAAAAGAGATCTTTAAACAGGTTTGCTGCTGATGTACATATTTTGCTTTTGAAAAGCCAGTTTTTATCCATCTGGATTGATGTCATTTCTGGAAAGAAACTGGGAGGTCTGAAAACTTGTGGAATGCTCTTTCTTGGTGGGTTTGGGAGAAAGTTCTTTGGCTGAACCAGCTCGGCCACTTAAAAAGCTTCCCCTGGCTGGAAATTATGCATTTCAGCTGGACTTCTTGGCAATGTCCTGCCCTTTCTTCATGCACACTTCTTTTTCAAAAGGCAAGCTGAAAAGTGCCAAGAAGTGCCTCCTCTGATCAGAATCTACAGAATTCTCCAAACCACTATTTGCATGTAATCCACATATATAAACAAAACAGCAACCACATGAAAGTTAATTAGACTGAAGAGAGAGATTAGCCTTTTTTCTGTGTGACTTGTAAAAGAAAATACAACAGAAGATTGTGTTATATTGATGTAGATTAAAAATAGTAGCTACACTGAAGCCCAAATGCTGGTACAGAAAATCAATTAATGGACAGGTTTTATGGGTAAGTTCTTACAAAACCCAAAGCTACCGTGAAATCTACAGGGCCTCCAAACTGTTCTGCCATACTGTACTAAATCGAAACATCTGTGGCCACAAGCCTGCAATTTCATACACTTGGACACATTACTGTACTTGTGTGAAATGCAATCAACTTACTTTTAAAGACTTCACAGTGGTTTGCAGATGCTAAAGCAATCATAATTAACATCTGAGTTGCCATGCTTTACACACCAAGTTTGTATCAAAACCAGTGATTTTAAGAATTCAAGGCCAGGCCTTTAAACACTGAAATCTCTTGTTACTGAATATCTAGCATTGATTAAACCAAAATGATTAAACATCTGGTTACAATAAAATACAGTTGTTCAAGGAGATTAAGAAAAAGCAGCCACTAAGGGGGTGGAAAAAAAATAGAACTGATTGCAGGTTTGTCAACCTGAGGCAATCATTTCACTGCTTATCACTGTTTCATCAGCACATCTTTATATGTTGAATAAAGCAGTCACCAGATTACTGCTTTAATCAGCATCATAAAACATGGTGTTTCTCTCTGCTTCCTTACAGCTGCTTTAAGAGGAATAAAAGGTTTATTTGAAGGGTAAGTTGGAAGATCTCCAAAGGCCCTATAAGCTGATACAGTTCCACAGCTGGACTTTCAAAGTAAGCTGAGTCTTCACAAATACTGCCAAGCCT
>VXBR01007099.1:0-42755 GCA_013400215.1 Cisticola juncidis | reverse complement strand
TTTTTTGAGCATGAAGCTTCCTATTAAAAAAAAAAATCATTTTGGTACCTCTAACACAAGAATCTACTCACTTATCCTTTACCATGATGTCAATCCTGCTATCAGTAAAAAAGAAAAAATTGCTTCCTTTAGACAATACCAGGTTAAAATCCAATTCTGTACGTCAGAAATAATATTTCACTATCTACAAATTATGCTGCTGAATTGTGAGGTTACTCAATTTTACTTTTTATTAAATGACTTCCACCAAAATAAAGTCCTACTACGTTGCTTTCTCTGTGCTGTGAAAGAGACCCATACGAGCAAAGCCAAGTGAATAAGGCAGTGTTTAATGGTTTAATGGAATCTCTTTTACAGCACTGATTGCAGCATAGGACCCAGGAAACTTGATGGTAAACAGAAAATGAGATTTTTAGAAGGTCTGTTAGAAATCTATTGCTACTTCTACTGAAACATACTTGCATGGTGTTCAGCAGCTATAAAAATTCCAAAGGAGACAGCAAGAACCAGCATCCACCCTCCTGCCCAAATTAACAAAAAAAAAGCCAACCAGCCCCTGAAGGAGAGAAGAAAGGAGAAATGTACTACAAATGAATGACCAAGTAAGTTCTCTCTGGTATTTTTTCAAGTAGTATCATTAGAATTTCCTCAAATTATTACAATAGTAATAATAATAATGAGGTAATTCCGCTGAATTAAGGCTTGCACAGCTTCTCTTACTTTGAAACAGAACAAACACCTCCACTAGATCTCTTGTGGATGCCAGGAATTTCTGTAGTGATGGCAGTTGCTAAAAAACCAAGCACCTCTCCTAATATTCCTAATACTCTCCTAATATAATATTATATTATGTCATGTAGATGTCACTGTGAGTTTCATCTTCAACATGGCTGTGTAAAGCTGCCCCAAAAGTCCAACTTACAGCTGCAGTGGGGCTTCCACACATTTCCAGTGTAAATGCTCCACATGCTCTCAGATTGCTTCCTGACACCCTCAGTTTGAAGATTCAGCTCCTCTTTGGTGAGAAGCTTTGCCTTCAGACTGGCAGAACAAGTTCTCCTCTGGGGGAATGTAAATTATTATTACCCAGCACATTATCCTCACATTGGTTATTGAACAAATACAAGCAACTCATTAAAAAAAACCAAAACAAAACAAAAAAACAAACCCAAAAACAAACAAACAAAAAAAAACCAAGAAAAAACTCCCCAAAACAAACAAACAAATAAACAAAACCCAAAAAAACCCCAAAAAACAAAAAACAAAAAAACAAAAAACAAAACAAAACAAACAAAAAAAAAAAAAACCCAAAAAAACCCCAAAACAAACCAAAAAAAACCCAAAACCCCAAAAAAACCCACCTCTCATTTCAGCTTGATTCTGCAGTCATTAATGAGGATGGAAAGGTAAAATCCACCAAATTTTAAAGTTTAAAATTTGAAAAGTATAGATTATTTATATTAGGAGTTTTTATCAAAGTAAAAAAATAACTTCCAATTAGAATCCCAACCTTCAAGGATACATTAGACTTGGTCACACGCACTATGCAATACTGCAAAGATTCTAGTCCTGCTGCAGAAGTTAGCAAGACAGTCAATTAAATTAAATTCAATTAAATCAGATTCCCAGAAATGCCTGAATTATGCCTGGGACCTCTCCTGTCCCACCAGGATTAGGAAGCACAAAACTGTTTTAGAGATATCTCTATTCCACGCTGCCTATTAAAGGTACAGCACAGCAATCTTGATTTTGCAGACATGTTTTCATATGAATAGAGTAAGAGGTAAACATTATTGTTCAATAAGCCCATATTTATCTATCAGAACATTTAGCACAGGTGTAGAGGAATCCAGGACTTCTGTTCTGCACACACCTCCCTCCTGAGACCAAGGCTGTCATCTGACAAGGACAGCAGCTAATGCTTCTGCCTGGGGCTTTTTCGTCCCCTTTGTTTTTTTCTTATTTTACAAGTCCACGCTGAGATCACTAGTGGATAAAATCACCAAGCTCTGGGCTGACAACCTGGAAAGAGCTGTAATAAATCACTTATCTGGGGCAGCAGTGAAACCACAGGTGTTCCTGTTGGGGTGGGGTGGACTGTTGCAGCAGCCCTCTTATCAGAGGGCAGAAATGAGCCAAGACACAGACTTCTTGTTCATCACAGCATAAAAAGGGCCCTGGTTTATTCCTCTTTACACATCAGCCATCCTGACTCCAACCATTCACTGACTCTGCCTGCAGCAAGCTCCTCCTGGAGGTTTCCCTTGCAGCCTCTGACTGCTGCTGATTTCCTGCTGAACTCTGAGTGCAGGGATCAGTGTGCAGGCTCTGAGTGCAGGGATCAGTGTGCAGGCTCTGAGTGCAGGGATCAGTGTGCAGGCTCTGAGTGCAGGCTCTGACCCAGCCAGACTGTGACTGCAGGTTCCAGCAACAGGCCCTGACTGCTACACCCACACTGACCTCACTGCAGGGATTCTCACTCCTCGGGATCCTTCTTCATAATTTCCCTCCCCAGCTCACCCATGCGCTTTTCTCACACTCATCTTTATTGGACACAGCTGTGACTCCTCAGGGGCCAAGCTGGATTGGTTTTAAGCACAGCTGTTACTGATCAGGGCCAGCTCACCTGTGTTCCTTTCTCTACAGTGGAGAACTGCAGTGTGTGTTCTTCAGGCTTCTAAAGCTTGAGCTGCTGCTCCACATCTTCCCTCCCCTGACATTACTTTGGTATGGCTCTGTGATTTAAAATGAAGTCTCCAGGTACAGCAGGTAATAAATTCAGGTGTGTGCATATGTTTAAAAGCCAGCAGACAAAAGCAATTTTTTTTGAATAGGAAACTGAAGACAGATCATTCTCAATGCAGATACTTTAGCAGGCAGACAAGAAAGTAATCAAGGCACCCACTGTGATGAAATAATATAGCAAGACCAGGAGAAGAAAAAAACCCTTGTCAAGCCTCAACTCAAGAAGATTCAGCCAGACACACTTCAGGATAAGCAGTAAGGATTCCTTCAGGACAGTAAACAAGGGAAATTAAGAAAGGAATTGGTTTCTTCTTTTATGGATATGCTCAATACCCATCAAAATCTTACGAGCTGGCTTTATGCACTGAGGTGAGATTCCAATGTAAAGAACTGCCTGAAACAAGAGTTTAAGGGTTTATGCACCCAGATCCCAAGCAAACAAACAAACAAACAAATCCTATCAGTGTATAGAAATTAAGAAAAACAGCAAATGGGCAGAACCTTCTGTTTGAACTCCAAGAAAAATCTCTTGCACCTGAACTATCCCAGCTGTCCACAAGGAGTTCTGGGGATGATTTGCCCTCCTGAAGTGTCCCAGGCAGAGCCTAGGCTGGTTCTTTCTGTCCAAGACAAAAGGGGGAAATAAAAAATAAAGAATCAATCCCAGAGTCAACCATAAAAAAAGACTACAGAGAGACAGAAACAGGATACAGAAGCTGACAGGCCAGGATGGTGTTTCACACGGCATCTTTCCATTCTGCAGTTGGTTGCAGAGCTCACACCAGACGCCATATTCCTTCTTTGGGCAGCAAAGATCAAGATGGAAATGATGAAAGATTATTTCCCACAACTCCAGCTGTCTGGGGAAATTCAACCTCTTACATAGGATTTGTCCCATAGATAATATTTGAAAACCAGCTATCTACCAAAGAGCTACTCCCTTCACCGGCTCTTGTTGCATCACCAAAATCAGGCCAGGGCATAGTTTCTCTATACTGTAATAGAGACTACACTATAAATGTAGCTTCTCTACACTATAATCCTCTGGTTTACTTTCTAAAAAGAAAACCAAACACCCCCCCCCAACAAAAAATGAAAAAAAAAATCCATAAAAAAAAACAACCAACCACCAACCCCCCACACACCAAAAAAACCACAAAAAAACAAAAACAAAACCCAAACAAAACAAGCCCATAAAACCAACAAAACAAAATGAAGCAGAACAACAGCAAAAAATCCCAGAAACAATAAAGCTCTTTCTAAAGAAATACAACTTTTGGAAGAGTTAGTATAACTCCTTTTCCTTTTCTATCTCCTCCTTTCTATAAGTACATTAGCAAATGTACATTCTGCCTTAAGAATATACCAGTACTACCTACTGTGTATAGCCAGCAGGTACAGTACAGAGCCACAGTGGTAGCCTGAAAAAGGTGAAAGCTGTGAAACCATTCAGCAGTGGTTTAGATGTGCTAAGACTGATGAGAGTGGCAGGAGAGAGGTTACACTGGAACCTGCTTGATTTCAATGCTGAGGACTAGGAACAGATGTTACTTTCCTGTTTATGTGAGCCAACTCTCTCTATTCACTGGCAACAGAAGAGAAAAATCTTGGTTTTATGCATAGCCAGGCAAGTTCTGTAAATATTTCCTACATTATATTAAGAAAAGTGGGGTTTGTTTGCTCTTTTTTAATAGTTAGATGCAACTGTGAAGCAAACTGCCCCAAAAAACCCTCCAGTTACTACTTTTCTACCTAAAAACATTGACATTTCAAGAGCCAGATACTTATGGCTTTATTCTGCTCGACATAAAATTGTGACAAGTGCCCAACCTTTTGGACACAGATATATTATATTGTGATTAATCCTGCTTTATCTTTTTCTGTTTCCCTCTGTGACCAGGCACATTCTATTAAGTCAAAACAGGGGAGACAAGAGTGTGTGTGTAAAAAATGGGTAAGGAGGGTGGGGGAAGGTATTTCACATTCCTACTTTCTGCTTTGTATTATCTTCTTCATTCCTAAGTAAAGAAAAAGTACTAGAAGAAAATAGTTCTTCTACAGGCCAAGTATTTTCAAGGGGAGAGTTTTGCACTCAAAGCAGTATTGACACCTTCAAGTGAAAAGAATTAACATTAAGACTGAGTTTTGGAAAGCTCAGGACTCAAGTGTGGACCAGGTGTTGCACAGATAGGTTTTTAGAGGTGGTGGTCCACACATGGTTTTGCTTTTAATGGGAAGCACAAAAGAGGCAGCAACTCCCCAGTCCCTTCCAGCCCCAGCCCAGCCTGTGCACATCCCCTTCTTTTCAGTGACTTTAGCTGCCACATAGAGCATTCCCCACCCGTGACAGCCACGCAGGAGTCCATGTCCTTGCTTCCAATGTATATAATTCAGTATTTACTTCCAAAAAACTCTTCCAGACTAAGGTTCAAAGCACCATCAAAAGCAAAGAAAATACAACCTCTAGAAAATTGGATTATTCCCCTACACCCCCATAACCTTGGGTCTATGATGATGACTTCCATACACTGGAAAGCTCATGAGGAGTCCAGATCATAATGTCCATGTGCTGCTCTGAATATATAAAACAAATAGTTTCTGATTTTTTCCCCCCAGTGCTGCCATTAGTATTCCTTGTAAACAAAGATCTGTCTCTGGTACATTAACGTGCCATGAGCTGTGGCATCTTGAAGCAGAGCTCTGCACTAAATGTGCCTCCAGTCTGACAGCCTGAGGATGCCAACCACAGTGGGAACAGAGAAAACCCAACAGATTCATAGCCCTGCCTCAAGAAAGCCAAATGCTTAAAATTCAATGTTCAATGCAATTAATTTTTTAAGGGGAAACTCTCTGCATACTTTCTAAGAAATGGACTGTGACAGCCACGTAAATTGTTTTCCACTTGAAGGCAGAACTTGGAGCCTATCACATTTACGACACTGTGACAACTGTTCATTTATCCTGAGTGATAAATCTCGCAGTACCAAACTCAGCCTTTTACACTTGTTTGATTTTTAATAACCTTGATGTGACAACAGAGAGAGTCTGAACCAGAGGAAGAGGCCTAATGCTCTGTGCAGCTCCTCATAACTAACTGTTCTGTGCAATACCTAAAGTAAATCCATCTTGGGAGAGGGAGAAGGGACTGAAATTATCTTGGCAAATAAAGCTAAAATAAACCAACATAAAATCCCCCAAACAAACAGCAGTGTATTCCATTACATAAACAGTAAATACACACCCACACATATGGGGGAAAAGGAACATATGAACCAACTAATAGGATTATGCAAAAGAAGCTTCTAATAATAGGCCCATAATTAATCTTTTTTAGTCTTGGGGCTTGCCTGTAATCATTCTTCATGTGCATAATATAATTTAATATAATTTGGGCAAAAACTAATTCTATGCAAAGGACATGTCTTACAACAACCCTCCAATTGTGAGGACTATTTTTCCTAATCTAGTTATGGCTCAGCAGATGGTACAGAGTTCACTCCTAAGCCAGGCTTAGCTTTGTGGCATGCTTTCTGTATTGACAAGAAAGGGGGCAACTTCTGTTTGGACCGCCAAAGCACAAATCCCTTAGTACAAACAGATGAACTGGAACTGAGGAGAATTTTACAGAAAACCTTATGGCAGCTAAAAGTTATCATGAGAATTACTTTACTGTACTCCCCAACTGTTTTCTTTTCCAGTGGTTATTGTGTATTTTTTTTTAAAAATAAATGCTATGTAATTGAATCAACTGTAGGATGATTTTATGCAGCACTTGTGCATGTACATGTGTGTGTGTGTCCATATAAAGAAACACATATCTTAAAATAAGTTTTCCTAGGTTTAAGAAGTAGATGATCCTTGCAGAAAAAAAGAAAAAAACAATTAAAACATCCTAACATCCCAGTCACTTTACAAGTTTCCTGGAAGAATGAATGTTTAAAAATGAAAAAAAACAGGCAAGAAAGGAAACTCTACAGAAATTCTACTCAATCTAACAATTTCCTTTTCAAACATGATATTTAGTGAAAATATTTTCCAGTTATGGAAAAGGTATGTTTTTCAGCCCCTTAAACTAATTCAAACCTTCACACAGAGCAGAGAAAACATTCAGGAAAGTGGTTCCCTCTTTCTTTCTCGAAGTTATTTATTCCAGTTATTCAATTAGGGAATGCCACTGCTGGAAGTTGAAACATTTTCTAGCATATATTCATTCTCCAGCTTCTTAAAATGCAATATGCTACAGGTGATAACTGAGGCCACTATTGCTTTCATGTTCTCATAAGAATAATTAGGGCCTTTTACCACACGTGAAAAGTCTCCACCAGCTGTATCAAAAAATCCCTCAAGCACTGTCACACATCAGCCCCTCAAATCCCAGCCTTGCTCCCCACTTTCAGGCTCAGTGCGTAAGGAAATGTACTTTTTGCTCTGTTTCAGGGGGTTCATTTTTTGAAGTATATAGTGTTAGGCCAGCCCCTTGCAGGTTCCATATTCAATTGTCATCAGGGTGCATAAAATGCAGAATAAAATGGCATTGCAAAAAAGCCCAATACTGGCTAAGGTCTAATATTAGAAATGAAGGGGGAAAAAATACAAACAACCCTTAAACTTTTAAATGAAGAGAACAAAATGAATGAAGTCTCAGAACAGAATGGAATCTGAGCAGAATCAGTGAAGATTTTCTAAGTGCTATTTAGATGATGATGTGAAGAGATGGGTCCTTGCTGTTGATTTATTTTAATTTATATTACTGCTACTACTACAAGCTTCAGCTGTAGTGTTGGGAAGCATGAGTTAACATTGATGGACCCAGAGAGCTGCCTGGCTGACACAGGGAGAATCCAAGGATTCTGCTGCAGAGCCACATCCCCACCCTTGGGGCAAGGCAAACTGGACTGGCTGCACAAGCTGACTGTAAGCTGAAAGCTGCAGCAGTAAATGCATGTACCCATTGATCAAAACTGTAAATAGAAACTATCCCAGGTGACAGCAGAAAGGAGGACTAATCACTGGTCAAACTGCAGGGGAGGTGGCAGAGATGGAAGATGCTTCTACAGAGTTTATTAAAAAAAAAAAAAACACCAGTGAGAAGAAACTGAATAATGCTTTGAAAAATGAAGTGGGTTGGTAGCATTCTTAAGGGTAGCAGGTAGCTACACAACTGTTTTTCATGTGGGAGAAGGAAAAAAAAACATCCTTCCTATGGCACAGCACTCAAAATCCATGACAAAAGAGCAGCAGCAATGCCAGATACGGATTGTATTTCACAATAAAGTAGTAATGTTGGCATTACAAAAAAAAAAAAAAAAATGCAGTCAAGGGGAAACTGCATGGTAAAGCCAAAGCCAGCGCACATGGAGCTTCATGATCCATGGGCATAATTTAAAAGAAAACTGTTTGCTCCAGAATCTATGTAGAAATCTTCCTGAGGAGATGTGCTCTCTCATGAGGCAAGAGCCTGTGCCTGGCAGCTGGATGGGTTTGTGTCACCTTGGTCTGCCCCAAACTGCAGCGGAGGCTGCTGAGCTGCACACCCATGTCCCCCTGTCAGTGTCAAACACACCAGTGACACAAGCCAGGGCTTTTTATACTGCTCCTGCAGGTGTGCACAGTGTGCCCTCAGGACAGCAGGCAGCTACAGCTCAAAAGCATCTCTGTTTCATCATACATTCCTTCATTTCCCCATCGTTCTTCATGGACTCTGTCACAGACATTCCTCTGCCCTCCTAGGCTGTTACCTGCTTGCACAGTGTGCAAAGCAAAGTCAGAGAGAAGTCCTGCAGATTTAATAAGATTGCTGATAACGCGTCATGAGCATCAGTGACTCTGGGGATTAGGTGTATTTAGAAATGCTATGTAATCTTCAATGTTCTGCAAGTAACCATGGCTTGGGATTAAAGTACATAAAAATGTGTCTCTGATATACTTAATATCTGCTTAGTGACATCTCATTTAAATAAAAGATCCATTAACCTCAAAATGCTATTATTTTGTTTTGGTTTTTTTTCATACCAGCAGTATGATATGCAAGGCTGAGCTGGTGCTTGCTTTATAACAGATTTTCAGAGTCACTGGCTGAATGGATTCAGATCTCAGCAGCCTAAAATTCAGTACATCCAGATATCAGAAAAAAAATGAAATTCATTAAATGGCTTTGCATACTGGAACCTCACAAAATATGACTGTAGCGTAATTTTGGGTTGTGTCTGCTCCCTAAAATTAAAGAGAGACATTAAATTAAAATGACTGGATTTTGTTCTACCAAGCATCCTCTGAATAGGTCTTTGGGTATTGTGGGGAAAACATTTGAAATGAGCCAGGTATTTTTCTGCAAGAATGAATATTAAGTACTGAGCAGGTGCAGTAGTTAATTTTCATAATGTTCTTGGTTATGCAGCTAATATAGCATTGCAAGTTTCATTACAAGGCAGAATAGATTCTAACAAATTTTGTTTTGACACTAACTGCCATTCAAATGAGCAAAAGTACCCTCATTTATTTTAATGAGAGCTGGCATAAAAAAACCACATGCAAATAAGACATTATTACATAAAGGCAAAAAAGTCAATCAAATCATGAAACATAAATAAAATGCCAAACATAGGGATTGTATGGTCTTAGAGTCACAAAATTATTTAGGTTGGAAGAGACCTTAAAACTATCTTGTTGCAATGCCCCTGCCATGGACAGGGACCATCCCCAGACCAGGTTGGTCCAAGCCCTGGCCTCCCAGGGCAGGGAGCATTCACCACACTAAAACTGACAGTGAATAAACACAGTCAGCAAGGAAACAATGCACACACATCGGTTGTATTTAGAGGGAGTGTGTTTGCAGTCCCAGCAAAAGAGCTGCTGAAAAAAGGGAAGTGACAAATGTCCAGGTAACCAAAGCCAGCCCTGCCTGTCCATGACTTTTGCTCAAGCAGCTACCTCTAAAATTAATCTGAAATAATTTTTTCATCTTTCCCAATTCTTTGTTTAGCAATGCCATTGTCAAAACCACTGCTCTGTACATACAGCAAAACTCAGTATGTCACTGCTCTGGTCAGGAGCTGCACTGAATCATATTTGGTGCCTCACACTCTTATTCTTGTTTCCTCAGTTGTCCTTCACCCTTCAAATGCTGGCTGAATCCCAAGCAAAGACTCCAGGAGAAGCAAAATTTTCTTTTTTTTCTGTCAATCTATTTCCAAGCATTTGTACAATGTCATGTAAATAGCAGCATCGTTGTATAAAACAGTGCAGCTGAAATGTTGTAATTAATTTTGATACCTGCAATCATAACCTGTAATTATCATGTAACAGGAGAACTATAATCAAGGAGCAAAGCCCAATTCCACATTTGATATATTTCACAGGAAGAGCTCTGTGGTTACTCATATAGTTAGGAGAAAAAGCTACAAGAAGATTAGCTATGCAAGTGCACTTTTAAAAGTCATAGTAATTAGAGATGCTCAACAAAACACAGCTGAGCAAAAACAGAAAGGAGAGGGGAAAAAAATTGTTTTGCTGGCCTTCAGAGAAATATCAAGCTTTTGACATTTCCACACCTTTTAACTGTAATTGTGATATAACTGCATAAAATGCATTACAGAACCATCATTCTTAAACCCATCTGCATTTGGCAGATGCTGGAGTCAGAGCTGCACTGACTCCCCAGCAGTAAAAGGGAATTTGCTATTATTTACAGATCAATCAGGCCAACTGTTGAGGTTATAGTAATATTTGCTTGGAATATCATGGCCATACTTTGACAACAAAGATGAATGGAGAAAAGCCCCTATAAGAGAGGGAAAACACAACACTTATTAATAAATTACATTAATAAAATAATTTGCGCTTTTTTTTTTCCACAGCCACACATTTGCAAGCACAGGAACACCTGCACCAAAGTGGTCTGCCCTAAAGTTATCCCTATCCTGTCATGGGACAGAGGAGACACCTGCTCTCAGTGTTTCCTGTCTCCAGGGCTGTCCTTACAAGGGAGAGGCTATAGTTGCCCATTTTCATATATTTACTGCCTTCTGCCCCTTTATTTGGGTGTCTCAGGGTTGCAGCCATGTTCTTTATCTTTCCTTCATCAACTCCTAACAGCTTCTATCTGTTCATTGTTTTGCTTTGTCCTTTGTTTCCCCATCTCAGTGTCTTAAAAAGCCTTTATCTCACTATGCTGGGATCTTGCTGTTCTGTGTGCTGTTGAGCCTTGCCTCATTTACCATGTTTTCTTTCTGGTGCTTCCACAGCCTTTTCTTCATATTTTACTCATACAAATCTTACAATCTCTATTACAGAGTTCTGCTACGATGCATTGTCATAGAAGTCCAAAGTCAAACTCTGGAAAACACTGCTTCCCTCTGTATTAGGCAGTTCCTGTCTGCAGAACTGTGTCAAAGAAAGACTGAATATCCATCCGCAGGGGCTGAGTCCACAAAAACATCTGTATGCTCTTAATTACACAAGTTACAGAGTGATTTGTTGTTTGGTTTTTTTTTCCTTAAAAATTCACATAATAGACCAACAGTGAAAGAAATCCCACAGGTGTAACCAAGTTCACTCCTACATGAAAGAGAACTCAATTTGTTCCAGCATTTGGGTGATCTGTGCCATAATGAGCTTTTCCACTATTCTCCTGTACTGTGATGGTATAATTACCTTTAGGGATATCCATGTGAAACTGGCATTTTATCTGCTGAATAATTTACAGGTTGGCAAAGTTTAAACACAAGGAAATGGCATGCTCGCCATTAATGTCAGAGAGATAAAGGAGAACAAGCAGGATCCCGAGGAGGAGCCCTGCTGCTGTTTCACCTCCTCGTGCAGGCAAGATTGTCAGGGCCTCTCAATAATGCACTCCCCTACATTTTCCAAACAGCTAATCTCACACAAATCAGACAGATAGATTTTGAAACCAGCAGCCAGGAAATTTTGTGGGTACCACACACAGTGCCCTGTGCAGCACCTTGCCAGCGAGTGTGGGAGAAGCAGATCAAAGCTGACCTGATGTGTTGATACTGATCAGAATGGAAAAGATCAAATAGGAGATGGTCTCGTTCACAAAGGTGAACTGACCAAAAATAATCTGTACAACTTTCAGTTGTTACAAGCGGTCCTTACGATAATAAAACGTACAAACAACTCCAAGATACACTTTAGCTGCAATAAATGCTACTAAAATACCACTCAGTTTAAAATTGTGAATTGATGGATTTTATCTATGCTACACATCAGGCCTGGACAATCTAATACCCCCTACTTGCCTTAAAAACACTGAGATCTCTAGTACACACTGTCACACTCAAAAATCAGAAAACATGTTCTTAAATTGAAGGCAACTCAACTTGGTAAAAACCAAACAAGTGGATTAAGGCCAAAACAATAGTTATATCAATCCCACTTCATCCATGTCCTGGGAACCTGATGGATTGATACAGGAAACATCAAGTTATTATGAGAGCTACAGACTGAAGACAGATGTCTCTCTAGGATTTCCCACTTTGTATCTATTTCTTCCAGTGAATCCAGACCACAAGTTTGTGAAAAGACTGCCATTACCTCCAAAGGAGGGATTAAACTATGGCAAATTTTCAATAGCATGCTGCCTGGAATGCTAATTATAACACTCTTTTTATGAATATTTAATTTTCTGTTGGGTGGTATGTCCTTGAGCTAAAGCCCATAACTTCTATCAATATTAATGCCAGTTATGCATTCGGATCCATAGAGATCAGAGAAGTTACCCAGAGATCTTAATATGCCCAGTCTTCTCCAACTATATTGATTTTCAACTTCATTTCTAGCTGGTGCTGTATAACAGGGATACCAAAACCACACAAGTTTACAGCCTTTTTCAAAGGTGAAAAATGTTGATGATCACAGTAGGTCTCATCAGCATCTAATCCCAGAGTTTGGAAACACTGATTAGCTACTGCTATTAAAAGAGGAGGAAAAGCTGGAGAATCTTTGATTTTAAAATCTAAAATCCACATCTGTAAGACTATCATAACTACCCTGCTTGATTTCATCTCAAATAGATGCTTTTGCTGAGAAATATACTTTTGAGGATGCAGCTTTCTCCCCCAGTAGACTTTTGGTAAGAAAGTCTTACAACTTTCTAGGTAATTCAAATAATGTGCCTGCAAGTTTGAAATACAAAAAAGACAAAAGAAAAATAAAGTGAGGGAGAAGCAGTGTGAAATTATTAACTAGAAGTGATGAGTCATACTTTAGTATCTGTCAAAGTCTGAGAATAAAATTCTACTCTACTACTTGCTCCTACATTGGTACATAATAACAAATATATCCACAGGAAAAAAAAGCTGCTCCATTGCAGTCAGTGAGGCAAAAAAAATGCTGTCAAGTATTAGGTGAAGAAAAATTTCAGACATTGGTGTTTTTTCAGATCAGAATCTGTACAGAAGTTTCTGGGTCTAAATAAATTTTGAACCTATGCTAGGCAGTTTTGAAGTATGTCAGCAAAAGGGGAAAATATTAATTATAATGTTTTAAAAAACGTTATTACATCAAACCTCTGCTTCACATGTAGGTTTCTCCTCTTTCTCCATTTCAAATGAAGCAAGTGTATTTTCTGTAGGTCCCATCATCCCCTCAAGTCTGTTTGCAGGCTCACTCACAGCTTTCAGCAGGCTACAACGAGAGCACCTAAAATCACATCAGTTAGAAGAAGACTTTTTCAGCCAAGCTAACTCCAAAGACAGTCATCCTGTAAACGTGCACACAAGCAGGACCCCAGCTCTTTGTCCAGCAGCACAACCTGAGCCCATTCCCTCACTCCAGCACTCCAGGACTTTCACTGCACTGCTCCTCTGCCAGTTCTCCCTTCCCTGCCAGCTGCCAAGCTTTCCAGGACTTCCCTGGGGCATTTCAGTTTGTAAGAAATGCCACCTCTGGATGCAGGTACATACATTAAATTTAGCTATTTTTCTCTGATTATGTCAGTATATGCTGCTTTTCTCAAAAGTGCATTGGCAAAGCTTTGAGGAAAATCTACATCTATTCCAACCTGTTTGTAGGACAAAAGGAAAATTTTCACCTTCATTTTCATGTAAAAAAAAATATTTCTGGTTAACTTTGTTAAAATTTGCTAAGCATTAAGAAAACAAAGCAAAGGGTAAAATTTCTTTTTTTAATTATTTTTGCCTCCACAGATATTTTCCATTATATAATTTCAAAATAAACACACCCAAACCCACATTGTTTATGAATTTCCATAAGTGCCTTTGATCTGAAAAAAAAAGGCTAACTGTAATAATCCAGTGTTTGCAGATCTCTGGTCCCAGGATTTGCTAGTCTGAGTAAATTATTAGGAGATGTCATATGGTGCCTACATCAAACCCTTCATATTTCTCTCCTCAGTTCAAAGGTTTTGTTGCTTTTCTGCAGCACAAAAATCAGTGCTTTTCCAAGTGAAATTACCTCAGAACAACACAGTATGAGCATAAGCAGCAGCTTAAAATTCAGAGACTAAAATTCTATCAATACAGTTTTTATGCTTCTCCATCAAAAATCTCTTTTCTCCAAAATGATTACCATGGATACCATGGTTTTGTCTTATATAAAATACAAACATATTTCAAACACCACAACTGATCAACAATTTTCTTTTGCACGTGGAAGATCTTCAAAGCCACATTTTTTATATTTTTCTAAAAGCACGCCTTAGGTCAAGGTCACTTTGTCTGATATTTAAGTGGAGCAGCAGCTTTTTAATGCTTCTTAAAAGAAAGGCAATGGCAAAAATCCATCGTGGTTCAGCAACCTCCCCAGTGTCAGGACACTTTGACACATCACCATGACAGCTTAAAGACAAGCCCATGAAATTGTGCATGAGAGGCACTACACAGTTCATGTGCCTGTCTGCAAAACAGAGCAAATGCCTCCTCCAGCCTTACATCTGGGGTTTGTTTTTTTTTTTTTGTCCTAATAAATAAATACATAAATAAATAAAATAATTAAATTATTGTTGGCCATTACTTTTCACCAGAAACTGATGTGCCATTGCTGGGGAGAAGCACAAAACACATACCATCAAAAGGACTGAATGAGCATCGTGGTCTATCACATCACAGATCTCAGAAGAGCCCTGGGAATCATCTCTCAGTATTAATTAAGATTTACCAACATACAAAACAAAGCACTGGCAAGAATCCTCCAAAATACTGTCAGAGTACAGCATAAAGCAGCAGTTCCAGGTCTGTGCAGCTACACTGCACAGAAAAGCCCCACATCCAACACTTTTCAGTTTCTGCCACCATTTAACTTTTCACATGTTATATATTTGCAGCTTAATCTTAAATTCTCACTTCTTTCAAACTTGAAATCAAGCTCTCTTATTCCAGAAAAACAAGGTTTTGACCAAACACTCCAAGCAGTGAACAACAGTATGATCATGTTCTCAGCACATAATACAATTGTGGAATCATCAGCCTGAGCTATTTTAGATTAAAACCAAGGGGGTTTTTTTCTAGAGGAAGTAAAAAGTATGCATTTTAAATTCCGGACTTTGACAAGAAGTTCAGACGGTTAGGGCTTAATCTTGAAATGTACCAATTTCACCCCAAAAAAAAGCCAGTAAAAAATTAAAAACTATTCCTCCCTACCTTTTCATTAAATGAGGAGGAAAAACTAATCAAAACAAAACCCAAATCAACAAAGGGGCCAAACCCTCTACTTGATCCCTAAATCTACCATCAGTACTTTCCTTCTCCTGGAATGGGCTACGCTATTCTTCAGAGAGGTTGAAAACAGGATTTAGAATGGAAAATTTACCTCAGCTACTGAACCCTGGAAAGCACATAATTGCAACAGCAGCATGAAATTCATCCTTTACTCTGGCTTGAAGTGCTATTTGCCCTGCTGGTTTATGGTGTTTGTGCTCAAAGCTCCTGCCTTGCACACACAAAAGCTTCAACATGCACGCTGAAAACATCGTAGCAAGTAAATAAATCTCCAGTTAGGAAGAGTAGGGGAGCTGAAAAGCACATTTTCAATTGCTGAATTCCTAAGGATTTTCTAAAAGTTATTCCAAACCTGAGGGTGTAAATGATAAAACTAGGAGAAGAGAGTATTAATTCAGGAAAGTTCAACTCTTGTGTGCCGAGTTGCTGAGGCTGCCAACTCACAAGGGTTCCAGGGGTTCTCAGCCCCAGAGAGAAAAGGAGATCCAGCAGCTTTCAAGGTGGCCTCGTTACCTCCAGGAAAACATGTTAAAAGGAGCCTGTATATGGATGGTTACAAATTCTGTAACCCCTCCCTTTCACATCTTTTGTGTAAAGAACTTCCTATTCTGATGCAACAGAAGCCAGCCCTGGATTTGGAGTGGGGAGAGCTGGGCTGGAAATCAGAGTGGAACAGCACATCCCCTTGCTCCTCATTTTTCCCTTGGTCCAACACCTCAGCACATAAAATGCTATAAAAGAGCTTGATTTTGCACCCCAGCATGATCCACCAACGTCCCATCCCCTCAGCTCAGCTGATCTCCATATAGCTCCACTCTTGCTGCTGCCAAAAGGGCCCTCACACTCTGCAGAGTGGATTTTTTTTCTGATTAGCACTTCTCTGCCTTGTTAGCACACAGAGCATCATAGTGCATGTTTGCCAGCCAAAACAAATGCAGTGATACAACTTGCAAGACTCTGACACCGCGAGGTCTCGTCTCTTATTGTGGTGCACCAAGGGTTTTACGTGTGTATGTTGTAAAAACTAGAGGAAGAAAGGGAACATGCATACACACAATGAGGAAAAAAAGAAAATAAATGACTTTTAATTGTATTATATCAAAAATGTTTCTGCTAAAGCACCCGTTAAATTAGAAAGTGGACTGTTTGTCTGAACACCAGAATGAAAATCACATCAAGTTCTCGTAGATGGAAGGGCAGGAATAACTGTTATTTATTTTTAGAGACAAATGCCACTCTGATCGACCTAACAGTGACAGGAACTTGGCCAGGAAGATAGAAACCACAATGAAGTAGGGCCTTTGTGAAAATGGATGACTAAATTTCTATTGATTTCTTTCTACTTCCTAGGGAATCAGATTGCTCTAAGACTCACTTTGGAGCTCCCAGGTTTTTGCTCAGTCGGTTTAACCTCAACTCAGTAACCTCTGTGACACATCTGCTTCAATTTATTATATTCAAGCCTATGGAATTTGTACTTCCTTCATGTCCTCACAGTGATTTGATTTTCTCTGGCTGCACAGAGGGTCGTTAGGTTTAATGTAGGGCACCAGGACTCATGCTGATTTGTAAGTGAATGTAATGCAAAGAGATACTAGGTGTTAAGAAAACACAGCTGGAGCATGGGGGGGCTGTGGACAGAGCCAAAAATAGAACTGAATGTTCGTCTAAAAGGGAAAACATCAGCAGGACTCAAAGAACGCAACACTAGTTACGTGCTGCTTTCTAAAAATAAACCTAAATGCAGCAATAAATAGATAAAATTGAGGCCATGGGTTGAATGCATGGGAAGTCTGTTAATCAAGCCTGAGAGGAGGAAGGCTCAGCCCAAAGGAGAGACTGAAGACATTAATCAATGGAATCTTTGTTTATACTAACAGACTCATGTTTGCTCCAGTGTCAAACAAGTATATTCATGGGAACCTGAATCTCTGCAGTCCTGCAGTTCCAGTCCAGTCTGTTACTGCCTCGAAGGGTTTGAGCATTGCCAAAACAATGTCAGCTCAGATTTGGAGTCTTTTAACATATTATTCCAATGTGTTAATTTAGGCAGAGGTTATACAGCAAATTTCAGTAAGTTGTGAGTTTTATGCCGTTTTCCAAACCAAAGCCCAGCTAACTACCCATTCTTTTTGCCTAGATCCTTCTTGGACTTTTAAAAAAGAGACATACTGCTCCACCAGGCTAGGGGAAGTCTTTTTCCATGTCACAGTTGACTGCTTTGTCTCACAGAGCCAAATCATCCCGAACACGTGCTTTGCAGTCATTTTGCACAATTTTCTACACATTTTAATACCTTTAGATGAGTTCTGCATACATCAGTTACTCCTTTGTTTGCCATCCTTTGCCTACTAGAGGAACAGGGAGATCCCGCCAAGCCAGGTGAAACCTAAGGGACAGGTCAGAGACAACAAAAAATTAAAATAAAGATCTCTGTGTATTCATGGAAGTCCTTGCTCCAGTACAGACATACCATTAAGGAATGGTCAGTAGGGGAATAAGCAACGCACAGTCATATCCAAAAGTAGGATTACAAAGAAGATGAAACTTGTTCAGATTGTATATTTAAGCAAATTAATAATAAAGGGAGATTACACCAAACTCCCTGACTTTTACTGTTACTCCTTCTGGTGGCATGAAGAGTGACATCTTTTTAGTGTGCTAGTAGAGCATTTCCAGAAAAGGGGAATAGAGAGCTTCTCACATATAGAAAAGATAATATAGTTAAAATATTGAAATGACGCTCTGCAATTCTGACATTTTCTGACTTCAAACCATTTCAATAATCCTTAATGTTTCTGTTTGTCACTTCTCTACCTGTATAAACTTGAGGGGTTTTTCAACCACAGCACTGTAATACAGTAAATTGTTGCCTATCACATATGCACCCACTGTGTATGTGCAAACATAAAATATTAAAACTAGGACGAAGGAACTTAGTGTAGTGGTTCTGTAAGCTCTTTGTGCCAGAATGGTTTTCTGGGGCCAAATACAGTTGATTGACACCTTAAAAACACGGGTTTTTGTGATCTCTCATGCAGGTGTGCACATCTAGATTTGGTGTACGTGCATGAACAAATCCCCTGCACTACAGCACTCACATTGCACTGGGGCCCAGAAGGGAAAATTTAGGTCAAATTCTCTACTACCAGCTCATCTCCTGCTTTGGGAGTATTGATAAGCACTCTCAGAGAACTCTGAATTACACTCTATGATACATGTAATTGTTACATCACACAGATAATTGTACTGGGAGGAGGGAGCGCTGCATTATTTTGGTTTTGTCACCCAAAGCTCATGGCCACAAGAGAAGCAGCCATGTAGCTCATGTCCTGCTTATCTTAACCAGTCTCGTTTATGAAACTGAACTTAAAACATCAATTCAGAGGCTTTTGCAAATCATTTCAAGAATTAAATCTTTGCCATTTTCCTTCCATCCTTGACATATGTACCTTTTTAGAAACAGCATCATCCTATTTTCTGTTAGTAGTGAAAGGCAAATCTCAGGAGGATCGTGAGTATGCAGGACATCTTCATGTTGATTCCAAAATTAAAAGCCAGAGGGGCTTCTTTTCCCTCTCTGAGGACTTCCAGCAAATTATTGATTGTTGCTGATCCTCTTCCATTAATATATTTCTTTCTTACAGCCTGAGTGATTTTGTTAAAGTGCTTAGTAACTCTCTAATCATGTACATCTCCTGGGGCTGAAAAGAGCTTTGATTTTAAAAGTAATTTGTTTCAAATGAGGCCTTATCCATTCTAATGTGAGGAAAAAAAAAAAAAAAAAAAGGTTTTCCAGTATCATACTTGGAAGATCCTAAATTCTAAGCTGTTTAAGGTCTAACAGAATAATAACTCAAATTTGTATCTTCTGAAAATCACCTATCAGTTATAACCACCCATGAATACCTAGAAAACTGGTGCTTTAGAACATTCCTTTTAACAAAATATATAATACTAGGCAGGGGAGACAGCTATTAGCTTCCAATCTTTAGCAACCTTAAAGCCTTAAAGTCAGACACAAACTGTGACAATTGAGCCAAAACACCTTTTTTTTTTTTTTCCCTAAGTATTGCTGCAGCTTTTTAGTGCCATCCTGGAAGCTGAGCTAGGCTGAATGATGCTGAGGAATTTTCCTTCACCTAAGCTACCCTTCCAGGCAGAGGCTTGTTTCATCTGCATCAGCTACATTTATGGGTCCAACCCAGGCCCTTTATAGTTCAATTTCAGTCATGATAACAAACCACAACAGCCCACGAATCCCACAAGATACTCTGGCACAACACAGCTGCATCTACTGAGGAGAGGCTGGGGCTGCACCTTTTGGCCATGCAGGTTGCCAGTGTCCTGCCACTCCTTTCAGAATTTTTAAAGGGCTTTAAGACAGGTAAAGGAAGCACAGAAAAACACATACTTTGAGTTTTTCATCTGCTTTGGTGCAAAATCTTTCAGGTTAAGCTGCAATTAAAGTACCAATCAAACCTCAAAGAGATAGGGAGCTCAATATCCCAATGGGATGACCACATGCTTTCACTTCCTGTAATGACGTTTTCTGTTGCTTGGCTTGGATTTGTTTAAAAGCCATCAGTAGTTTCAAGGTTTATGGAAAGTCCTGGCACTCCCACACCCAACCACAAGCAGGGCAAAATACTGTGAAGCAAAGCCAGAGGATGCAAGTGACCAACGTGGAAGGAAGAAGTCTTGATGACATTTTGATTTTTGTCTTTTTTTAATTTATTCTCTGTATTCTTTACACATATATTTGGAGCCCTGTAGCCTATTATTGCATTCTAGTTAGTTTTCCCAGTACTTTTTCATGTCCTTTACCCAGGCAGAAAGATGAAAAGATGAAAGATGTTCCAAAGCCCCTTTCCTATCTGGGTTCTTAGAAACCAAGGCTAAAACCCAGCACTTCAGACACATTTTCATCAACAAAGTACAGACCATCTGAGGGGGGGAGGACTTAGAAGTGGCTTGGACTAGGCAGGGGGGTATTGCATTACTACTTGTGCTTCTAATTGATGCTTTTTGTCAATTATGCTGATTTGCTAAACTTATAAAAACTATCCACCCCTTGTGGGTGGGCTTTTGTGGACATTCTTCCATAACTGCCCCTGGAGCTCCAATAAAGATCCACTTTCATATTACCTCCCATACTAATGTTATCGTGAGAGTGTGTGTCTTTTTTCATTTCTAGGTTGAAAAAAGCCTCAAATCCATCCACATAAACCCCATAGGTATATTATGTGTAGGGATACAGAGGATCTTCTCTAGGTTGTTAGACCACTTGAAATAAGGTCACATGAAGGAATGGAAGTTTCAAGAGCTTTGCATTTGCTGAACTGCAATCCATATTCTGTGCTGAGCAGTCAGTTCCAAGTACAATTCAGCTCAGATGTGAAGTTCCACAGAGAACTTTTACTTATTTATTTTAAAGCCCTCTTCTTCTTCAAAATGAAATCAAAGACTTCTTTGAACTGCAGAACAATACCTCCATGGCAGGCTTCCCAGTGTGTCCTACCCCTTGAACCTTTTCTATGATATCTAAAGCAAGTCTGGAAAACAAGGATTTGGGTGGAAAGTTTGGGACCTACTCAGTGACACATATGTACCTGATATCGAAGAAGGGGAAAAAGGGAACAGAAAACACAGAAATTGGTCACTACTGGTTTAAATAGAGCTCTCTCTTGTGATCAAACAGTTTCTTAAATCAGGGCTCCAAGCAACCACCATGAATACTGTTGGTGTGAAAGAGAAGTAGGCAAAGCTTTCTGCTGATATATATTGAATTTGTCTAGCAGAAAAAAGCAGTTAGGAAAAAAAAGTAATGTATTAGCTAAACTCGGCAGCTTTTCTGCTGTCTGCAGCACTCAGCACCATTCAAGTAACAGACAAGTTCTGGCCTTGTACCAGCATAACAAAGTGGATCCAACAATTCCCTTCCCACACCAAAAAAGTTGCTGAGACTTTGCAGAACATAAAAGGAAGTGAAATAATTCCTTTTGCAATAGACACAACTCAGATTATTTGCTACAAATGGTAAGATCCCAAGACTTATAGATTTTTGGCCATTTATTCCTAGATCATATGTGGCATCTATTCAGCACCATAAAATGGTTTGTTGGTGTGGGGAGAAAAGAGGCCACAAGTCTCAGTGACTCCATGAGAGTCACTGAAGATAAAAGGAGTTTATCTCCTTTTATCTCCAAAGTTTAACCACTTTGACTGAGTGGTTTTGTCAGAGGAACTGCCTTCCCCCTCCCCTAAGAGGATGTGGTTCCCTTATAAATCAGGCAAGAGAGATGACTAATTCTCTTGGCCTCATCCAGGGAATGCACTGTAACTTCCAATACACAAAATTTAACAGCTTTAATTTAATTTAACAGGTAAAATTTCCATCTCTCCACCCCTTGATCTGTTAAACTACAGGGTTTGTTTGCTCTAAGAAGAGGACTGATCTCTACAACATCAGTAAGCCAGGACAAAACTGTAGCTCAGCACAGTTTTCTTAGCAGGACTATTAAGCTTTTCCAGATAGACTTTGAATTCAAACCCTGGAACCACAGTTCCTTAAAATTGTTTGAAAACTGAATTGAAACCCAAAGAAGTTGTAGCCACCAGCAAAGAAAATAGTTTCCCTTCAGAAGCTCTGATGCTCTGTATCTGAAAGTGTAGATTTAGTTCTCTCCCCTGAGATTCTCAGTATCTGAAAAACACAAGGAAGTTTGTAACACCCACTACATTTTGCCAATAATGCACTTTGTTTATGAGACCTGCTTGTCCTAAATAATACAATAAAATGAAAAACATTCCTGTCTCTTCCCTTTTTATATCACCAATGTACTCAGGTAACATGCTGCTAAGTGAAACTAGTGGACGTTTCTTTCTGAAGCTAGTGAAACCAATTATTAAATAAAATTTTTAAAAAATTAATTACATTGCAGAAGCTCCACTCCTGTCTAAAACCTGTGTATCATATTGCAGAGTAGCTTTTAGCTAGCTTCACTATTTTTTATACTGCTGAAGTCAATTAAATTTCATGCATACTCTATATATCAGATTACTTGATACATTTTTGACCAGCATTGTATTAAGAAGCAGATGTTTTAGATGTTATTGCCATCCAGAGGAAGATGCCTTAAGAACAGGTTGTGTGTCTATTGATGTACTTCCCACAAAACAGAAATCAGGGCTGTAACACTTAGGCTGCTATAAACCAAAACTTCTAATTCAACATAAAGTAATTAAGTGGAACATATTGAGTCTACAGGCAGCAGGTTAAGTGCACAGGTTAATTTATTTGTGTTATTTACGTGGCAACTCTGTACCAGGCACAAACGTCTGCCAGAGCATCTCAGCCTTCCAGCCTCATCTGATCCACACAGCTTTTATCTGCCACCACGAACAGGAGATCACTGAAAATGAAATGTTCCACTTCATTTGACCCTCTCTTGTAGGGAGATATTAAACACGTATAAAAATTGTACATTTTCTTTCATTGATTTCAGAGTGTATTCAACCAAAAGCAGTGAAACATGCATTTCAAGAGCTGTCAGACACTCAATTTACTGCTGCTCTGTGCACTAAAATGCACAGGGCTCAGAGAACATAAAAAACAAAGCTACAGATACATGCTCAGAATACAGAGAATCTCAAAGATAATTCAACCACTTGCCAGCAGGTTTATCGAGCCTCAATTATTTCCACATTTGCCATGCAGACTACTTAGAGACAGTGTGTTTGCTGGTCTTTGTCTCTTCTTTTTAGTATTAAGTTTTAATTAATCTCAGTTAGGTCTGCATATACATGTATGTGCATGGCCATGAGTACAAATGTGTATTTATGAACCTAGCCAATAATTAAGGCTTTTCTTTTACACATTTACAAACAACCTTAACGGCAGTTGTGATCCTCTGATCAATCCACTGCCCTATTCCCCTGTTTAAAATTGCCTGTTTCTGATTAAAATGTGACATGAACTTTATCCTGCACAAACAGACATTTGGGCTTTGCAGATCACCTCCCTACAGAGAGGGATACCAGTAGCAGAGGACATGGAAATATTTTACATGTGCCTAACTCTGCTAACTAAATTAAAATTGTCTCAGATAAGACAACCAGGTATAACATATTCCTCCCAGAAAGAAAGGGGGGAAAAAAAAAAAAAAAAAAAAAAAAAAAAGATGAACAAGGAGTAAAAATAAAGTCCTCGCACGAAGGAGAAGCTTCCATGGCCTCACAACCTTCTGAAATGGTGCAAAGGGCTTTAAAGGGGATATTTCAGTATTCTGAAAAGAATTTTTCATGTCTTCCAGTGAGGTATCAGCTCTCTTAGCGAGTAAAACTTCAATTTCTCACATCTGAGACTCTGGGCTTGCTGCCTGTGGCCTTCCTTCTGCAAGATAAGCTTTTACTCAGCAGGTACGTTGTTGCCAACAGGGGCATGTCCTGAAAAAGTTCCTAAAAAAGCTGCACCATGTAAGAAGGGAGCCTCTACAAAAACTTTTCTCAGTAAAAAAGGTATTTATGGACTCAGAGATTGCTTTTTTGTATCTTCACATATGAAATACCAGTATGTTAGACACTATAAAATGACAGTGAATTAAACAAAATAAACCCCCTCCAAGAGGTCCATGCTTATTCCCACTTGAATTTGCTTTGTTCTGGAGCTAAAAGTAGCTGGAGTTTCTTGGAACATTTAAAGGCACTTCTTCCTAACAGGAGCCCAGAAACAAGCCTTTAGGAATTTTAAAGGAGTTGCCAGTCTGGTTTGGAGAACCCTCAGTATCTGCCTTCACTGTTCATTGGATTTCCTGTGGCAGGAATACTAAAAGAGCTGAGTTCCCTCTGAAACGTAGCTGTTGTTTAAGTGTACAGACACTGGCTTTAGCCCAGGTCTAAGCCACTGAGTAGTTCCAGCAATCACATGGCACAGGGATGACTTAATGTCACCTGATACTCTTCATAGTCACCAGATACTCTTCTCTGCTTTCAAACTAGACCCTGCTCCTTTGTTAGCCATGCGGGTCAATTACTGGATGGCTTGGATAGAAGTATAAATAAAATGATTAGTTTAAGAACTTCAGTCCTCTCTCATCTAATTTCTATAATTGTTCTCAGTATTTAAATTTTTCATGAAGATAAAAGTCTATTATTTCATTCAAATCAGTATTTACCATTAAGTTTACCATTAACTTAATTTGTAAAGATGAGCCTCCGATAAAATTAGAAATCTTGAATTATTCATGGTAAGGTCTACTAATTTTACACTATTATTTCTCATGTGAAACTTCAATGTGTCTCATCAAAAGGGTTGGTGGTTTGTTTCTTTTCGGGCAGGGAATAAATGCTTCAAAACACTCCCCAAAGAACAAAATGTAGCTGTCACATTGAAGATAAAGCATTTAATCTCTTTGTTACATTGCAGCAATTTCAGTAAGCTTTATTGTACTGTGTTTCTTTATGGCAACCCTGCAAAAAATTCATTTACTAAGTAAGCAGCCTGATGGTCCGTACATCTCTATCCACTTAACAATTAGATTAGTGCTTTCAAAATACTCAAAAGCAGCAGTAAATTCCTTTTATAAAAGCTGGCAAACAAAGGAAGCCTGTCAGTCATTCCTCAAAGCAGAGATGCCAGTTACTTTCTAATCTCCACTGACTTAGTTGAATTCGCATTCAAATTACTTATGATTTTTAGCCTTCTATTGTAAATCTTGCTCAAGACCTATTATGCAGGTATTTTATCTTAATTTATTTTGATGCCTGTAGTGGAACATATCCTAGTATCAACATGAAATCCTTAAAAACACTGACCGTGATTAAAATTTTCAAAATATTCTTTCAAAAACACACCTGGAGCAAAGAAATTATTAAGTGTGCAAATCTGACTGTAACATGAGGAAAAACACTTTCCTCTCTCATGTTGAAGTGGTTGCTGCAAACTCCATTTCTGCACTCTCATAGCGACTAGCAAATTTTCTTCCCAGCACAAGCAGCTGTCCCAGGATTAAAGTGCCAATCCCACACAGCCTCTGAAAGGCTTTGGCCTCTATCTGGCAGGACCATTCAGATATGGATCATTAAAAGATTCACCGCTAAAAGTGCAGAATGCTCTTTAAACAATCAAAAAAAGATCCCTGAATGCACATTAGAGCCTAGGGAATATCACTGCTCTGGCATTTTATTTATTATGACTTACTTTGTCCTTTCCAAAAGGGCATAATTTTAACAACTGCTTAATTCATAGATCATAACCATTGCAGTAGCCTCCTTAGAGGGTAGAAATTAGCTGAGACTTCTTTTTTATCACAGCATGAAAAGGGCCCTGGTTTATTCCTCTTTACACCTCAGCCATCCTGACTGCAACCATTCACTGACTCTGCCTGCAGCAAGCTCCTCCTGGAGGTTTCCCTTGCAGCCTCTGACTGCTGCTGATTTCCTGCTGAACTCTGCAGGGATCAGTGTGCAGTGGCTGCAGGGATCAGTGTGCATTGACTGCAGGGATCAGTGTGCAGTGACTGCAGGGATCAGTGTGCAGGGACTGCAGGGATCAGTGTGCAGTGACTGCAGGGATCAGTGTGCAGTGACTGCAGGGATCAGTGTGCAGTGACTGCAGGGATCAGTGTGCAGGCTCTGAGTGCAGGGATCAGTGTGCAGGCTCTGAGTGCAGGGATCAGTGTGCAGGCTCTGAGTGCAGGCTCTGACCCAGCCAGACTGTGACTGCAGGTTCCAACAACAGGCCCTGACTGCTACACCCACACTGACCTCACTGCAGTGAATCCCTCACCCCAGGATCCTGCTTCTTCATGGTTCTCACATTTGTGCTCCTCAAGGTTCCTCCTCCTTCATAACCCTCTCCAGACCCACTCCCTTTTCTCACACTCATCTTTTTTTGGACACAGCTGTGACTCCTCAGGGGCCAGGCTGGATTGGGTAATTAACACAGCTGTACTGACCAGGGGTGAGGTCACCTGTGTTCCCTTTTGCTACATACAAGAGCCTATGCAAGGTTGAGTACCTGTTACAGAATCCTTTCTGTATCAGAAGCACAACAGCAGCTGCAAAGAGAAGAAAGGATATTTTCTCCTGCTTCGTGAAGAGGAGTATAAAGTTACACTGATTTTTCTGCTATTTCTGCTTTTTGGTCATGTCAACTGCTAAAATTATCTGTTGTCAATTAAGCAGGGCAAAAACAATCTTGTGTGGGATCTGAGACTGCAGCAATAGTAAACAGAGTAATTTAGAACTTTAAATTTAATGCTGGAGGTGATTACTCTGGTATGAAATGTTACAGTGTAAGAGGAGACTGACCAGAGCCAGTTGTTGCCACTACCATGTAAATAAGACCTCCATGCCAAACCAGTATCAACTCAACCAGTAGTTGAAAAGCAACAAATAAATAACAAGGAGAATTATTGAGGGGAAAAATACAATCTGATGAAAGACCCCACATATTGAATAAACAGCCCAGGACTATCTTCCTATTTCAGAGAAAGGAAACTAGCAAGCTAATTGAATGTATTTAAATAAATTCACAAACTGGTTTTGCTAATAAAGCTTTCAGACAGTGAACACGGCTCCTCCTGGAAAAGACTGCTTAGAAACTTGTGTTTTGTCATATTCCCGTGAGGACTGGCAACCACGAATTTTGGTGTGCATTGGAAAGAAGAAATTTATAATTCAGAGACCTCAAAATGCTTTGTGACTTCTTCTCCATCTATAGGTTCCCAATTAAGACAGATGTTAAACATACGCTTCAGTCTATTTCAATTTAGGAAGTCAGTGAAGCATGAGCTCAAGCCTTATATTCTGCACAGGGATCACTGTAGAAGTGGGGAATTTAGTAATAAGTAATACTTAACTCTTAAGTAACAGCTTGAATTAGTGGTATGAAAGTGTTTAATGTAGGAAATCAGTACCATTAGCTTCATTTTAACAGATGAAAGAGCTGGGACACAAGTGGGTGATTTGTCTCCAGATGTACAAAAGGCCGATAAAAAAAGAATCTAGGGAAAAATCCTGTATTACCTGATTCTCAGTTCAGACTTACAGTCTCTCCTGCCATCTACTACAACTCCCCTAATTGCTATATTTAACAGAAAAGTAACAGCACTGTATCCATACAGACACTGCAAACCATCAGAGGGAAATGCCTACCAGACCTCCACATATGCTGTAACACAAACCTGCAGTAAATCTACCCTAACACAGCACACAGGTGCAGTCATTGATTATTTTTTCTAGAGAAACAGAACCTGAACATGTCCAAAAGCTGGTAGCCCACAATGACTTGAGATGTCTACCTTCATTACACACATGATTTTGGAACAGTTTCTGAATAACATACATACCTGCTTTTCAAACCTGACACAGTTTCCCTAGAGATGTTAAACCAGACATTTGCAAGACATTTTTGACAAAATACATTTCTAAGAATTTCCCCTGTTTTTACTGAATTCTTTCCCAAATTCAAAAAATCCCATGCAGACTAACTTGGCTTATTATGGATGCATGAATGAAAGACTGCAGGAAACTGCCATGATGCCCAGTACTTGTCATACAACACAAAAGTATCACCAGCATCTTCTGAAAAAAAGGCCAGGACTGACAACTCTTAAATTTCAGCCTTCCTCAAAGACTCTTCCTCACCTGCCATCCCCCTTGCCTCTACCTTCAAGTTTCTTAAACAAAATACATGAAATTATGTCCATGTTGGCAGCACAAAGTACACAAGGCACACATCTGTTACCAAAACAGTGATGTTCCCTTATTGCTTAAGCAGTTGTCAAAACTCACTGCCTCTGTTATTTCACTGGTGCAAGATTTATTTAATATTTAAAAAGATGAGGCACAGGACTCCCAGTGACCAGTAAAACAGGTTTAACAATACCAGCATTTGTTACCCCCAAAATTTAACCTGTACAGAGAATTTCAGACATCAATAGAACAAAGCTGTTTTAATGGACAGAGCTGACCATTACACAGAGTGTTTATATTTTGTACCTGAGCATTTTCTAAGCCCAGGGACTGTATTTTCCCAACTGATATTTTACTATAAACCTGAAAAGAGCATGTTAACAAGGCTATGCTAATGTTCGTGTTTGGAAAAAATCAGATCCTCAGAGTTTCATTACTTATTTTGTAATTATTTTAACTATTCCCTCAACAAAGAGTATTTTTGCTTACTTCTTCAGATTTCACAGTTTATGTACAGAATTGCCTTTTAACAGCCTCTCTGTGGGCTCCCACAACCTTAATTCATTTGAAACCCATATAAACCTCTATGCCATCTGGTAACTTTTTGCAATCTAATTATCCTGATGAATGTATGCACAATATTAGACATTTTCCATTACAGGGGTGACTAATGTTGCTTCTCTATTTACAAATCTGCCTGCAGATTTCTGTTACAGGCCCATTTGAGGAGGCTAACAGACTTGTTCATTTAAATTTATATCTTACCCCATGCCAAGTTTTTCAGCCAAGCATCTCTTGAATTACGAACCACTGTTTATTCAAATCAGTTTCCTGTCGTGTAAATTAGCTATATAAAGTAACAAAAATGCCAGAGAATTTGTTTTGCACATTTTTTGTGTGTTGCCGAGTGAAATTTTGAATAAAATCTTTGGTGCACTGTGAAAGGAAAAATAATGACTGAAGCTGCAGTTTCCCCCCTCATTTTGGGAATTCAGGCAAGCAGCTGTGTGTCTTGATGAAGGTTCTGGAAAGACATCTGGCTTTGAAGTTCATATTACAGCATTGTGTGTGATCTATGCTACACAAGACTACTGGAAAATGTGATAAACCCACAGGCTGCTGTCTCCCCAAAACCTCCAGCCCCACAATCCATGCTGTGGTACATCACATATCCGTATCCATTTTGGTTCCAGAGAGCAGTGACATTGCTGACCTGCTGGGCATTACTGGTATTCAAAACCCTCCAGGGCAACCAAAACACTTGTGCATCTGTCTGTGTGTGCACAAGTGGCACCTCAGAGCAACAAAGGGAGGAACAGCAGCTCTGGGAACTCGTGTTTGCTGCTGCTGAAGACAGTAAAAATACAGTTAAAAACCTTGTCTGGGTTGAAAGCTGAGAGCAGCTTGTCTTGTTCTCCTCATCACCCCTCCCACTTCTTCCACCTTCCTCGTTTTCACATCTGCAGCTGTGCTATACCCTCCCATCCCAGGTTTTCTCCATGATTTCATGGTACTTTCTGGCATTTACTCTGTCAAGTAAAACTTGAGCCCTGCCTTTAGGGAATACTCCTTGATACAAATCACAGGTTTTTCCTCCTGCAGTCCCCCAGTGCTTCACAAATGGGACTCACTGGGGAACTGCAGACTGAAACCAAGAGACCAACACCTTTAAAGGCAGCTCAAAGCACAAAGAACAGAGCTCTGCTCTGCCCCAGCTGTGCACTCCATCAGCAAGTGCCACTGTCTGTAGCCCAAAGAAACATGGCATGGAACAGTTCATGTGCCATGGAAAAATGTCATGGTCACAGCCTGGCCACTGCCAAATTTTCATAGTGCCTGCAGAGAACAGTTTGTGAATTTACAAAAAGGCAAGACCGATAAAAAGAAGAGAGCTACAGTTTATCCCCATTTAGAGGAGAACAGTATTTCATGTAGTCAGCTTATTTGACTTATTTTACTTATTTGATCTGCAAAACTGAGCAAGAGAGAACTGGAGAAATAGTTTCTGCATATTTTACAGTGATACAGCTAGTCACAATATTAACTGAGATTAGGAAATTCCCTTAGGATTTGTCTCTTTTCATTAGTTGATGATATAAGTGTCACAGAACAATATAGTTTACTTTCAAAAGTGCCTTAAATCAGCCACTCAATGTGCTTTTGAAACATATCTAAACTCTTAAAAATCTAGGTTTTTTAAACCTTTGAAATATAATCACTTATGCAAATGTAAGACATCTTATTTCCCAATATATGACACTTTGCTGTGCTATAGATATTACTATTTATAGAAATGTATCTAAAATGTGAATTTCTATATCCTCATTTCTCACCAGCAGCAAGTAAATAACCTACAGGAAAAGGGTTTTTCAGTAAGAGGTACAGAACCAGAAGTTGCACAGACTCCTGCCAACAATCCCCTCTTTCTCAACTTTGGTTCTACTGGTTTTAGCATATTTGAAATACCATCCTTCCTTTTGGGTATCTGGGTTGCTGTTCACCCAGGAAAACTGTCTCCACAGGTTTTTCTGTTCAGATGATGCTGCAGGTTGCTAAAATGCAGAGGATGATGTTGGCACATCCAACATCACCAAGCTTTTAATGTTAAACTCACCAGTCCCATTTAAGGTGCTGGCAGATAACTGGGTATCAGTGGGCCAAGCACTGAACTAATCCTGTGATTAGAGCTGCCAGTACAAAAGTACACTAATTACACAGCTAAAGATTTTTTTACTCTGAACTCTACTGAAAAGGAGCAGTTGGCTAAATTAGACAAAATTAATGAAAAAAGAAGCACAATATTAGACAGGCACATTTATCCTCCTTCAATTCAACCATTAGTAGTCTGTTTTGCTGCTGAGTAACACCAGGAGGGCTCAACACTAATTAAGCCAGTCATTATCACAGCTAGGTGTTTACAGCCTTTAAACTTCTCACTCATTTCTTCTCCCACTAGTTCCTAAGAAAAACATTTGCCCTTTTTAATTCAGAGAGCAAACAGGTCAAAATAAAAAATCATCCCATTTAGGACTGTTAGCCAAGAGATTAAAAGAGAAAAGCCTTGTACCTCGAGGCATCCTGGAGGATGTGCCAGAGCATCTGGGCCAGGGTGATGGAGAGGGGCAGCTGGTTCAGGGGCTCCAGCATCTGCTGGCATTGCCAAGGTTCACAATCCTGGAGAGGATTCCCTGAGACCTGCAGAAAGCTCTGGAGAGCCTGTGGCACAGCATCCTCACAGTGGCTGCAGGTAATGCTCAGACAGGTGTTGCTGCTACCCAGGCTGATGCACTGCTGCTGAAGCAGGGCTGGCAAGGTGGTTTTCCCTTGTTGCTGGGTGAAGATAAGCTTTCACATGTATTGATAATGCAGCAAGACGTGGAATGTCTGCATTTCATTAAATAACATTATTAAACAGACTAGCTCACAGCCTGGATGGCAGTACAGGGATGCAAAGCTTTGTATTAAATGAGCACCATTCTGAAAGTAAACTTGATGAATAAAACAAGGAAAGAGCTGTAACAAAGGAGAGCTGCAACATCCACGGTGTTTTTAATTAAGCTCCTTTTCAAACTTACTGCAAGTTACAGGTGCACTTCCTAACACATCCTTGAGTCCCTCAGATTCTAAGGACATGTCACGGAAGGCCCTAGAATACCCAAAGAATTTTGTGAAAATCTGAGACAGCAACGGAAGGTGCCCAAAAGCATTTGCTTGCAACCAGCCCTTGTATTAAAAATGAAGAGGAACAAAAAGCCTAATGATAATCCAGGAAAAAAACACAACTATCAAAAAAGGCTCCTTTCTTCCCAAATGATGCATGAATAATATATCAGTCTCAGGGTTTTTTTTAAAGACTTAGTCTCAGGGTTTTTTTTAAAGACTTCAGCAAACAACTTCACTGAGCTTTCTGATCAGAAAAGGCTATCTTAAACCATGGTTTTGAAATGCAAATCCCTTTTGTTTATCCACGCCGAATGAATCAGCATGTCTGAATTATTCTGATCAAAGTGGACATTTTAGAGATGACTGTAGAGATTCCAAAAGGAAAGCTACCTTGCTTCACCAGGTTCCTCTTCTTTACTTCTGAGTGTACAATAAACATGCAATACCTCAGTTCCAGTTTCAGGACATGTGGGCAATAAGGACTTATTTTTAAACCTTCAAAAACCGTACAAATACTGGTGAAAAGAAAGCAGCTCATCTGTAATATAGTGCTACCCTAATACAAAATATGTCAAGATACTAAATCACAAAAAAAAATCTGTAAATTGTTTTACCATTGCAGGCATCCTTTTAATCTTCTTTTTCAGCCACTAAATCTCCTACCCTACTTATTATTTATTTCTGGGCTTTGTGAAGCTTTTTAAAAAAGAATTATCCACAGAAGTACCATATAAAACTAACTACTTTGAGTAGCAGAACCATGAAAGCAATTAAGTCAGATAAAATTATTTTTAATCATTCCGTTAAGTTCTACTAAGATTTTAAAAGAAATTCTCTAAAGAAAGAGACATTGAAACAACAACTACAACAACAACAAAAAAGACAGATTTTTGAATACCTCACAAAACAGAAAAATTACGGTTTCTTTTGTTTTTTAAACCTTGGTACTCAATATCGGCCAAATCCTCCATCAGATGCCACCATGTGAGGATAAAAATTATTTTCACCAGGATTATTATTTTCCTTCCATATCAAGGCTGTACTCTGCTATAAAACCCTCTTCTAACTCTATCCAAATCAGCAGCTGGGGGAAGGGAGATTAGGGAGGCATAACAGGCAAAAGAGAGGAATTAATTTCTACTCAGACACAGTTAAACCAATGATTAAAAAAACGTAGCAGGTGTGCTGCAGATAAGATCTCAGGGCACCCATGGCATAAAAAATGTCTCTGTCAGGTATGCAAATATTGGAATATCTGAAAAGCACGGCGTTCTGGGAAACCTGAACACACTCCTAGACTATTTGTATATCAGGAAAGGTACATCTCTTCCTCATCAGATGGACTGAGAGCTAGGCCAGCCAGCAGTTGTGCAGATGCCAGTGCACAGCACCCAGCCATCAGGTGTGGTGCCATTGTGTTCGCTAATGAAAGACTGGCTAGGAGCAGAGCAGAGATACAGCTGCTCCCTCCAAAGGCACGAGGTGGCTCCAGATCATCCAGAAACAGCTGCCAGGAAATTGTTTCAGTTACACAACTTGAGATGTTCAGAGCAGCAGGAACAGAGGATTTGCCAGGGTTCAGCCAAAACGGTAAAAAACGTGCCAGAGGGACCTGAGTTGGGTTTGCTTCACGCTCCATGGGGAGGCAGAATAAACTGCTCTCTACAGCTGAAATGTTCATTTGCAGCTTCAAGGAAATGGGAAATCAAGGTTGATTCATGGAAAAGGACAAGTTTTTGGAAATATAATGAAAAACCTCAGAGCCACTCTTTTTGCAAAACAAGAGCAACATCACAAGTCTGATTTCTGATTAGATTTTCCAGTAATGAGTCAGAAACGAGGCAAATTGCAGATTGAAAATCATTCAGCTTCCTCAGTAGGCTGTTATGAGCTTATGTGAGCAGTATCAGATGTGCTTATGCCACACTGATTTATGTCAGAAGCGACAATCATGATTTAGCATAAGAAAAATTTGTATAACCTATTTTCCTGCAAGAGCCAACTGTGTGTAACCACTTTTTTCACCTGCTGTGCAAGTGTCTTAACATCTAAACTTCACCCCGTGTGCAAAGCCATGTAGCACTGAGTGAGGAACAATGAACAGCATTTGAAGTCCATCACGCTCAGGTCACAGTGAGAAAGACATAAATTGACTACGGCACTCAATAGCATAAAAATAAATCTATTAAAATATAGGTCAAGCCCATGGTGAGAGATGAAAGAAGTAGAAGTCTAGCCCTAAAACCCTCTTAGAACACATACAGCAACATTCCTATTTTACATTGTCCACACCTTCCAATACTTGCCATTGAATAAGATAAAAAGTATGTAGTATCTGTCAGCATATAAGTCCCTTTACCCTCAAACACTGAAGGCCCTGCTGGAATATTCTTCTACCTCTAATACCCTTAGAATTCACTGGACACAGGAAGAAGTCCTTTATTAGGGAAAAGCTGGGACTTGAAAGGCGAAGAAGGGGATATTTATGTACTAATTCACTTGTATTCAGCCACCAAGGTGCTACCACAATATTTCAGGATTCCTCCTAAATTTAACCCTGTCATAAATTCCAGGCTAATGGGTAAGTGGATCCTGTGAGTCCTTATGGCAGTGCTGCCCTTTTTTGTTTATAAAGCTTCAAATGCTTCTCCAAACATTAAGGGTGGATCCAACTTTATCAGTTTTTCACTAGTGACTACTTTTCATCATAGGAATACAGTTTATTTATTAAGTCACGAATCATTCTTCTCATTTTGAGGACTTCTGATGTAAACAACACACACGTTCAGCACTGATTCCCAGGCATTAATTTACTGATTATTTCATTATCAGCCAAAGAGCAAATATGGAGAGGAGTTATCTTGGTTTATTGTCAAGCTAATTACTTTTCCTATGCCATTGTTTAAATTAAGTAGGAATATGTTGACAACAGTGTTCATCCTCAGCGATTTGTTATTTGATTTTCCTTCAAGTATTAATTGTACATTATTAAAAATTGTAATAAAATGGTGCAGACACTTGAGTGCATACATCCATATAGACTTTCTTTATCGGGGGGTGGTGGAGGGGGGAAGGAAATAATCATAGGAAGTAAATAAAATTCCTTCCATCAAATTAGTTAGAATACTTAGTTTGCTGCCTTGGTGAATTTGCTTAAATGCTTCCCTAAATTTTATTGACAGTGTAAAACTCATTCTAACAGCCAGCTCTTCAGTATATTAAAAGAGCTCATAAATGAATATAAAATATTAAAGAAGGTTGTCATTTATTACAACTAAAATCAACTGTATGTGCCGAATTCTAATGCAATGGTTATCAACGTTCCACAGCCAGCACTGGAGAACTCCACAAGAAAAGTGTCTCAAGGCCTGTATTTGCATAAACACTTTCAGATCTTTTTCAGAATTGCAGGCAGATTATTATATTTAAACCTCTTATCTAACTATACAAGAATTATTATTTTCAAGTAGTGTTTTATATGAACTCACTATTCCTCAGACTAACACAGTTCCACACCATTAATTCCATAATCATGGCTGAGAATTCGGTTCTCACATCTTCATTCTAAATGGGCATTCATATGCAAACACACACATCCCATCAATTACTGCAACATTTAAAAAAAAAACCTGAGACAGTCATTGAAAAGACCATATCAGTCACATTAATGATTTCATCTGCTATTATACACAAGAGCACATGTTTTTACAGTTTCTAAAGGAAAGCGTAGTTTTGATTGTTTTATTGTTGGAAAAAGGGAGTGTTGGGATTAATGAGTCTAGGGGAACATGTCTTTAAATACTTCATAATGCCATTTTAGGCACTTAATTAAACAAACAAACAAACAAACAAACAACAACAAAAAAAAAAACCCCAAACTTTACTCTCACTTTTTAAAAAATCTCAAGATTTAAAACAGAGATTGTGCTGTAAGAGAACCATACAAAACAAACCCCAAAGTATTCTTAAATGCTGTCTGTTAATTCACACATTAAAGTTAGATTGTCTCTCTACTGTATTTGAGTATTTGTACATGTGGTTCTATACAGCCTAATGCTACTCAGTTTTCCTGAGAGCTCCTGGCAGCAGATTTCCTAAATTGTTATGCATCACTTAAGAGCTGGAGAAAAAAAATAATTAATTATACAACTGTTGCCAAACAGCAACACTCCCCCCCACTTTTCTGCAATCACTTACACGTGCAGAAACCTTCTGCTGTGTGAGTAACCAAGAACTGAGGTTTTACACCCAAGTTACAAAGATCACAAGAAACCTAAATAAAAAATAAAAAGCTAATAAATCTTCAGCTATAGCGGTGTGAAAGTGAGTCTGTTCTACTCACAATACATTTTACATTTTTAACATATTTTTTTCATATGTAATATTTGTAGAAAAATATATAATAACATATTCAGTAAGGTCCATCAATTATTATTTAGAATCCTCCCAGCTACCACAAGAGGGCCTGGATATTTGATGTGGGCCTGTTATGTCTGACAAGTAAAATGACAGAATTTTCTAACTGAGGAGTTCTAAAGTCATTAAAATTGCTCTTGAATTGTTTTGCTGGCCAAAAAAATAGCAAGAGGGTATCCAATTAGCAGGAGCCTGTACAAAAGTCCCCAAAGAGTGTTGGAGATGGGGAGAGTCAGTCATCACGGCCAAGAATATCCAAGTGGGAAAAATGAGAAACTATTTTGCAGGCTTGGGGCAAAAGTGACATACACCTTCTCCTTATGCCCCAGAGAGGGAAAAAATCTCATAAGCTTGGATCCTTCTGCAAAGTTTCCTTTTGGTTCCTGATTTAGAGTAGGTTGGCATGATCTGCAGGCCCTGCTTTATAACCTTTGGCACATCTTCAAGTGCAAACATCACAGGGTTCTGGCACCACAGCTTTGGCATCCCCAGTTGAATTGGGAGTTGGTTCTAAGCTGGTTTTCCAATGGAAAAATTCCGTAGCTGAAAAATAAATGAACTGGTATATTTCTACTGATTTTAATTCAGTTAGTGTCCAAATAAGAATTACTGAACCTGGATCCTACAGCTGATCATATGCCAGTTAAAAATAATCAAAGCACTGTACATTCCTTACTTCTTTTGCATCAAAACAACCAAAGCACCCCACATGACTCATGCTAAGTAGTGATTTCTGTATCTCTTTCTTTCCTGACATATTTCTAATCTACAGTTGAGCAAAATAGTAAATACCCAATGGTCTCACTCTGAATTGGGTCAGGCTCTTGCCTCTGTTTTCTGACTTGCTCTTTTCATGAGAGCAAAGCGACTTCAGTATTGATTTCTCCAAAGGATACAGACTGAAAAACATGAAGCTGTTCCATTCTTATCATCAACACTGACAATCAAATGCTTGGTGCTGTAAAAACATTTTCAAATCCGTACTTAAATTTGGAAATATTTGACCTGGAACTTCAGTGACTGCCTGGCTATTTGCAAGTGCACAAATAATTATAGAGAGAGCAGAGTAGAGCAGAGCAGATACTTGGACTGAAGGGGTTTTTTCTACAAAGCATAAGCATAAATTTAAACTGTCTTGGTTAGTGTCACAAAGGTGGCACCAAAACTAAAAGCCAGCTGGGTTGGACCCACAATGAGAAAGCAATAAATGTGCTGTGAAATACAAAATTCTTTCATTCACCAGTTTAAAATACCTACAAAACAGAGGTACTGCCAGTGTTCACCAAGCACTCCAGCAATGCCTATATTAACCTGTTAGCTTGCATAGCAGAGGAAAGAATAAGAGGTATTTTTCCTGTATTAAAAACACCCCAAACTCCAGGTTAATTCTATCAGCAAGGCAAAAGCTGCTCCAAGTTAAGCCTGGTATTTTCAGAAATTGTTCTGGATGGCACTGGCATGACAAAGATCAAGTGATGGCGACTAATTTTTTAAAGTGTTGTTTCAATTAAGTGCCTAACATTTGCAATTATGGAGTTTTGAGAAGCTGAGGCAACAACATGTTCTCATTAATTTATCCAGCAATAACTGTTTTGGCATGAGGTTGGAATTGCAGGCCAATGAAACAGATGAGCAGGAAGAGCTGTCTCTCACTGAAAAGACAATTGGCCTCAGTAGACTTTCTTGCAAAGTCCATAAATAATTAAAGTATTTACACAGACTGAGAGTTTGAAGACCTTTGCCAGCCTTTTGGGACGTGTTCATGGGAGGGAGGCAAGTGTCCAGGAAGAGCATAAGGAAAGAATTCCGTGTGTTTACACACACACTTCTCACTTTACTGCAGCTAGGGAGATACAGGCAAAGCAATGAAAAATTGACACCAGTGTGCAAGAAAATACTAAATCTACATTTGTCTCACGTTGGATTTTTATTACAGTCAGTATGTGCCTGCCAAATTTCACAGTCAGTATATGCCTTCCAAAATGTTTTACAAATATTTTTTTATTAATTAGCTCATAAAATTTTCTGTACCCTGGAGTAGTAGATTTGACCACTTTTGATGAAGTTGTGAAGAAGGATCAACTAGCTTCTGCAAATCATTTATTAAGTACACCTCAAGAGTTTCTCAAAGATGTAAGTATTTTTCCAACACCTTCTGCCAAAAACACACAGTCACCATTTGAGAAAATGGTGGAGGCTTTGATGACATAACAAGGTTATTTATTCATCTTTACAGGGTTTATTTCCACAACAAATAATCCTTTTGGAGACTGGCTTCATAAACATTCCAGTTGGTACAGTTACACTTCAGAAAGTCAAATTTAGGTAACCCTATATGAGATATGTTACCTCTCCACTTTCTTGAAATTGTGGAGATAAGATTTTTAGAAATATTTATATATTTCTACATTTATTTGCAAATAAGATTTATTGCCTGTTAATTAGTTGAAATTATTGTCAAATGAATACTGATTTACACCCTGTCCTAAATCAGACACAACACACATCAAAACATCCTGGCATAAGTCTTAAAGTTGCTAATTAAAAAGTAAAGGCAATATAGTTTGAACATGTACCAGTTGCTTTAATTTGACATCATTTAACATAGTTGTACTCTCTTAGACCTATTGCCATTTGCAGCAAGTTATAAAGAACATGCCCATTCCATTTTTGATGATGCCTGAGCCTCTTAAAGAGAGAGAAGCAATATATATCAGTATGAACTTGTCTAATTTCTACTTTGTCTTAATGCAAACAACCAAAAGCATCTTCATGCAACAATGTCCAAAGCCACACTCACAACTCCCTTCCTTCTGAGCACAATATTCTAGTACAGAGATCGAGTTAAAGTTTATTAAATCTGTGAGTAACCTATTGCTGTTTAAGGGAAGGTGATGATGCCTATCTAGGTGAAGATTTAACACTAGATCTCTGAAAAACTGAAAAACAAACTAGATTCATGTATTCAGCATTTATTCCACAATTCCATTTTCTGCCAACTCTTTTGGTGCATTATTTCTCTACATGTGACCTTCTTAAATAAAAGAAATGCAGTGACAAATAATGAAGTAGAAATGCAGTGAAGAAAAAGCATGTGGATACTTCAGGACTGAGAAGGTGCAGCATTTACTCTTTGACTGCTTCTCCTTCCAAAAGGAGATGGTGATGAGCACTTAAGTGACCAGACAAAATTCCCTTCTGCAGGACAATAGAATACCCTCCTATAGTCCCTGTACCCCAATGAGCACAGGGCAAATTAATGTAGACATTTTTGCATATGGATACTGACATCCTCATGTATTTCCTTGTCTCAGGAGGAATGGAGAAGATTAAGGATCAGGGGAAAAAAATAGTTTTTATCTTCCAAATGCTCTAAAACAATCCCTGTTCAAGTCAATGAAATTTTGACTTTTTTTTCTCCTGTGAACAGTTAGACAGAGGTACAGATTGTGAAAAAAAACCCAATCCCACTGATGCCTTAAGTTCTAGCTTTCATGTTTTTCAGATTCTGTGCTGCCTAGGGGTGTAGTTCTGAGCCTCATATTAAGTGTCAGTAAACTCTCTTCACAGAGTAGGGAGACAAAACAAATCCTTTTCCTGCTGGAGACCAAGGACAATGGGTTCAAGTTTTCAGGCCCAAAAGCACAAACAACAGTGGACTGGAGAGAGAAAACAAGAAGGATGGGACTTCATAACCTGGAGCTGTAATTGGACAATTAAACCCCAACATGAAAATGGACCAAAACTTATAAAAGTGTGAGAGCTCGTGACCAGTCAGGCATTTTGTGACCATTTTGAGTCCACCTCAGGTGTAGCCCTGGCCAGGCTCTTGTCCTGCCCAAGGTGTATCCTTAAAGGCTTTTCAATAAATATCTACTTTATTCTCTAGCTCTGTCCAGTCTCTGTTCCAGATCAGCCTTCCCAAGGTATCAGCACAACAATGGTATTTTCATTTGGACAAACTAATTGCCTTCTCACTGACTGCTTGCACATAGCAAGGTCCTTCTGTGTAAGGTCCTTACCCAGAGCCCTGTGGAACTGCATTTGTGTCTCTGTCTGTGTAATTCTTGACTTATTTTGAGAGGTGAGGCCTGAGTGATGTAGCCACGTGTTGCAGGACAGAGTCAGCAGGAACCTCTCTGATGACTCACAGACTATCTGTCACACAAAGTGCTTCAGTGAGCATTTTTTACAGTTTTTCCATTACCAAGTGAATTTTCTTCCCCACCACAATTATTTTCCACATTTTATCAATACTTAAAAGACAGGTTACACACCAAACCCTCACTACTAAATTAGGGGGAAATTTGCACTACGAAATCGTTAATTATTTTTATTCACATCTTTATTAATGTTCTTTTCCCATGCACTGATAGTGCTCTCCTTCAACAGGGCTGAAGTTTCAAGTACTGAATAATGGAGAGATAAATAATACTCTATTATGACTACCAAGCTTTTCATAATACATATGTGGGTTATGATGATGCTGAGAAATATAATAAGATGCTCCCAACAGCCACATAATATCTTTCAGCCAGATGTTATGCACTGAGGCTGAACCCAGTCAAAAAAGAAAACATCAAATGCAGGAAAGGTACTTTAAATCCTGAACTATATTCTTCCATCACTTAGTGCTATAATCCTTACATGATTATTCTGGAAATAAGAACCTACATTTTTTTCATTAGGCATAAACAAAGAATCATCTCTAACTTTGATCAGGTTGGGAGTTCTCAAACTGAGGACAGTGTTAGGACTGAAGGGGCTGCACTTGGCCGTGCCTCAGCCCCAGCAGCTCAGCAGATCTGTTTCCAGAGAGAGTTACACTGCCCAGCACACACAGACACTGCCTCTTCTTCCCAACAAACCCTACTTCTACAACAATTAAGAGAATAAGAGAAGAAATTCTGCTTCTTACTTGCTTTGTTTCTCAGGTGGCTTTGGTTGTTTGTGGTTTTTTTGTTTGTTGTTTTTCTGGGTTTGTTTTTTGTTTGTTTTGGTTTTTTTGTTTTGGTTTTGGTTTTTTGGGGGTTTTTGTTTGGTTGGTTGCTTGGTTTGGTTTTTTGTGGTTTTTTTGTTTGTTTTGGGGGGTTTTTCAGGGGGGTTGGGGTTTTGTTTTGTTTTGCTTTGTTTTGGGGGTTTTTTTGGTGGTTTTTTGGTTTTTTTGGAGTTTTGTATTTTTAGGTTTTTGTTTTGTTTTGTTTAGTTTTGACTTTTAGCATTCACTCTTGATTTTATTCCCAACAGATCAGCTGACGTATTTAAAACTAGAATATCTTCCTGATTCATCTGTGGAGACCAGGCTTGCCTCAGGCCCTCTTTCCTTGGCTGCAGCTCCATGCAGAGCAAACTCAACACAACCTGAGCTGGTAGGCACGGCCCAGCCCTACAGGAGTCCCAGACAGGAGAGACTGAAGGCACAAAAGGCAATAAAACACACTTTTACTCAGTGCTTTCTCAAACACATTTCAATAATTACCACATATATCCAAGAACTCATCTTCCTTCTACTCCCATGTCCTCAAAATTGGAAGTGCTGGGTACCAGCATATACCAGGAACCAACAATTGCCTTATACTAATCTCACTTTGTATGTTCTTTCTTGGATTGTCTCTGGCTATAAAGAGTAAAAAAACTGAAACCTCATAAATGAAATTGGAATGCTGGTTCTCCCTTCACTGCTAGTTAGATTTAACTATCATTATTAAAAACAAAAATCATTACTAATAGCTTGCTTGTGGTGTTTATGTCTTGCCAGTAGCCACAGTACTAAAGAAGTGGGAAAAAAAAAAAAAGACAAAATATTGCAGAAACAGAATAAATTTTGGCTCCTCAAAATGAAATAGAGCAAAGATCTGGTCACTTAACTATAAATGCTTCAGGAAGATAAAGATCAGGGAGTGGAAAAGGCAGCACCAAGATAAGAAAAAGAGGCATCAGTACATTCAGGCAGTGAATGATAAGGCTGCCAGTCTGGAGTGCTGAGATCTGGAACAGCCTCTGGGTGGGAAAGACAAGACAGACCATGCAGAGTTCTGTGATCAGGCTGCTGCTGTTGATGGGCAAACCAGGAGGTTTCCTTTACTTGTGTTCTCACCTCCTCATGGCTTCTCTCTTGTTCTCATTGAAAAGTCACCACGAAATGCAACTGCACTGTGAAAGAGATAATGCAGCCCTTGAGTCCTGCTGTTTGGGGTGATTCAGAGGGGTATGAACACCCTGTCATTCCATTTAAAAGATGGAATTCTCCCAGATTATTCAGAGCAGTTCACAAAAACGTACAAGTATTCACTTTTACCTCATGCAGACACAGAAAATATTAACAGACCTTTAAAAGCCTTGCTTTAATAGCAAAATCTCTCTGCTAAACTTCAGTTGTTTTTTCTGTGCTAGGCTGCTCCTGAATGAATATAAATGATACTGTGACAAATCAATCCTCAGGTGACAAAAGCACAACCACAGCAGCCAGGTACACATGCTGTCAGAACCTCATATTCCAGGGAAGGTGGTAAAAGGTTGTTGTTATAAATGCCAAGA
>VXBR01007097.1:237831-266876 GCA_013400215.1 Cisticola juncidis | reverse complement strand
CCCGCGGGGCGCAAAGCGCGATTAAAGCGGCTAAAGGGGCAAAAACGGCGCAAGCCCGCCCGTGGACGCCGGCGGAACACGGGGTTGAGTTCTTGGAACGGTCATAAAGTGTTTACGGCTGCTGAGTGGTATTTGCCCGATTTTCGCGCAAGAAGCGGTGGAGAAAATGGGGTTATCCCGTCTGGGCAGCGCTCCGGTTAAACTCTTCGGGACTGTGACAACTCAAAAATATTAACAAACATAGAAACCCCGTGCAGGAGAAACAGGTCTTGGAGGTTTCCCCCAAACCAGAAAGATTTTAGTTCGAAAACAGAGCTTTTACATGACGGGAAAAACAAAATACCGTCAAACTTTCTGGCAGCCGATTCAAAGTGCAGAACTAATGGAATGGGCATCTTGGGAGGGGAAATCGGTGCTGAATAAATAGAGGGATAAATATAATCCTTCCAAAAGTATCGATTGGCTGCGGTAGGAGTCGGTGTGGGACACTCTGAGTGATGTTTGGTGTCAGGAGAAAGGGATTAGGACAGTTTTATGGACTCCTGGTGCCACAAGGAATCTGATTAGATTTATACTATGGGAACATTTAATTTATTCTACTACTGCCCAGATAAATTTTAAAACATGGCCCGTAACTGGGATTAAGGGATAAAGTGCTCTGATATTTTGTGCCAAGTTGTAAAAGACCTTTCTGGTCTTTTATTATATAGTTAAACAGAAGTAAAAAGGAGGGAAAACAGGGACTTGGTGCTTCAAACTTTCCTTCCCTACACAGCAATTAAGAACAGTCTGACGTGGTCTCATCAGCGTTTTGCTTCCTCACTTTATGATCTATAATCTACTCAGATTATACATTTCTGAGGATGGAAAGAGTCTTTTCCTGAGTGAGTATTCCTGCTTGGCCATGGGAGATATGTAATAATGATTAATAGGAGTCCCCAGGGTAGTTTGCTGGATTGCAGTCTTACAAAGTAATTACAGATGCAATTAAAACAGAGGATGTTTTTGGCCTCTGTGCACTAGTTTTGCCCTAAAATTGATTGCACCTTATCCTGCAAGCAATCCCATTAAAGCCGAGCGTGTGTGAAATGAATTGTAATTCCTGGTGAGTGCTGGGGCAGGATCAGAGCCCAGTTTGAGCTGCTGAGAACTGCTGGGTGTAGCTGCTGGGCGGGCAGAGCAGGGCCAGCTCCCTGGTCTTGGCCAGAGGTGATCCATTCTGTCTTCGGGGGTTTCCTTGCCATAACCAGCAGGTTGCAGGAGGTGAGTGGGTACACAGCCACATGTGCTCTGCAGACCATTGCTGCCCCACGAATTCCTCAGGACCCAGCACGTGTTTTCCTTGCCTCAGCCGTGCTGTTTGTCAGCAATTTTATCACCAGTTCTTCACTTACTGTAGTTAAGGCTTTACACTGATTTTTAAAAGTAGCATTGTGAATTTATTTAAAGCAGTGTCTGCAGTCTTACTTTAAATATGCCTAAAATTGTGTTGGTTTATCTGCAGGAGAAGGCCTGGCCCTTATCTCACTTCTACCTTCATGCAAAGCTTTTAGTGCAGATTCTTCTGGGTATGGCGGGATGTGGATTGAGGGTGAAGCTTCAATGTGACCCCTTGGTCCTTTTCCATGAGTGCTGGTGTTTTTTGAGAGATGACATGTACTGAAAGCCTGACACTGAGACTCGGAATCAGATTCCTTCAGGATGGTGATGGAGATCATAAAATCATGGAATACTCTGAGTTGGAAGGGGCTCACAAGAATCATCGAGTCCAAGTCCTGGTACAGGAGACCCCAACAGTCCCACTGTGACTGTTGTCAGTGGATAAGGTGTGGAGTGTCCATGTGCCAGTCCATGCCTCACCTCTGGGCAGGGAAGTGTTCTGGAGGCCTAAATCCAATTCTCAAAATTGCAGAGTTTGATCAAGAAAATGTAGATAAACTGGATCAAAACCAGATTGACCCACAGCAGTGATTACTCTGGGGATTTATAATCTCTCTGTGAAATAACAAGGTTATTCCTTGTTGCAGTGTTGGTTCTTCCCCACACCCTGTTCCCTCTGTCTTGTTTTCTGTAATTTTTAATCTATTTCAGCTTTTCCTCAAGCCCTCCAATTGTGCTGCGTGGGCAGAAGGGGGAAGAGGGAGACACAGTGGGATGAAAAATTAGATTGGAGACTTGGGGGAAAAATGACCAAGTGAGTCCTTTTAAGGAAGGCTGGCAGCTGCACACTTCTGCATGTGGAATCAATTAGTAGCCAAAGCCATCAGAGATCTGACAAAACCCTCTTTCTCCTAATTAGCATCACTCACTGTACTCCACAGGTGAGGTGCGAGGGCAGACATACTTTGCTGAATTTGGCAGATTACTTTACAGAGAATGGTTCAATTTACTGGTAAAATACTTTACCCCCAAAGAATGGGTGTTTTATTTTTAGGTTTAGCATCTTTTGGCTCATCTCCTGATGCTTTGTTTTGTTTTTTTAATTTCTGATTGAATCCAGAAAAGTGATGGAATAAATGCATGGTAGAGCTAAGCAAACAGGTAGAGGTTGTATTCATGAATCACACAGGATTTGTTTTGACAACCCTATTTATGTTGTAGCCTTTAAACTTTTTGAAAGGCTGAGAGAACTGGGTTTGTTCATCCTGGAGAAGAGAAGGCTTTGAGGTGACCTAATTGCAGCTTTCCAGTGCCTAAAGGGAAGCTACAAGAAAGCTGGAGAGAGACCATTTACAAGGGTCTGGAGTGACAGGGGAAGTGGGAATGGCTTCACACTGACAGGCAGGTTTAGATCAGATATTAGGAAGGAAATCTTCTCTGAAAGGGTGGGGAGGCCCTGGCACAGGGTGCCCAGGGAAGCTGTGGCTGCCGCTGGATCCCTGAAAGTGTCCAAGGCCAGGCTGGACAGGGCTTGGAGCCACCTGGGATAGTGGAAGGTGTTCCTGCCCATGGCAGGAGGTGAGACTGGATGGAGTTTAAGGTCCCTTCAGATTCCAAACCATTGCAAGATTCTGTCATTCTACTTTGGGTCACTCCTGCAGACCGTGAAGGTTTTTAAGGTGTGTAATTCCTGTGTGGTGCCAGGTGATGTTCAGAAGTGTGTGTGAGTGTAACAGTGGTTACAAGTGATTCCCAGGGACTGGGATTAGCAGCTCTGGGGTTTCAGGCCTGGAGGAGACATTCCTGGGGCTCCATGCTGAGCCCCGTGGAGTGTGAGGTTTGTGCAGGGCTCAAACCAGATGCCCTTCCCAGAGCCACTGCTCTTCCCAAGCAGGAGGAGATGAGAGTTGGGGAAAGCAGCTCAGCACCAAAGGCTCTTAGTGAAAGCCATGAAACTGGAAGGGCGCTCTGTTTCTGCTCCTCTCTTTCCATAAAGGAACAGAAAGCATGAGCTCTGTGGGCATGGAGTAAGGTTTTGTGCCTTCTTTTGTGTCCCTCCCAATCTGTTTGGAATAGGTCAAAATGCTTTCCAGCATGGCACAGAGTGCCCATATGGACAGGAGAGAGGAGCTGCTGCCACATGGCTGTCACAGTGTCACATGAACCATAAAGCAGAGACAGGCAGCAAGGTGGCTGTGATGGCAGAGGGGGGCAGTCAGACTCAGAGTGAGGCAGAGCTGTCAGGTGTCCTGATCCGTGCGCTCTGTGAGAATGCTGGAATGCTGGCTGGTGTTGGCAGGGAGAGGGGCTGGCTGTGGAACGGGCACACATTCAGCAGCCACAGCCTGTGCCAGTGCTTTTGACTGCTGAAACAGATCTGTGTGTGTGTGTGTGTTTTTGACACAACTGTGTCAGCAAACCAAGATAAGCAGCTCACTGGCTCCAGCAGTGCTTTGGGCTTCATTCTAGGATGATCTGCTGGTTTAGAGTAAACTCACAATTTTGCTGTCTGATCCTATGAACTGACTGAGGTTGCATTACCATGATGCTGTTTATTTGTCTCCCGTGCAATAGCACTTACCATAATCCTTATGTTATCGTGTGCTATGGGAAAACTTGGAAAGGTTCCATTGTATAAATGAGGTGGACAAACTCCTGAAAACCCAAGTGCTTCATCTTGTGGTCCTGTGGCATAACACAGACAAAAAGTGTTTGCTTCTCCTTCATACCAGCCAAAGCATCCCTCTGCCTTCCTAGACCTTTTCCCAGTCTAATCTTTCAGAGCAATATTTTCCGTGATTTGTAGTTAAAATTTTTCCCTCTTCATGGGAAACAGTAATTAGTAGAAAGTGCAATGGGTGAAGCTCAGACAGAACTCCTCAGTTTTGAGTTTTGTCTTTTTTTCCCTTCACTGGCATAGTCTCTTCACGCCATTAGATGCTTGCTGGTGGCTACTGACATTTTCTCTTGAGGCATTGGTACAATTCCGTCACAGGCTCTGAAGGTTCATTTCAGTCCCTGACTGATGAGGTTCCTGGAGATGAGGCTGTGGTTTTATTTGGTAATGGTATTAGTTCAGCTGTGCAAAATATTACTTGCCTGAGGTGAGTAACAGGTTTTGACAGGTGAGTAAAGCATCATCTGTCATCGTCACAGCAAAGTACAGCCAAGGTGGTTATGTCTGAGCTCCTAAGTGTTCCAGGCAATTCTGGGACCAGTTTAATTGAGCTGCAAGGAGTCGTGTTGGGGTTTGTGTGTTTCTGTTTAAACTGCAGCTCTGTTCCTCACTGATGGCACAGGAGAGCCTGGCAGATGTCACACATCAGGTGTCAGACAGCGCTGCAGAGCTCTCAGAGCCAGCTCACACCGAGTGAGAGGAGCAGCCTTCCACCCTGTTTCAGGGCAGAAAGGTGATTTGAAAATCAGTTATTCCCAGAAGAGCACAGTATCAGATGGTTCTCTTGATGCCAGCTGCTTCTTGAATGGGATTTTGCCTCCTGGTCCATGGAACCTTAGCCAGAAGTGCTGCAAATTTCATGTTATTACTTGATTTACAGTCTTTGCGTTTATTGCACCATTGCATTCCTCTCCAGAGAGAGACACCAAAATCCTTGTCATTAGAAATTATGCTGGCAGCACCTGATATGGGATTTCTGTTGAAATGTTTCTCTTCCCATCCAATCTGATGGAAAGAAAAACATTTATAGAAGTAGAGCCATTTAGCCATTCAGCCACCTATCCATCTGTTTAGCCTTCATACTCACTTCATGTGAACTTTTACCCTTTTTGCTTCCTGGTTTATTTTGTGTTTTTTGTGTGTGTGTGTGGTTTGTTGTTCTTGTTTTCTTTTTGGTCTCCTAACGAAGGTAAGATGGATGTTAAAAGCCAAAGCCAGTTTTCTGCAGTAACAATAAGGTGGTTTCCCAAGCCTGTGCTGGTTCAGGGGCAGAAATGAGATCAAAACCTGAGTATTTCTGACCTCTTCCTATGGATTCCGTGTCTAAAGATAACGCATAGAGGTCTGGGGGAAGCATATTAATTAGGCTACAGTATCTCTGCCAGCCTGGCAATCATTTATCATTTCATAAATCTGAATCTGCAACTTGGAACTGAATGACTCATTTCAGTTTTGCAGTATCTTCTTTTGCCTTAACGTTTCTGAGATTTAAAATGCTGAAGATGAAAAGAAATCACAAACTGGGACAAAGGAGGAATGTTTGGGCCTGACTGTGGTTCCTCAAAATGTTTCATGTTAGTTTCTGCTGTCTTTTTAATTGCTCCATTTGCTTCCTTTTATTGGGTTGTCTTGATTTTATTGTAGATTTTACTGATAAGGGAGCATTATAAGAAGAGCAATTTCTTTATTATATTTTTTTCTGTGGGTTTTACTGGATTTATAAAATGTCAGAGATGAGAAAGACTGATAATTTTATCAGGTCTTCTCTGGTTAGGTTCAAAATTATTTTCTATATTGTGATTTTTGACAGTTTTCCTGGCCCAGTTTGAAGTAAATTCTCCAAGTTAATTACTTCTGTCCAAGTAATTTCCAAACTCCTTCTCCCAAAGGGAGCTTTGTAAATAGTCTTGGTACTTGAGCTTCTTTATTTTTAAAGCCTGAATGCAAAGAATAAAATCTAAAAACGGACAGGTTTGCCCTTGTTGAAACTGGCAACCAAACATTTGCTACAAACAAATGTTTGTAGATGCACAAGGCTACATGAAATATTAATATATTCAATACCACCTGACACAAGGCTCATTTAGTCCAGTTCCTGCCTCTGCCAGCAGCTGTGGGGATGTGGATGTGTTCTGTGACCCTGGATATGGACACCGGCCACAGATGTTCTGCACCTGCAGTTCAGATAAACCAGTGGAAGCTGAGGAACTCCTACAGAGATTATCCTGTGCTATCCAGAGATACTTGCTATTGCCATTTGCTAAGGTCTGTTGTGCTTTTGGCCCAGTTAAAATAATCATAAAGAGCTGTGATGGTGCTGGAATTGGAGCTGCAGGAATGCTGAAGTTCCCTGCTTCAGGTCCATGGGTCTGCCTTTGGCTGAATTATGCTCACACTGAATAGAAAGTTGAGCACCTGGAAGGCTTCAGGTCAAGAGTGGAGTTCAGGGGCAGACCTGGCTCTTGTGAAGCAGAACCAAAGTCAGATGGTCACAAACCTGGGGTTCTGTGTTAGAGGAGGGGAAGTGGCTGTTGATTTGTAAATTAAATTCAGATGTTCTGTTCCTTTGTGCTGAAAACAAATACACAGAATTGCCTTCAAGGCTGCAAGTTCTGAGTCTTGGGGAGGGAAAGATTAATTTCAAGTGAAGTAAATTGGAGCTGAAGGAACTTGGAAGCTCTGAAAAATCAGGTTGTTATTACCACATCAGGCATTCAGAATCAGGCTGTCTTGGATTATGTAACAAAAAAAAAAGGTGTATTCTATTTCATCTGCAGAAAGCAGCTGGGGATGGTTTCTTTTCCTTTCTCTCATGTAACTCCAGGGGAGGAGGGTGGAGCCTTCTGATCACAGCCCGGCTGTTAAACCAGGCGGGGCAGGGTTTGTGATCTCTGTCACCACTGCCCACCCAGGGGAGATCTTCTGTTCATGGGCCACTGAGGCTCACAGGGACTGACACATTCCAGCATCCATGGGGAGATGCTCCGCCCAGGGGGAGGAGCCAAACATTCCTACCCAGATCAAAATGGGGACACAGGGACCCCAGACATTCCTCTGTGCCACGGGATTCCCAGAGGAAGAGCGGACCCATCTCGCCAGCACTGCACCCTTTTCTACAGGATCATCTCTGCTCCACAGGACAACATCTGTTACTTATTTAGACTGCACCCAACACCCTGACCACAGGGTGTCAGGTAATATATCTGACTCTGTTAGGGTTTTCTAGGACTTTTGTTTGTTTGCTTGTTTGTTTTTTGTACTACTGCATTTGTACTTTTAATATTCCTAGTAAAGAACTGTTATTCATATTCCCATATTTTAGCCTGGAGACCCCTAATTTCAAAATTAAAATAATTTGGAGGGAGGGGGCTTACACTCTCCATTCCAAGGAGAGCTCCAGCTTTCCCAGACAGACACCTGTCTTGCCAACCAAGACACAGGCCTCCAACATTCAACCAGTGTTGATAATCTTCCTTTTCCTCATCTTCCTCGTCTTCCTCGTCCTTGTCATCATTGTCATCCTCCTCCTCCTCCTCCTCCTCTTCGAGCAGTGGATAAGGGCTGGGAAGGGCCTTAGCTATGAGGAGACAGTTCTGCCAGCAGATGTGGATAAACCTTCATGCTTGGAGTGTTCTGAGATCAGTGGTCTACATTTCAAAAAAACATGGAATTGGTCCACTGATTACTTTGGGTTATTTTGCAGTTGCATAACTTTTGCCCTGTATTCAGTCCAAGTAATTACACTTCTGCTCCTTACCCAGCTGAAACATTCCCTCACAGAAACAGCTTCACTTTTTTTGATTCCTCCTAATAGCAGGGAGTCAACAAAGCACCATGGTATTTATTAGACTGAAAGGCACAAAATAATAATATGTTGTTTTATATTAGATGATCAAGTGTAAGAGCCCTCAGTGCTTCAGTTATTGGGTCTGGTTGGAATGTTTAGCTGGAACGTAATGACTGCCTGCCCAGAGAGCTACTTTGTCCTTAAGATGCCAAATAATTTTATTTTTTTTTCTGTTTAATCCTTTTTCCTCCCCTCTCTCTTCCTGCTATGTTCCAGTTTTTGCATGCACAAAATACGTTTTTCCTTAATAGCATTCAAGAACATCTCTGGAAGGACCGATTATTTCTGGAGGATTTGCGTAGATTTCATATTAGCAAACTTGTTCTATCTGTTGTGTTAAGGAAGATGCAGTCCTGATAGTAAATTCTGCATTTCCAGACCTTAGGAATGAGGGCTAGAGCTGTGGGATGAAACTGGAGGTTACCCCCATGATCAGCCAGGCCTCACCCTCAGATCAGAGGGTGTTAGTAAAGATGCTCATTGTTTTTCTAATACAAATTGATGTGTTCAGGGATTGGGGCTGGGCTTCCCCAGCTCATCTGGCCGATGGTGCAGGAGGGAGCCCCAGGCTCTGTCTGCACCAGTTTGGGCAGAACCAGAACCTTTCATTTGTGTGCAGGACCATCACTGCCCTGGAGACCTCTGCTCCTGCAGTGCCACAGGCACAGAAACTCTGTCTGCAGCAGCACATGGAGCTTGGGGTTCTCCTTCCACTGACATTCTGCCATGGCACTGAACTGTCCCATCAGCCTCAGCCCCTGGAATCTGCACCGGGATGCTGCTGCTCCTGAAGTGTTTGAGGGGAGTGAACTGGATGGAATCTTGCATTCCAATCCTTGGAATTCCAAGCTGAGTCCACTTGGAATTATCATTTCTTCAGAATGGGATATTTCTCTTTGTGCTGAAATGAAAATGATTTTCTGTCTCCTTGGAGCCGCAGAGAAGGATGTGAGCCTTTCAGAAGCAAGTCCAGTGTCTTTGAAGCTTAAAGAAATACAAGCTTTAGATAAAGAGAGGGAAGAACATTTGGGATGGAGCTTTGATAGGGTGCTGGAGGCACCTGACCTCACTTCCTGAGGCCAGGAAGCACACAGGAGTAGAAGACAGAGGGGGCTTCTCCACTCAACAAGGAGCCCTCTTTCAGAGTGAAGCAAATGCTTTCAGACTGAGGTTTCAGTGAAGTGCAGATGACTGAGAAAAGATCTCAGACTAATGAAATGCTTGGAATAAAAGCTTTGGAGCAGAGCTGCAAATGCAATCACCTTTGACTTGCCTCTTTCATTCTGGAATTCAGTAGGTCCGTAATGCACGCAGTAAAAAAGATCAAGGAATGAGCAATCTTTGCAGCTATTTGCTCATCAGAAAGGTAGTTTTTTAGTGTGGGGTTTTTGTTTTTTTTATGCTTGGTTGCATTTGCAGGTCAGGAGTAATAAAAGATGCACAGTGATACTGTTTAACACACTTTAATACTTTTATCTGGACCAGTAAAGTGTTCCTGCATGGCCTGTGTTTTAAGCTCTGAGGATGAATCTCTGAAATCTGCCATGTATCATTCCTTTTCCAAAGCTGCCCTGAATATGTCTGGATGGGTGTTCTAGTTCTGTGTCTGGATTTCCTGTGATGCCCTTAGCAGGACAGGCTGTGTGTGCAGGGCTGTGCTGGAGCAGGGCTGGATGTCAGAGCCCTCCCTCCTCCCCTTGGTGGCACAGGGAGATGGGGATGGGGGTTATGGTCAGTTCATCACAGGTTGTTTCTGTTGCTGCTCAGGGAGGGGAGTCAGAGTCCTTCCCTGTTCCAGCAGGGAATTCCTCTCATGGGAGACAATTTTTCATGAACTTCTCAAAGTGAGTCCATCCCACAAGCAACAGCTCTCCACAAACTGCAGCCACATGGGTCATTCTTCCCCCAGTTAGCCCTTCAGGCTTTTCAGCATCATTTACTTCACAAATCACCAGTTTCCTTTGATTAAATTACTCACAGTTTCAGCAGAACTCCCTCACAGATAATATCACGGACTCCTTAAGGTTGGAAAACACCTTGAAGATCGTCAGGCCAACCGAGATGTCCCTGAGAGTACTATTGGAGACCAATGCTCCAAAGTTAAAACATTACAAATAAAAGGGGTTTTCTCTCCTGAAGTGGTGTGGCAGCACACAGGTGATGGTTACTTCCCTCACAATGGTATACTCAATGTCAGTTAGTGAAAGTTTGTAAAGACTGACCAAGCTCATTGCCTGAAAGCTGTTTTAACATTTTAATTTAATGGTTGTCTTTTTCTTTACTTCTGCAGTGCCCAGACAAGCCGTGCCCTGCTCTGATTCCCAAACCTGTGAGCAAATGGATTGCTTTGAGAATGGAAAGATTTGTACTCAGACAGGCTCCCAGCAGCACAGGGAGAGGTACAGAAATCCAGATTTTTCCCATTTTTTGTTTGAAAGCATTTAAAGGGAACATGGTGTTGCTGTGAGTAAAATGAACCTTTCAGACCAAGTGTTACAGTTCTATATCCAGGAACTCCTTCAGACACCTTTCATTTCTTCAGGTCATCAGTCCAGGCCTCCTCATTCCAAGAGGTTCAGAGACACTGGGAACAGTGCAGGAGTAATGTTGCACTTTTAATTTGATGCTGTTTTTAATTTTGAATGTTTAGTGCTATCAGAGACATTCCAGATGATTTCAGAAACAGGAAATAATGGCAATCTTACTACCAGCAGTGGCTGTCAGGTGACTGAGGCTAGCAGACCTGTCAGACGTCTCCGGAGGAAGAGAAGATTGCCTCTGGATTCAGAGGATGAGGAGGACAACACATATGAGGATGAGGTAAATGAGGCTGTTTGTACTTCCTATAAAGAGAGCTTGAAAAGCAGGGGTAGTTGTCTCAGAGTTCCTTGTGCACTGCAAACTGTTCTGAGGGAGGTTGTTCTGCACCCAGGGAATGGTCTGGGTCTGATTTGCATCAGTGATGGGAATATCGTGACTCCTGAGGAGTCACAGGGGTGAATGAAGAGCTCAGGTGAAGTGAAAGTCGGGAGTTCACAGTAATAACACCACATGTCTCCAGAATAACTACACTCAAATACTGTTGTGTGATATTGAATATCAAGCCACAGGGTTTGTTTGGGTTTTATTACATACTTGCACATACTCTCGCTGCACCACCAGAAACCTGGATCAGTGGTGCATAAACAGCAGTATCTCAGTCCTGAGCTGGTCTTTCCTTCTAACTCCCTCCCAGGGCCCTTTGTGCCCCTCTGTGCTCTGCTCCTGCCCCTCAGTGCCTCTCTGAGCCATTTGATGTTTATTCATGTAATGCAGGCTTCCGTAGGGCAGAACAGGGGTAGGTGTTTGTGGGCAATAAAGCTGCAGCCTCTGCTGTCATGAGCAGTTTAACTCATCGTCTTGCTCAGCTTTTCTCTGGAATGTGGGTGAGATGGGATGGATGTTTCCAGAAGTCCTTGCAGTCTCTCTCTTCCCCATTCTCCTCATCCTCATTAGAAACTGCCCCTTGGTCCCTTCTGGGGAATGTTTGGCAGGCAGTTTCGTATTGCCTGGTTTTGGTTTGCTCTGAGAATGACAGCCTGGGAGGAATCCAACTGAGTTTGCAAACTCACAGGAGAAACAGGAGTGACAGTCGGGCTTGGAGTGTGACACAGAGAGACCACATTGTCTGGGGTGCTCATCTGTGACTGGAGTTACTTGAAGCGTCTGCTTCCTTCAGTGCTTCATAAATTCCCTTTTTTCCCCTGTATCCATTTCCTGGCATAGATGGACTTAAGAAAGGAAAAGGAAAAAGAAGTGTTCCAGTGAGGCTGCTGACGTGCGCAGCAAACCCTGCATTGCAGAAAGCAAATCCTCTGTATTATAATGGAGATTTTGGTCCTGTGCTGCTCTTTAGCAGCCACATTTAAATGAACTTCAGTACCATATATTAAGTAACTTGTAAAGCACTTTGGGATACCAAGATCAGCGTTATTTTTGTAACATTCCCTCCAGATGTTCTTTCAGGGTTGTTCAAGAGACAGCAATGCTGGCTAAGAGTGCTTTTAGTTACCTGTTCCATGTTGTACCTGCATTGTGAGATGATCAGACGGAGGGAAAAACAATCTTGCTAAACTTCTTTTTAACGTATCTGTGTCTAGGAGAAGAATAAATCAAATAATATGAAAAGCCGCAGAAACACTAAACCAATAAAACAAGGTGAGCTAAGCTCATAGTATCTTTTCTTTAATGTTTATAGATTTTTTAGTAGCTATTATAAAGTGAATAATAATAAACAGAAGAGGAAAGGACAGGAGAGCTCATTTTACATTCAGAACAGCTTATTAGGTACATAACCCTCTTACCACAGTCAGCTTCAGAGGTGTATTAGCAGGAATATTCTGGATTTGCCTGCATGATGGGCTCAGGGTAAAGACCTGGAAGGAATCAGCTTCATCCAGGGCTCACTGGAGACAGTAAGAATCCTTTTTCCATTGACTTTGGAGAGCTTCAGCCACAGCCTACAGTGTTAAGTAAAAATAATTTTATTTAAAAATAAATAATATAAAAAATAAATAAACAACGTGACTGATTGTAGACTATGAGTTAAATGTATTACATACCTTAAATCAGTCAGTATGTAACTTGGGGAAGAGTTTTAATATACATTTAGAATGTAATTTTCTGTGTGTATGACTGTGGTTCTACCAGAATGAATCCAAGTTGTTTTCATCATCTGGGAGCTGCCTCTCTAGTAGATGCATTGTGTTATTAGGAGGTTATAAATATATGTGTGTATATAAAAAAGAAAAATATTGTGAACTGAGCAAAAAAATCACTTGGTTTTTCATTTGTTTTATTTTAGGCTTATTTTACCTGCAGTTATATGCCTCTCTGGGCTGCCTGTTAGTTTATATTTAACCCCTTATTGCTTTGTAAAATGTCAGGAGGAGGAATTAATTCCCACAATCTTAAGTTATTCTGTCTTGTCCAGACTTGCTGGCAGTCCAGGTGCCACAGTTCATTTGACCTGTGATACAATAAATGTTCATTTCCTGAGGAATGAGCATGGTTTTCCTATTGCTGGAATTCCTACCTTTCCTCAAAAGTTGAGTAACACTGCCTCTTCTGGGGTGCCACAGCAAACATGGGAGGAGAAGAGAGGAGGAGAAGCAGAGCAGGAGGCATCAGAGAGAAACATTCATTTTCTCTCATTTCTCTCAATGTTCATTTTGTTGTTTTTGATTAATTAGTGCTTCCTGGAAAGAAGAAAGTATGGAACTGGTCTTCCTACTTGGAACAGGAACAGATGCCAGCTGCTCCCCAAAAGCTGTTCAGAGAGGTTGGCAGCCTTTTTCACTCTTGCTGTTTTTCTCAGGCAACACCACAGGGTTACTGGCAGTCACAGGATTACTGGCTCGGTGGAGGTGGGACTGGAGACCACCCTTAAGCCAGCACTTGTATTTCTGAGTTGTTTTGGTCCAAGCAGGCAGTAAATGTTTGTTTTCTGCACAGGGAAACAGTCATTTTTCCCTGGGAGTCTCATCCCAAACCAGGGTGTAAAAAATGCTGGTTGAATCTCACAAATAAGCAGCAACTGTTGGCATCTGCTCTGCTCTGGACATGAAGCTGTTAGGCAGCTTCCCAGGATGGCTGGAGAGGGACAGCCTAACGTGTGCCACATGTGCTGTGTGGTACAGAGCCCTCCCAGCCTGTCACCTGGGCCCCTGGCTCAGGAAATGGTGCCTGAGCACTCCCTGCGTGCCAGGAGGGAGGGTGGGCGCTGTGCCAGTCACACAGAGGTGCCAGAGGCTGAGTTCAGCCTTGGTGAAGCTGCCTCTGCACTCCAGTTAAATGTGCAGCTCCCAGTGAGCTCTTCAGACCCCAGGGCTCTTGGTCCTTCCAGAGAGAGCTTAAAAGGAAGGAAGGTCCAGTCCTGCACTGGGTCGTTTGCAATCCCAGTTCAGGGTGCTTTTAAACTTGTCCTGTATTTCATCTGTTTCAGTTGGATTAATACTGTAGATAAATGAACAACACAAATGCTTTCTGGAATAACTGTAAAACCAAGCGGCAGATAAAGCCTGCCTTGTCCCTTTCACCATTTGAAGATGACAAGTTACCTTTGAGGAGAGCCTGGACTGACACAAACTGATTATAGCTTTCCCAGCTTTTCCATTCTGCATTGAGCTGAGAAGGGGATTCTTTCATGTTTGAGAAGAGCTCATTTCTGCATCTGCTCAAAGATATGTTCGTAGCTAATTGCAACAGTTCAGTGCTTTTGAGAGAATAATTAGAATAACCAGTAAATGTGCAATATGGTGATGGTGCTGTTAGTGATCCCTGAGCCTGCACCTGTCTGTTGGAGCTACAATCACTTGGGGTGGGATTTTCTTCTCTGAGTTGAACATTTGAAGCCTGAAATATAAAAATTTGAAGCCTTAAGTGTTGCTCTGCAATAGATTTTGTCTTTAGGAATTAAAAACAAATATTTCTCCCCCCCTCACAGTATCAATCATTCCCACAAGGCCGAAATGGATTTAAAGTTGGAATGAAGTTGGAAGGGGTGGATCCTGAACACCCTTCTCGATTCTGTGTTCTCACAGTGGCTGAGGTAGTTGCTTTTCTTGTCTTTGATTCCAAAAGTCCCACGTACATGTAGATTTTTTTTTCAATAAAAAGTAGAAACATAAGGGTAATAATGCTTTAGTTAATTGAGTAATGGTAGGAGTTCAGGGTGACAGTGAAGGAGTGATGTTACGTGATTAAGGGTCTTTGCCTGAAATCCTACTGGCAGATTTTTGCACTTGTAACTAAGAACAGCAAACCTATCAATTGCCTGCATTGAACAAGTATGAAAAATAACAATGTCATGAGGCCCCAGGACTTAGTAAATATAAACAAGACAGAATGTTTTTATGCATGTTCAGCTATGTGAAATCTGGGTTGATCTGGTATAGGCATAAAAGTTCTGGGGCTGCTTTTGCACCCCAGGAATGTATGCCTGGCATGGAGCAGGAGCTCAGGGAGGTTCCAATGACCAGTTCTAGTTCCAGCTGTTTGAAGTGGGGAAAGAGGAGCATGGAAACTGGAAGAGCAAATGAGTTAAAATACAACTAGAGTTTCTGAGCAGAAAATGAGATCTTAAGTTACTTTCTCTGTGAGTGCAAATACGAGGAAGTGTTGGTGTATTTTCTTTCTCCTTTGTGGCCCTTGGTGATAAGCAGAACTTCTCTCCTTGTAGGTGCAGGGGTACAGGATGCGACTGCACTTTGATGGTTACCCAGAGTGCTACGACTTCTGGGCTAATGCTGATTCCTCAGACATCCATCCTGTGGGCTGGTGTGAGAAAACAAGCCATAAGCTGCTCCCTCCTAAAGGTATAGCAGAAAATAGAGCAGTGTACAAGAAACCATAAATACTACTAAGAACTAGATGTCCTGGCTTGGCATATTTCATTTTTAGTGTGATTTCATCATGGAACTCGATCTGAGGGGCTAAAGGGAAGAGGTTTAACTAACACAGCGACTCACAAAAAAGCAAAATAGCTTCTCTGTAAAATTCCCAAAGACTGACGTTAGTAGAAACTCTGGATTGGATGTGTCTCTGTGCTTCAGAACTTGCTTCTTTCCTGCGTTCAGGTCTTTCCTGCATTTGGTTTCCTAGAAACATTTGAAGGTTGAGATTAATGATTGTCCATTATGGTGAAAAAGAGAGAGCTGGTTTAGCTGAAATGCACAGCCCCTGGAGATCATAGCAGGGCAGTTATCATGCAAAGTTCGTATTCTTTCCAGGTAATTTCCACTTCTGAAAAACCCACCAGAATGTACCAGGGCCATGTAAAACATTTTTTTTATCTTTTCCTAGGTTTCAAGGAGGGAGAATTTAATTGGACTTCCTATCTAAAGAACTGCAAAGCTCAAGCAGCTCCAAAAGGCCTTTTTAAGACCCTCAGTAGTGTAAGTGGTGCTGTGGAATAGAAGGGGTTTCAATAGGTCTGGTGCTAAGTGAGTTTTGACTCGAATATTTATGTGGTTTTAATATGCTCATGTCAGAGGTACAACCACAGTACAATCAGAGGCAAACTACTTCCTACTGTGTTTTATTTTTAAGAAGGACAACTAGTATAATATTTCTTCCTTTCCCCAGTCACTGACTTTCCAGATGAAGAATTTGTATTTCCCTTCCTTCTTAATGCTGGAGGAAAAGATTTACTGAACCATTTATAAAATATATTACAACTGTCTGTTTTACTGTGCCCCTACAGTCGAGATATTTGTGTCACTTTCCTCTAATTTAATAATTTCCAAAATAATTTCTGGTTTCCAGCAGCCTGCTCGTGTGCCGTGGGATTCATTATGGGGTTGTAGATCTCGAGCATTTGTCATCCTTCCTTACTGTTGCTTTCTCAGTGGTGGTTAACTTCAGTTCCCCTGAAATCCTCCATCCCATTTTGTGTTACTGGGATGACACAAAGCCCACGGGCTGGTGGACTAGGAGCTGCACATGGACAATCACTGACTCCAGAAGGATCAAGGCCCAGCTCTGCCCTGCTTCTCACTCAGTCACTTCATCCCCTTGAAGACTTTCCTAACTTTTCCACCAGTAAAACAGGATGCAACACCCATTATCTTCAGCAAATCACCACAGGATGTCTCAGTCTGGGAATCTGCAGTGGTGGATGTATCTAGAAATGCTGTGTTTTTAGGCACATGAGCTCTTTTTTAGTAATAGTAACAGTCATTGCCAGAACTCACGGAAATGCTGTCTGCAAACCTCTTGGTGGTCATTGTAGTGTGTTTTGGTCTGTGGGTTTTGGGGTCAAAGGAGTTTATAAGGGGGATTTCAATGGCTTGACCAAGAACGTGGCTGATTTCCCTTTCCTGCTGTCCTATTCCTCAGCCTGTCACACCTTCTGGGTTTCGCCTGGGAATGAAACTGGAGGCAGTGGACAAGAAGAACCCGTCGCTGGTTTGTGTCGCCACCGTCACGGACATGGTGGAAAACCGGCTGCTGATCCATTTTGACAACTGGGATGAGAGCTACGACTACTGGTAAAAGATTCTGTTTCTGATACATGTCTGCAGATAGACTGGCTTTGCTTTAAATGCAGGCCCTAAAGTTGGGATCTTATATCAGCTGTCAGGCATCTGCACAATTACTTGAAGTTTTCACAAAGAGACAGTTTCCCAGTAGTTCCCTTCCAGTTTGGGTGCTGGGCAGCTCAGTGCAGAACCAGTGGGGATGGCCTGAGCTGTCTGGGAAGCACTGGAGGTAAGAAAACTCCTTATGGTGCCTGAAGCGGCTCCAGGAGAGCTGGAGATGGCCTTTGGATAAGAAACAGAGGGACAGGACAAGGGGAATGGCTTCCCACTGCCAGAGGGCGGGGGTTAGATGGGAGATTGGGAAAGAATTGTTCCCTGGGAGGGTGGGCAGGCCCTGGCACAGGGTGCCCAGAGCAGCTGTGGCTGCCCCTGGATCCCTGGCAGTGCCCAAGGCCAGGCTGGATGGGGCTTGGAGCAGCCTGGGATAGTGGAAGGTGTTCCTGCCCATGGCAGGGGGTGGAATGGATGGGCTTTACGATCCTTTCCAACCAAACCATTGCGAGATTTACATCGTATTTCCCTTTCTTTTGGGACAGCTTGAATGCCTTGAAAACCTGTGTTACACATTCTAACGAGGCAGTGCTTGTCTTCTACACAGTGATCACACCCACTGAAAGCATCTGCTCACCCAGCAAAGGCCTACCAGACAGCGTTTGAAATTCTGCCTTTCCTTTTGCTTTCCATCTGACTGGTGCCAACTTTCCCTCTTTGATTCAGGTGTGAAACGAGCAGCCCATATATCCGTCCTGCTGGCTACTGCCAAGAAACTGGAATCCCACTGACAACACCACCTGGTAGGTTGCAAGTGAGGCTTGCTTCCTGTCTCAGCCAAAAAACCTGCAAGCTATCTTCCTCATAATTATATATTTGCAACTTCCAGGTTCACTTCAGAACTCTTTACTGCCTGAAAAATATTATTGTTCCCACTTTTTGCCATTGCAATTTATGTTGTTTCATAGTTCTTTGAAGAAGTGGAACAGGGTTTGGTAATTTATAGTTGAATTTGATTTTAGAAAGAAAAAATGAGAAGGATTTTCAGCATTTCCTTGAAGGTGAGCTGGGAGAAAAGGGGATCCTGTACCATGATTTCCTAGACGGAATTTCTGGAATCACAGAATACTCTAGGTTGGAAGGACCCACAAGAATCATTGAGTCTAACCCTTAAGTGAATGGCCCATACAGGGATGAACAACAGCCTTGGCATTGTTAGCACTGTGCTCTAATGATTTCCTAGATGGAATTTCTGGAAATGAAGGAGTAACTGAATCCACATCTCTTTCTGCTGCACTGGAATTTGGTAAATGAAGAGAATGTTGGCAACTAAGAGAGGACAGAACATACAAGGAAACCAGTGTTGTTTTCAGGCCTTGGAAGTGCTCATTCGCCTTAAAAATAGCAAACATAAAAAAAATTAAGCCTGGCATTTGTCAGACTGACAGCTCTGGAGCAGAATTCCTGTATTTGCTGTGTTGCAGGTTCAGTGGAGCAGGAAGCACTGTCTGGTCCCTCTGCATGGGTGGAGTTGCCTCAGTGTCTTCGCTGTAGATGTAGAAGGGGTTGTGAACATTCCCTCTCGGTGGCACCACATCTGTCCATGCTCCTGCAAAGTTCAGCAGGGCTGGGTTCTGCAGTTCTCTGCTCATATCAGGATTTCCTGTGCTCCAAACAACACCTGCAGCCAGTGCTGGTCTCCCTGCTGAGGGACTTAAGTGCAGAAGTTTGCAGACTGTGTTCTGCATTTAGTTACTGCACCCTCCTGCCAAAAGGAACCCATCCTGGGGGTAAAAATTACTGAAATAGAAAAAAAGTAGAGCAGTTTCTTAAATTTAATTGCCAGGGAGAGACATCCCACTGTTGTTACAGCAGCACACCCATGGAGCCTTTTCTCTCCAGGCTGCTGGGTTTACTCAGCCTGGATGAACAGGCAGCAGGACAGGAGAAGGTTCTACAGTCTTACAGGCACTCACATGTAGAGTAGTTAATAAAACAGGAAATTAATTCAGTGATGCCATTGCACATCACAGAATCCTCTGACTTGCTCATAATTGAAGTTTTCTCTAGAGAATAGGAATTGATTAAGCTGTGCAGAAATGAACTCACCAGGGTTCAAGCCCAGTGTAAAACTGGGGAACTGGCAGAGCTGCTGTGGGTGCTGGAGGTGGAGGGTAGGAGCAAACAGGCCACTTTCCATCATCATCTATTGTAAGTGCTAATCACAGTGTCATAGAGATGCCTTTTTGCTGTTTGTAACGGTAAATGTGGGGGGTTTTCTTATAGAAATGTTAATTCTTTGTTTTTTCAGGACACAGGGATTCCAAAGCCTTCTCATGGGAGAAATACTTGGAAGAAACTAATTCCCAAGCAGCCCCAGCAAGAGCCTTTAAACTGGTGGGTAATTCTCTTATGATTGTTCCTCTCAGGTGCTGTTATCCACCCTTATTTTGCTAGAGGCTTTATTTGAGCATGGTTCACCCTGGTCTGTGCCAGGAGGGTGAAACTGTGGTTTACTTTAAGGTTAAGATCATCTCAGTGCTGCTAAACCAAAAACATATGACAAAATACAAGATTTTTTTTTTGATAGTATGGAAAGGATTTTTGACTAAATATCTTCAGTGGCTCCATTAGCAGATTTAAGGGCAGAGCCTTCAGCCTAAACAGGTAACTGTGGCTTCCAGAGGTGGAAGAGCCTCACAGAGGGCACAGAGAGGAGAAAGAGTGCAGTGATCTGGTGTCCCCTGTACATGAAGCTTTTAAAATCTTTCTAGAATACACCTTGCAGTTGTACAAATCTGTACTTCCCTGGCTGGTGAGGCTGAAATTAAGGTAGAGAAGTTCATATCAAGGGTTTACGTGTGCTGATAGAGATCTTAGTCCTTCTGGGGAGGAGCCAGCTGTGCCCTCCGCAGAAATAAATGTATTAACAGATGAAACCAAACCCCTGGGTGCTCTAGGGCCATCCTGCAGACTCAGTGTGAAAGTGCTTCTCTCAATCTTGGGACTGTGAGCTTTTGTTTCTTTCATTGCACTTCAGTGTGTTTATCTGGAATCTCACTGTGATGTGAAACAAACCAAAAACCTTTAAAATAACTGTACTTTTAATATTTTTTTTCCTTCCACACTGCTGGCTCACCTTGCTAAACTTTGCAATAAGTTTAAAAACTCTTCCACACCATCGTAACACTTGTCTTGGTTCCTTTTTCTGAAGTGGGAGTTGCAGGTTAATACTTGCTGCCCTCCTGTGTATTTTTGTGGAAAGGTCTTCGGGGCTGAGGAGAAAAAGCAATCAGGAAGGGCCCAGATAAGAGAGGCAAAAATCCAGCCAGACAGGTTTGATAATTGCCAGATTTCAGCAGGTGTCCACATGAGGTTGGTGCAGGCTGCAGGGTGGTGTTAGGGAGGTGGAAGAGGTTTTTGCCTCCTCAGAGAACTGTAAGGCTTTAACTGGAGTTATCTCCAGCACAGTGGAACTCCAAGACATCCCTGGGATTGAGGTTTAGCTGGGAAGCACCTTGGAGCCTGTCAGTGGGACACAGTTGTTGCCCGTGAGGGTAGATTAAGCTTTTTTGAGTCACACTCCTAAAATCCCAATAGAGGTGGAAAATGTGAACTTAAAACTCCCAGCACAAGTCCTCTGTAAGATCTGACATTGTGGCTTCTTCCCTCAGATTTTCAGGGTCTGAAGTGTGGTGAGAAATGTCATCTGAACATAAGAGGGCTTTGCCCAGAACAGGGAGCCTGTTCAGTACTGAGAACTCCCTTCTTTGGATTCTTCCAAAGTGAAGTGTCTTCCCAAGGGGGATGCAGCTGCCTTGTCTGCCTCCTTTTCCTGTTTTCCAGACATTTCTGCAGCTATTGTTCTGATCCTTCAGGTGTTAGGCTTTGAGAGAAGAGTAGAAGGACTAATTCTGGCTCTCATGAAACTCCAGAGTGCAAATTAGCATCTAAAACTGTGTCTCAAAAATGAGACAGAAAAGAAAAGGTATTTGATATATAAGCAGTTAATAGAACTCTTTCAAGCTCAAACTGCATTATTTTTCTGGCTCAGTTGGACTGAAGTGCAAATAAATAGCAAAGCTATTGATTTTTTAAAAATTATTATTATTATTCCAGCTAGCAATTACAGGAAATCAGTACATAGAAATGTGGGTTGAGAGCCAGAACAGGCATTTCTCACTGAATTAGCTTTTAACAATTTTAAAGAGCTGTCTTATGTAGTCTGGAAACACAGGTCATCAGCACAAATAGCAGATCTTGGGTCTGGATTTCTGCCCTCTCCACCCAAAAACTCAGGAGACAGCTCCAATGTAAGTATTGTTATTTCAGCCCATCCTCTTGGGCTGGCAATTCCAAAACATTCATACGCTATTGCCAAAAGAGCAGCAACCTTTCAGCAGGGCTTAGGCAAAGAGCCTGGCTCCTCTTCTGGAAGGATTTCGACCTTGGGCACTCAGCTCCTTCTTCAGGGAGGACAGACAAGGTTGGCTGGTTCAATAAGATGCTCTTGAAAATAAAAGCAGTTTAGATTGTCTGTTTTGTGGTGTGTCCAATGTCTGACAGCCCACTGAGAGATGTCTGTGTCTGGGTGAAGTGACCAAAAAGGAACTTCAGGTGTAGAGTTAACCCCTTAGCTCAGGAGTGCATCTCCTTCCTGCCCCCAGCCACTGGCAGTAAAAAGGGTAAAGAAGACTGGGATTGAAGAGTGATTTTAATCATTTCATTAACCTGGTCATGTTCAAATAGACAATTTATAATTTCTTGCTAAAATCCTGACCTCTGTGTGCAGAAGTGAAGAGAGACATGTTTTGAATGAGCGTCCATAACCCCCCACTGAGGAGGTCAGAGGAGGAATTTGCAGTCAGATAAATGGAAAAATTGCTAAAAGCTGTCTGTTGTGTAGAGGTTACGTAGGGTGCTGCAAAGAGCACACACCAGGTCAAAGGACATTCTGGAGTTCTCCCAAAGTCTTCAGGGTTTGAGGAAAGGGTGAGGGAGCCTCTGCAGGGGAAGGCTCTGGGGCCAGAGCTGCTGTGAGTCCCAGCATGGTTCCCAGCAGTTGTTCACAAGCATTACATTACACATTACACATATTCTGTGTAATGAGGGTAGCTGTGATAGGCAGGAGCTGGAGCTGATGCTGGGGAGAATGTAGGGTAGTGAAGAGAGGCTTCACCCAATGGCATATTCAGAGTGAAAAATAGGGAACTGGCCACTGTCCTTGCTGGTGTGACATCACAGAATAGTCAGGTTGGAAGAGAGGCTGGAGATCATCCATTCCAATCCCCTGCCAAGACAGAGTCCCTGGAGCAGGTGACACAGGTGGGTTTGGAATTGTACATCCGGGTGAGTTTGGAATGTCACCAGAGAGGGAAACTCCACATCCTCCCTGGCCAGCTGTTCCATGCTCTGCCACCGTCCATGGAACATTCTTCCTCATGTTATGTGGAATTTCCTGCGTTTTTGTTCAGTTGCTCCTTTTCCTGTCACTGGGCCCCACTGGAGAGTTTGGCCATGCTCTGACACCTGCCCTGGCCATATTCGTGTGCACTGCTGAGCCTCTCACCTCTGCTCTCCTGCTCTCTGTCCCTGCTGTGTGAGAGGCTGTCAGGCTGGGGAGGCTGTGTCAGTGCAGCTGCTTGTGGTGGTCCCTGGCCTTGTGCCCATCAGGGAAGGGTCTCTTGTCCTGGCTGGGACAGCTCCTCTGTGCTGAGCAACCTCAGGCTGCCTCTCAAGCAGTTTGGGGCTGCTGAATACACTCAGCTCAGTTCTCTTGGGACTCTGTTTTTAACCTCTTGGAAGCCTCTGAGCAGTCTGCCATGTGAGATAACCCGAAGCTCCAAAGGCAGCTAGGGATGGATGGAAACTTGATCACATTTCATTCAGAGCAGGTACCAGCTCTGAGCTCCAAGGTTTTTTAGCATTCTGCCTACAACCCTCTCTTCCAGCGGCCTCCTCACGGGTTCCAGGTTAATATGAAGTTAGAGGCTGTGGACAGACGAAATCCCATCTTGATAAGAGTGGCAACAATCGTTGACAAAGACAACCATCGTGTTAAGGTATGACCTTGCTCCCAAGTGGAGAGCCTGTGCTGAGAACCCCGGGATGGGCAGCTCAGGGAAAACACCCCTTGGGAATGAGGAGCAGCAAACAACAGCCTTCAGGCCTGCTCAGCTGGAAATGGTTCCTGTTGTTTTGTTGTACTGAAATCTGATGGAATTGGCCTGGTGTTAGTTACTGTTCTAATGTAACTGTTTTGAACTAGTACTTGACAGTGAGATGTCCCATTTCTTGGCATTTTCCGTGCAATCTCCATGACTGATAGCAGCATGAGTGTTCTTCTGGAGAAGCTGCCTGACTGGGGTTTTTTCCTACCAGGAAAGGAAAACTCAAAGCAGTTTAAACCCTGGTACATGTGGGAAGCAGTGTTATTCTCCATAAATGTCACATAAATGCATTTTAACCTAGTCTTTTCATGAAAGTACGTTGCCCAAATAATCAGTTGTGCTTTGGCTTCTGAGGAACTAAGTATGAGCCAGCTAAAGTGCAGGCTGCACTGGTGGAGACTGCATGGCCCCAGGTCTCCTTCCCAAAGGATGATTACATGGGCAGGAATGGAGCTCACTTCCCATGACTTGGTTGATTCTGAGTTTCATTGCTGTGAACAAAAGCCAATAATGGCATGATACTTAATTTGTTCATTGAAACTTAGCTGCATGAACAATGAAGTAGCCTTTAAAGTGCAGTGGTCTTCAGTCTCTGTTAACCTGACCTGGATCTGAGCTACTACCAAGTCTCTTCATCCAGCAGAAAACTGCAGCTTGTTCACTGCAAAACCCACCAAACTTGTTGGCTTTTATAATGTTTTGAGATCCACAGAAAGCAAAACAAATAAGTGTCTGTGTTTGCATAGCTTTGGACTTTGTGTGTTAGAGCACCCCACGATCTGTGGGGTGACAGACTGTGTCACCAGAACCTGGTTATTCTGTGCAAGACAGCTGCAGGAAAACAAAGAGTCAGACTGAGCCAGGAGATGATTGTGCCTGACCGGAAAGATTGATCTGAAAGATTGAATGAATCAGCCCCAAGCTGAGCAGGGTGAAACAAAGGGAGAAAAGTTAGCATAAAAGCTAACTCATGCCCTGAACTATGTCTTTCCCTGAGACTTCTGCCTCTTTCAGATACATTTCGATGGCTGGGACCATCACTACGATTTCTGGGTGGATGCAGATAGCCCTGACATCCATCCCGTGGGCTGGTGTGACAAAACTGGACATGCTCTGCAAGTCCCTCTAGGTAAATACAGGACACGCTGTTATTACACTGCATAATTTCCTAAGTGCAGTCTGCTCCTCACGTGCAAATGTGTTTATCTTTCTTTTTTTACTACTCCCAGGTGCTGAAGATCCAGAGGAAGCAGTGGGACAGGCGTGTCCTACTCCAGGCTGCCACGGGATCGGGCACATCCGGGGCCCCCGATACGGAACACATTACACGTGAGTGGATGGGTGGTGTAAATAACTACAACAGCAACAACTGCAACATCAACCAACAACAACAACAACAACAATAATAATAATAATAATAATAACAACGCAGATCCAAGCAACTGCTCTGCACTGATATAATCTCGGGGTGGTTATTCTGGAGACAGCTATAACTGCAATCGCAGCTCCCTCTTGTGTCTAAGTTCATAAATTCTGTTTATACCACTCTGCAATGGAAACAGATTCATTCACTCCAGTTTCTTCATTCCAGCAGTACTGAAGGAATTGTATTTGTAAAATAATATACTCAAGAACAAGGAAAATAATATACCCAAGAACAGGCAAGGAGACAGTTTAAGAGGAGAGGGCATGGGTAGGATGGTAAAGTGAAAAGGAGAGGATGCTCATGTTTTGTGCTCTGCCTTTTGATTTCTTGCGTGCTCTTGGAAGAGGAAGCTTTTTCTCAAGTAAAACATTTTAAGAGCAAGAAAACAATCTCAGGTGGGAGGTCAGAAGACCTGGTAGTTTATAATGTGCTAAAGGGCTCTGAATTTTTCAGACTGAAAGTTGCAGAACTCGGTTAATTCATGAAATGTTGTTCTGATAAGCAGGTTACAGGGGATGAGCTCTTCTTGTCCTCTGTGGTGGCTCTTGACCAACCTGACTTTGGTTTTTAATTCTGCCATATAGTCCCCTGCTTTCTCACACAATTAGAGCTGGGTAACAGCACCTCCTGGGAATGTGTGGCCCCTTTTTTTCTGGATTTGTGATGGATTTCTCTGCCTGAGGTAGAGAAGACTGTATGACTATAAAGCTTTCTTTGCTCTGTTTTTGGTTTCTTTATCTCAGCTTAGTTGGCTGCCCATACTCTGATGTGAACCTCAGCAGAGAAAACCTATTACAGGACCGGCTGAGTGGGGAGAGACCCTCCCCTGGGAACAGCCTGCAGAAAGCCAGGAGAGTGGAGAGCCCTGGCCCATTGCTGGGAGCAGGGGAGTCTTCTCAGGGCGACTCTTCCCAATGCAGGTGAGCTGGATTTTACCCTTGGCCGGGTACTGGGGAGCAAAACCATTTACAAAGATGAAAACCACCGGAATTGGCAGCAGCTCAGCACAGCTCTGAGTTCATCTGTCTGTAATATTGACCTGTGCCCCAGACACTCTTAACACAGAGCAGTGCACTTTTATACCCTCATATGCCTTAATAGGTTTCTTGATTCCTTAATCCTGGTGCTCTGGTCACATTCCAACAAAGGAAATTGCATTCTGTCTCCATACATTTTTCCTTGCTGTTTCAGTTTAAAAGCTGTTCTTTTCCTTTGTTTCCTGTCCTAAAATTGTCAAGCCAAGGTTATTTTGCACTATTAAACTTCAGCTGTGATCCACGCCCCCTCCCCCGGTCGGCTGAGCACTGTGTGTGTATGGCTTGGCAGCAAACAAGCTGAGTCCTCTCAGATACTTAGTTCCCTTACAAGAAAATCTTGCAGTTGAGCAGCACTGGAGGAAACTATGCCTTAGTTCTTGGAGTGCAGGAGTTGGTTAAACTTGTTATGGGACAGACCAGGATATGAAGGACTTTTAAAATCATTTTTAGTCTTCACAAATCCAGTCTCACTAGGCAAACTCCAGCAATACTTTAGTTTTTTGTTGTATGTGAAGGCTTATCTATATTTTAAAGTTCATCTGTTTGTTTAGATTTATAACATTTTAAGATCTGTTATTCCAGAAAAAAGGAATTAATGCTTCTTTCTCCTCTGTGGCCTTCATGGTCGAATTGCTTCTTCCCCTTCCACAACTGTGCAGGCATCTTCATTCCCTAATTTCCCCACCAAAACTGATTGCATTTCAATGGCACTGTTACCATAAAGCTCTCTCAGGATATTTTGAGTTCTCACAGAATGAATTGCATTTTAGAACTGTAATGTATTTCTTTTCTTTTAAGTATTTCATTTCCTGATAGTGGGAGGTCTGAATTCAGCCTGTAAATCTGGTATCACCCTGCTGCTTGTCCTTCCTTGGCCAACTCTGTAGCTCAGTTTATGCATCAAACATAGTCATGGAAACTCTTAAATGTTATCCAGAGATATCAAGATTCAGAAATCTTAAATCTCTTGCTTTCACCATAACACAGTGGTTTCCTGTAGCTGCTGGGATCAGAGCCTGAGTCCACAAAGGCTGATTTATTTCACATGAACTCTCTCAATCCTTGCAGAAGAGGAAGAAAGCACTTTGTACTCACGGAGGAGAAAGTTCTGCCACAAGGTGGTGGTTGTTGCTCTCACTTGTCATGAGCAGCCAGCTTTGCTCTTCTGTGGGAAAAGGGAACAGAGCTCCTGTCAGCTACTGTCATTTATCTGTCTTTCCAGAAAATCTGCACCAGACAGTGAAAAGTGGTGTCAAAGCAGCATCCACACTCCATCAGAGCAGTCGGAAAACAGTCGGGAGACAGGCTGGGGAGAGGAGGATTCCTCTGCAGACATCAAAGCCACACCAAAAACGTAAATAAGAGTTTTGTGATGTATTTTCATGCATTAACAGTTGTGTTTCTTGATGCTGCTGCTGTATCTGAAATAAAGGTGTAAGTAACAAACAGCCCTATTTGATCAGAGTTTTGCAGCAGAGTGTTCTAGAATGACATGGTGAATTTCCTCCTGTTGTTTTGGGCCTCTCTTCCCTTCAGTAAACTCAGATAGGAGTTCTGGCCATGAATTTAATAGAGCAGCCCTTAGCTCAGAGAGAGGTCAGGGATGGAGGTATTGCTTATTTTAAGAGGAAAAAGTTTTTAGTTTCTATAAATCCCATTAATCTTTTTATAGAGAAGAAATTACATCCATTTCTGTACCTTCTGAAATGTTTTGTAATTGTTGCTTTCAGGCTTGGGTGCTCACATGCCTATATCAAGTTTCAGCTGGTAAAACGGGAAAGCAATGGGAAAGGTTGGTTAAATTTTATTCCTTCTTTCTTTGTGTGTGCCCATCTCTGCAATATCCCCACAGTCACAAGGAGCATTCAGAACTTCACAGCTTTTTTTGTGTTTGATTCCACAGTCAAGAGAGAGCACATGCTGGAGATTATGGCAATGGTAGTTTTTCTTCCTTTAAAATGAGGAGAAATAGTAAAATTACTTAGAAGTGAAAGGTTTAATACTTTGTAGAGTGGAGCCTTGTATTTATTAACTGAGAAGACAAGTTTTGTGGGTTTTGTGCCACTGCAAACTCCTCTGTAGTGACAAGTCATTCCCAAACAGTCTGTGATCTGTGTCAGGCTGTGACAGAGCCAGCACAGGGCTCAAGGGAGACTTGCTCAAAACTTAGCAGACACTTTAGGTTCCATCAACCCCTTTTTTTTGACCCTTATGGGTATTCAGAAACGTATTATGAATCATTGAAGGACTTTTTAAAGGTTCTCTTAAGGATGAAAAAGAAAATGAAAAGCTAAATGGAAAAACAGTGGGGTTTTTTCCTGGTACACGACAGGTTAAGTTTTCAGAGCAGCTTTCTGCTATCACTTTAGCAAACCATATGCTTAACTTTCAGATTTACTATAAAAAGCCCTTTCAGAGAACGAGCTGACCAGGCTTTTAGGAGGATTTAACATGGTAATAAGTCTCCAATCAAAAATAGCTAAGCAGGCACAAACTGGGACAGGTGCCTGGATTTTTTTTTAATACTCATTTTTACCTAATGCTGAGTTGTGCAGTCAGAGCCTGGGGGATCTGCCAGCTTCAAGCTGCGGTTGCAGCTGGCAGGGAGAGCTGCCCACTCTCCCTTCACATTCACCATCCATGGAGTGATGGAAATCAGGGGAGGTAAATGCAAACATCCACTGACCTGTAATTTCACCATTACCCGGGGCTTTCCTCCCAGCTACAGTTAAACTATGAGATCACTGCTTCTTCATCAGAGGGAAAGTCACTTGTCTAGGTCATGGCTTGGGTGCTTAGGCCAAGGATTTGGGCTTAGTGGAGAAAAGGAATTGGTCTGAGATGGAAGCAGTGCCCACCCAGCAGGGATGTGGCACAAGTGGGACCTCCTGGAGCAGGAGCAGGGGACAAGACCAGCTGCTGTCTGTCCCCACCACTGTGACAGTGCACAGGGAAGGAGGGGGTGACGGCCCTTTCAGGAGCAGGTCCTGCACCCTGTCATCACCAAGAGCTCCTGAACTGAGCAGTTCTTATGCAGGCTTTATTTATCCTCCCTTGGTTTTGTTACTAGAAATTTAATGTTGTTTGATGCTGTCTCATGACCTTTAGGGATGTGGAGATGAGCTGAGGGGACTTGGGGACAGGGGAGTGATTGTTCACTGGGACAGGCTTTACCTCTAGAGCTGCTTCCCCTTTGGCTGGGAGGGAGCTGGCAAACCCTGGGAATCTGCTTTTTCCTTGTATTTTGGCCATTTTCCTTTGTGCTTTCCACATAGTGACTGCTCACCCCCCACATCTTACACCCCACTTACACTAGGAGCTGCTGAGCAGGAGCAGCAGGGGCAGCAGAGCAGCAGGGGCAGCAGGAGCAGCAGGGGCAGTAGGAGCAGCAGGGGCAGCAGAATCAGCAGGGGCAGCAGGGGCAGTAGGAGCAGCAG
>VXBR01007097.1:203926-237497 GCA_013400215.1 Cisticola juncidis | reverse complement strand
GCTGTAAAACCAGAGGAGTGCTTCCCAGCCTGTTCCCCTCCTCTGCCTGGCTTCCTGTTGTATAACCAGCACGTCCCTGTAGGACCATGACTCTGCACTGCTCCGGTGATCTCATTAGGGAGGGGTGATTCCTTCCTCCTTTTTTTGCCTTGGTTTTCAAAGCTTTCGTCACTTGACACATGAGGAGGGAGTGGATGTCTGGAGGTACCGTGAGCACTCCTGGTCTGGGAGTCTCCTGAGGAGCGAGGCCAGGCCGTGCTGGCAGCAGAGCTCTGGCTACAGCTGGGGCTGGAACGGTGCCATCAGTTCCCAGCCGAGGATGCTGTTACCAGAACTCCTCCACCTTGTCAATAAAATGCAGCAAACATCTTCTCTGTTAACAGCATTACATCATTTTCCAGGGAAGAAGCTAACGATAAAGCCTCCAGCCTGGCAGTCTTATCTTTTTTTTCCCTTTCTCCTTCTCGGGAGGGTGGGGAGAACGCCCTGAGAGCTCTGGATGCCACACAGCAGCCGTGCCTGGCTCTGCTCACCTTGTCTTGCTTTCCCCTCCAGGCTGTGACCCTTCCTCCTGCTCTGTTGTAGTTGCTCCTACTCGAAGCCTGGTTCTGACTTGTCTTGTTTCCTTTTCCAGGCCCTGATTTGGATCTCCAGCAGGCCCTCCACCAGTCTATCTTCATGCCTTCCCTGGCCTCTAACCCAACCCACCGCCTGCATCTCTTCTGGGAGCAGCACTGCAGGCTCTTGCCGGAGGTCTCGGGCCTGACAGCCAAACAAGTTGCCAAATGGACTGTGGAGGAGGTGAGTTACCTGTTCCCTGCTCCGCTCTTCTGAGCTGCAGGGATGCCGGAGCACTCCTCCTCTGGAGTGCTGATTGGGAGACATCTTTATTTCCTCCCCTCTCCTAGGCAGAGCTCCTCTGTTTGCTGTGCGTGTGCCACAGCTAACTCAGCTGGAAGTTGGACCCAAGATCCTTTATCAGGGAGGGGAAGGACCCCTGTTTAACCCTCTGGTATCCACAGCTTATTGCTCTCAACGAGATTCCCTCCCTCCCTCTGTTTATTTACTCCTCTGTCTCTCAGTCCTCAGGCCTGAAGCATCATTGTGACAGCAGATTCCCTTTCTCTGATCTCCCTCCCCCTCTCCTGTGACTTTGCTGCTGATTCACTTTTACAGTGCAGAGAATTCCAAACTGCACTGTGCATGCCCACTCCTGCAGCATCTCCCTGCCTGATTCCCCGGGAACAAAACTGCCCACAGCCTGACCTGGTTTCTGGCAGAGGTAGCTGTGCAGCTGGAGATCTGTCTATGCAGCTCTTTGGATGTCTCCTGTAATTAGGTGGTGTGTGAAAAAGCCAGTGTTTTGTGTGCTGAGTAGTTGGTTTTTGCCTCGATGCCTTGGGCATAAATAATATTTCTCTCTGCGCTTGGGAAGTGGTGACAATTTGGATCCTGGTGCTTAATTGCAGGGCATTTAATTCCAGAGATATGTGCTGTAGTGTTGTGTTTGCAAGAATGCAGGGAATCTGCAAAGCAGGAAAAGTGCTGCTGTTCATGATGCAGAGAGGATCTTCAGAGACTTTCAGAAAGTGCATTTTCCCTAAGTGCCTCTTCACATCAGATAAATCCAGTCTTGACTTTGTTCTTCATGCTGGAGGAGTGGTGGGAATCTGGTGGGATTGCAGTGATGTGGGAGATGGGAACCACAGCAGCTGGGAAAGGGACAGAGCAATTAGTGTTGATATTTAAAAACCTAGTCCTTTTTTTTGTTGAGTTGTTGTGGTTTGGTAGTAGTGTTGAGTTTTGTTTCTTTGTTTGTTCTTTCTTTTTAATAAAAATGTGTTAGAATTAAAGTCATACTGAGGGGGAAAAAAATCTCTGAAAGATTTACTGTTCCTGTCCTTTTGAGAAAGCTTCCAATAATTTGTCCAAAAGGTCTTTTGGACAATAAAATCAGAAGCAGATAATCCTCTGACATGATAATCAAAATCTCTTTCTTTTGGATAAAACAGGAGGCTGCCTCATGGAAGTGTAGTGTCAGGATCCAAGCCAAATAAAATTTGTCCTTTGCAGTTGACCTTTAAAGCAACTGCTGTATAAATTTAACTGAGATATTAGTTTGATAACAGATGAGTATGAGCAGGGACCACAGACATGGATGCAGGGCACTGGATATAGTGATTCAAACCCAGAATAAACTAAACTCTGCTGCAGCCTGGAACAACTGGGAACCTTTTGGCTGCCAGTAGCAGTGTAAATGGCACATTAAAAAGCTCAGTTGCAGCACCACAATGGACTGGCTGAAGTCATTACAGGTTTTATCTTGAATTTCAGTAAAGTGGGTCTGTTTTTGCAAATTATGTTCATCACAGATTCATAGAGGAATTAATTTGGGCTCTCTCTGAGCACTTGGAGGATCAGCATGTGCAGTGCAATGTAGCCACAGGTCTGGGAATTGAAAGCAGCAGGACTTGCTGTGTTTTAGGGAGTCCAAAGTACATTTGGTCTGTTGGCATTTGGGCTCCCAGCATCTTGCTGCAGGGTGAACATTTGGGTTGTGCTTTGAACTCTGCTGCACAAAGGAATCCATTCTGCTGATCTGAAACAGGAGTGACAGGCGTGTAAAATTCTCCTTTGGTTTCAGGCTGAAGAACTGTTTTTATTTTATAAAACCCATATTAGGGAAAAAAATACTGCTTTAATTCTCTGCTGGGTGAGAACAGCTGAAATGGCAGAGCAGCAGCAGCCACAGTATTTAGTGGCCCTCAAGCTAAGAAAGTCTGAGCAGTCACTAAGAGTAGTTGCTTTAATGCAGCTTTGGTATTTATTGAAAGCTTCCTGTCCTGTTTTCAGAGCAGAGACTATTGACTCACAAAAGAACATGAAGATGTGCTGCAGTTGTATTGTTCATTAGTTAATCCTGCTTCAAAAGCTAATATCTGGTGGGGGGGGGGACACGACTGTCCTTGTGCCAAAGTGTGAGTGGGTTTCCATATCCCAGTTAGCCCAGCTGCTCTCTGTGGCCTCAGAGGTGGCCAGTCCTGCATTGGCTGTTGGAGGGGTGCAGTGGGGCTGCTCTGTCACCACAGGGCATCAATCCAGTGCTGGTCTCAATGTGTCTGCCACACATCGGCACCTTCCAGCAGGGTCACATCCAGTTTTCAAAGTGTTCTCAGGATTACACAAAGCTCTTTTTGAAGCCCTTTCCCTTCACCAGTGTGCTTTGGGAGTGTAAGAGTTTCCAGCAGACAGTTCTGAGCCATGGGGTGGCTACAGCAGGAAGGGCCAGCAGACTTTCGTCTCCTGATAGAAAAGCTCTGATGCCACTGAGATGTTCCCAACCTGTTCAACACCTGTGCCACCCTCACTTTGAGCTCCCTTGGGTCTCAGCCTTTCCCAGGGTTCAAGGCCTCCCTGCCACTACTGTGGGGTTGTTTTGGTTTCCTGTGTCTTGTTTTTGTGCTCCCAAGCGTCCCTCATCCCTCAACTGCCCCATCCTGGTTTGGTAGCCCTCCTCCCCAGCAGTGACAGCCAGGCAGGTCCCTGTGGCTCATTGGTACCTGGGGTCTGTCTCATGTCCTGGGGACCTTCTCTGCCATTTTCTTCTCTTGCATCTTCTTTCCCTCTCTGTTCTCCACTCCTGGTAAATCCCAGGGTTGCTGTTTGTTCAAGGGGCCTCTCCAGTGGTGCAGCGAGCTTGCAGTGTCCCTGCAAAGGACTTGGGGCAGATCAAAGAGCTGTCACTCCGTGTCAGTGACAGTAGGCAGCAGCAATTGTGCAGAGAAGGATACAGGAGCAAGGGAAGCCCAGGTCATTCCTTGGAGATGTCTGCTAGCCTCTCAGTGCCACAGACACTAAAGAGCACTCAGCTCTTGCCCTGAGGGTCCAACTGTCTATTAAATTCTCGAAGGAACCAGATTTGGCAGAAGGATTTTCATTTGTGTTTTAATTATTACCAGATGGGGGGACTCAATAGGAAAGTAGTATTTTGTTATTGGTTACTAGTAGGAGTTTACACTTCTACAAAAGACAATTTTGAGTCACTGCCCAACGGAGATGTGGATTTTAGGGTTCCCTTTAAGACGGAGATGGAAGAGGAGGATGAAGGAGGGGGATGCTCCACTTCAGGTTACATAACAGAAATCATGGCACTCAGAGCTGCTCCTGCCAGGGCAGAGCAAACCTGGAAGGCACTCTGAGAGCCCTGTTCCTGCCTGGCTGGAACTGGGAGGAAAGAATGACTCCAGGTCTAGTGGTGGGATGATCTGGAGGTACAGGGACGTGATTTAGGAGAGACTTTGACAGTTCTGACTCGAAGGGAGCCTGTATCTGACAGTGATCCCTCCCAGCTGCTTGTTTGTGTACAGGGAAGAAATGTCACATCTGCAATAACTCACATGGTTACGCCTCATGAAGCAGAGCTGCTCCTGCAAGGGAGCATCCAATTAACAGGAGATGTTTGATCTGATTATGCTGCAGTGTACAAACCTCCTGTGAGCCACAGAAGCTGCAGCTGAAGAAGACAATGCACTTTAAGTCATCCTTGACTGCACACAGGACTGCTCCTCACACTCCTTGGTGTTATGTAATGTAACCCCCCAGCTGCTTGCATGACTCCAGGGAGATTCCAAATGTTAACAGATTCCTTGCTTAGAAAGGTTTTCCCTAATGTGAAATGTAAGATTAACTTCTACTTGTTTAATCCTCTTGGCTCCTGTGCACCCAGGACAGATTAAATGAAACCAAACCTCCTTTGCTTCCCAGCTCTTCTACCTCTGCATGTTGGTAAATCAGCAGTGCTCATTCAGTTGGTTTATCTTGTCCCTTACATGCATGTCATCTTGGGAAACTGTCTAAACCCTTTTTCTCTTGTTAGTTTTATTTTCCATCAGTACTGTAGAGAAAGTGAAGTTGTGAGTGAATTTAAAGTAGTCCAAGCCATATACAGCTTTTAATCTGGAAAAATAATGTTGATTCTGTGAGGACCTTTTAGAGGAGTGCAGAAGCTGGATTCTTACAGGAAGAGAAATGGTCAAATGGCAATAGGGGCAGTTATTTGTGTTAACCAAAATATGCAGAGGAGTTGAAAGCAACAACCCAGCAATGTTTTTCATCTATATGCTTCATTAATGTGAGAGTTTTGAGTATTAAAGTTTTAAAAATTCTTGCTTAGAGAATTCTTATACAGAAATAAGAGGACTTTTCTTGATGGTGTCTCATTTTAATTGTCTGTGTTTCCTTTCCCTCATGTGCAATTGCAGGTGGTGAGCTTTATCCAACGTTTACCTGGCTGCAAAGAACAGGCGTCTGTGTTCAGGGAAGAGGTAAGTGGGGTGTGCCCAGAGCCTGTGCTGCAGATCCCTGGGATCACAGCAGAGAGCTCAGACCTGCTCAGCTGTGTCAGTGCAGAGCAGTGGCATTTAGGAGGCAGCCCCAGCATGGAGCTGAATTCCACCGTGGCTAATTGCATCCTGCTGCTTTAAATTTCCCCTGCAGTTCCAATCACGGAGCTCATGCTTAACATCCTGTCTTGGACCGTTGTGCCACGGGTTTGGCACTGCTCTAAAGATGCCCTGTTGGAATGGTTAGTGAGGATCTCATCTGCTGCCTCTAATGAGGACATGTGCCTGCTTCTCCTGGGGAGCCTGGCAGGCACAGGGCTTCCCAGGAATCTCTGGCTTCCCCCGTGGGCTGGGATGAGAGCAGGAGGGGAACCTTTCTTTTTGACAAGCAGAGGTTGGGAAGTCTCAGAGCATGTCCTGTGTGAGGTGTGTCCTGTCAATACTGCCACGGGCTGGGCTCTGGTCCCACTCCTGGTGTGTTCACCATGGCCTCTGGGAGACCTCCGTGTGCACAGGGCATGGCTGTCCTGGTTATTGGCACAGCTCTGTAGGTGGACACAGAAGGATCTGCTGGGTGCTTCTGCTTCCACTTACATTGCAGATAGCACTTGGAGGTTCTTTAGGAGCCCCTGATGAATTTGCACAGATGCACCCTGTCCTGGACTCATCTAACAGTGTGGGCAGCTCATGGGGGTGGAATTCTTCCCCTCTGTCCTGCTCAGGTGATTCTCCACCTGCAGAGCTCCCTCCAGCATGTGGAGCTCCTGGAGTGAATCCAAAGGAGACCACAGAGATTCTCCAGGGGCTGGAGCCCTCTGCTGTGGAGCCAGGCTGGAAGAGCTGGAGGTGCTCACCTGGAGAAGAGAAGGCTCCAGGGAGAGCTCAGAGCCCCTGCCAGTCCCTAAGGAGCCTTCAGGAGAACTGCAGAGGGACTTCAGATGAGGAGTGACAGGACAAGGGACAACGGCCTTAACCTGAAGGAGGGTGCACACTGGAAAGGAGTTCCTCTCTGTGAGGGTGAGGCCTTGGCACAGGGTGCCCAGGGAAGCTGTGGCTACCCCATCCTGGAAGTGTCCAAGGCAAGGCTGGACAGGGTTTGGAGTGACCTGGTCTAGTGGAAAGTGTCTGCCCATGGCAGGACAAAATGAACACTAAGGTTCTTGGAACAAGGTGAGCTTTAAGGTTCCTTCCAACCTATCCCATGGTTCTGTGATTCTGTCCTCAGCGCTCTCCTGTGTGGCTGTAGGAGCTCCAGGGAAGGGCTGGAGTCACTTCTCCTTTGTGGCAGTGACTGGAAAGGGCAGGTCTGTAATTGCTGTCTGCTCCAGAGCTGGCTCCCTTTCAGAGGAAATGAGGCTGCAGTGCATTTTGTGGATTTATGTATCTGTGTTTTGTTTTCCCTTGTTTTAAAAACCGTGCAGACACACACAAAATAGGAAGCAAAAGAAATAGAGGCTTGCAAAAAGCTTTGTCCACAATGTGACATTACTGTAGAGTACTTGTGAACTGAATATAGTGGGAATAGTGAAATTTGTTCAAATGAACCCATCTTTCACTGTAGCTGAAAGTAAAAGGGATTTCTAGGGAAGGTGTATTCAGAGGTGAGATATACCAACAAGTCTCCTAATAAATCCAACCATTCTCTGTGTACTTTATTTCTTCTGGTCCTGAACACAGCAACTGCTTTCTGATTCCAAGAGTGCCATAGCCACAGTGTATTCTAATCCCTATTTTCTGCAGCCTCAAAAGTGTGATTCCCTATGCCAAATGTAGAGGGACTTGTGTTGTTTTTCCAGTTTATGCTCAAACCACATTGTCAGTTTGAAATTCAAACCCTTTTAGCAGGTTGGCTTTGGCCAGAATACAGGTGTGAATGACAGGAGAGCTGAACTCCCCCACACTGTCCAGGATCAGCCTCCAAGTGCTTCATGTCCAGGATAAATAAATCCCTTGCAGATTTCCCCTGGTGGGGGGCTGGAGGGGGATAAGTTACTGCTTACATTAGGAGTGAAGAGAACAAATTGTGCACAGGATTCTAAACCCTATCCAAAGAAGAGGGAACAAAGAAATTAATAATAAAGCGCAGACTTGCTTCTAGGTCCAGTTCAGGGCAGGACTGTTTAAAATAAGCAAGTGTGAGGCAATGAGGTGAAAATGAAGCATAGGAATAAATAATATTGGACACAAAGCTATTTTGAAATGCCGGACTCTTTTCCAGCAGTTTTCTGCTCCTCTTGGCTCTGTTATTTAATTTAAGCAGCACAGTCCCATTTGTTTCAAACTGGTTTTAACACATTCATTGCAGCAGTGTAGACTTGAGGCAGCTTGGAAATAAGATTCAAGGACATGGTGTGGCCATCTGTGGACTGGGAGCATTCCAGTGGAGAATTAACTTCCCAGTTACTCCCAATTACTTCAGTGGCAGGTTAAGTAACTTGCTGAGGGTCTCTTTTCTGGTAAGAGGTGGGAAAACTAAATCTTCTGGCTCCCAGCTCTTTGCTTTAATTATTTGTTCTCTGAGTTTACTCAGTGTTTCCTCTTTCACCAGGCTTTGACATCTGAAAATATTCTAGTTGGGAAGACTACAAAAATAGCAGAATTGTTATTCTGAGTGTCCAGTGCTGTGTGCTGCACTGGTGAGCATCAAGTGAGAGGAGGAGACGCTGTCAGTCTCTGTAAATGGACTTTAATGGAATAACTTAGGGACACACATATTGTTTGTCTGTGTCCATTAATCTTTGGCTTCATCCCGGCAGCATTTGGGGTTTATATTAATTATATCTGTGTTGTCTCTGTGGATGTTCGTGCTCAAGTGAATTTTTAACCTTTTCCAGAAACAGTGTGTCACGATTTCACTCATTGGCACCTACAGTATCGTGGATTTTCACATTTTCACATCTAATCAAATACATCTCCTTGTTGATGGATTGAGAGACTGTGTTTTTCCAGCCATATAGCATCTTCACTATCCTTTAGTCTATATAGCATATGGACTCATAGAATGGTTTGAGTTAGAAAGGCCCTTTCTTGGTTTGGAAAGACAGGTTCTGTCAGGGAAAACTGGAGTTTCCCTTGGAATGGAGAATGTAAAACTCCTCCCTACAAATTATTACAGTTTTGCAATTGGGAGCTTTCAGGCAAATATTTGGGAATAGGAGTAACAGTTACTAGGAATATTAAAAATACAAATGCAGTAGTACAAAAAAAGCAAACAAGCAAACAAACAAAAGTCCTAGAAAACCCTGACAGAGTCAGGAATACGACCTGACACCCTGTGGTCAGGGTGTTGGGAGCAGCCCAGATGAGTCTTCCTGCAGTAACAGGTGTTGTTCTGTGAGGTAGGGATGGTCTTGTAGAACAAAGGGTCCAGTGCTGGTGAGATGGGCCCGCTCTTCCTCCGAGAATCCAGTGGGAACGGCTCCCTTGGTGTTTGGGATTGCTGTTTTATCCCATGGAAAGGCTTTGGCTCCTCCCACTGGGTGGAGCCTCTCCCAATGGGATGAGGTGATGTCATCAGAGCTGTGAGAGCCTTCAATGGCCCATTCACAGGGGATGTCCCTGGAGGAGGATGGGGCAGGAAGAGATAAGGAGGCGCTGCCTTATCTGGGGTTATCAGGTGTCCATTAACAGAAGGCATCGCCCTCTTCCCCCCTAGAGTTACAAGAGATAAAGAACAAAATCTCCCGACTGGTTTCAACAGATGAAAATAGAATGCACTTTTTTGGTTTCATTTTTCAACCCAAGCAGACTCTTAAAGCTCATCTCATTCTACCTCTGCCATGGGCAGGACACTTGGAGCTTCGCCATTTCTAGGGAAAGCGCTGTGAGGTGAGGTCTGTGTCCCTTGGAAAGGTGACATCGTGGTGTGTAGGGGCCAGAATTAGGCAGGAATTCCAGAATGACCAGAAGTGGGAATCCTGCCTGTCCCTTGGTGGTTAACCCCTGTGCTGTTTGTGTTCCAATCTCCAGCAGATAGACGGTGAGGCCTTCCTGCTCCTCAAGCAGAGTGACATCGTTAAAATACTCAGCATCAAGCTGGGCCCTGCCCTGAAGATCTACAATGCCATCCTCATGTTCAAGTCTGCAGAAGACAACTGAGAAGAGGCCTTTGGCAGATCCAGGAGGAATTAACAGGGAATGGATCTTCAGCTGTGAGCATTACACAGGTGGATTGGGACTCAGATGTATTTTAAGTAGGATTTAGTAAAAATGGTTTGAGGTTATAAAAATCCTGCCACGGTCTGGAATATGGGGCAGCTTCACTTCCAAGAAGAGGATATTATTATATTTTGTAATTGATTTTGGTTTTGATATATCAATCTCTTTTTGAGATGGAGAAGAAACCTCCAGTTCTAAGGGGAATCCAGGGTAGCACTGGTGGAGCTGCAGGAACAAGAAGGAAGTTTTGAGTAAAACTGGCTTTGTGTCCAGTGATAGTGCCTGAAAGACTGAGTGATCACGAGTGGGATTAATGTGTTCTGTGTAATAAGAGAGAGGAAAAGATGCACTTCAAGCAACTCCCCTGTATCCTTCACTGCTGTGATTCAGGAGCTGACCTTTTCAGGACTGATTGTGAAATTTCAGTTCTTCCTGTTGATCCTGGTTGTTGTGACCCCCTTGGCTGCTGGGCTGCTTACACTCTGGCAGGGAGGGAGCATGAGCTTGCCCTGGTTCTGCCAGCAAGCAAAATGTCCTCATTCCTGTCGTTCCCTGTCAGGAGGCAGGGGCAGTGCAGGTGGGCTTTGGTTAGGCAAAAATCCCATAAGGACATCTGCTGCTGGAGACAGATGTATTCCAGCTGTGATTCTCCTATCAGTGCTTCTGTGCAGCTCCTTCTGGGCCAGGAACATCTTCTGGCAAAATGGCACAATCGGGAACCTTTGGGGATTGGTGTGTGTGTGTTCTTGCCCTCTCCACTGTCAGCCAAATGCTAGGAATAGGAGTTGGGAAGGCAGCAGTGGCCAGGCTGTGTGTGTGAACAGATTTCCTCGAATGAAGTGGCTTTTCTCTTGAACCATCCAAACTGATGGATGTGCTTTGGCCTTCTGCCCTTGAGGTGGACTTCGGTGTGTTCTGCCAGAGAGCTGAAGGGCAGGGCAGCAGCTCCTCTGCCTCTGGGAGGGGGCAGAGATGTGAGATTGGAGAGGAATCAGGATTTAAACAGCAAAATGGGGGAGCAGTTACTTCCCAAAAGAGAGAGCTGCTGTGTGTGGGGAAAGGAGGGGAGCCCGGGGCTGTGCTGCTGCAGATGCAGCCTGTGCTCTCCTGGATGGGAGCACGGGTGGCTCCTGCCCCAGCAGAGGCAGCTCCAGGAGGTGCCCGTGGTGCACACGGGGGCTCCTGAGCCTCCCGGCCCCGTGGGAGCCCCGGCAGGCGCGGGGAGTCCGGCCGGGCTCTGCTCCGCGTTCCCATTCCTGCCACAGCCCCTGCCTCTCCCTCTGGCTGCCCTTCCTGCCGCTCTCTGGCTGTTCTAGGACCACCCCAGCCCTTGCAGCCCCTCATCCATCGCTGCCAGGCTGTTCCCTGTGTGTGGAGCCCTTGGGAACTCTGAGGGTGTCACCCAGTGCTGCCAAAGGTGAGCTCTGCCCTCAGCTTGTGCCAGGCTGTGTGGGTGTCTCAGGGCACTGGATGTAATGGATTACTGGATGTCATCCATCCACGGGCACCTCAGACTCCCTTGGCATCTCTGCCACCAGCATGGGAAAGCTGTCAGGAGCAGAGCGAACGTGCTGTCTGTGCCTGTGTGGTGACACAAGGAACACACTTGTTCCCCCTTCCTGCATCACCCACATCCTTTGTCCAACCCTTCTGCTGCTGAGAAGGTTCTTGTGATTTGTGTGAAGCAGAAGGTTCCTTAAAATTTTACATAGAATCCACATCACTGAAGCCATTCAGTCCTGGAATAACATTTAGAGCGGTTTGTTTTCATATTTTTTAAAATAAAAATTGGAATTTAAACCTTCACAGAGAAGACACATATTTGGTGGGATGTTTAATAGCTGAACCAAATATCAGCCAGGCAGCTGCAGGGGAGAAATATATTCCAGTGTTAAGGACTTGGCAAGGGGTAAATTTAGTTTATTAAAATTCATTTTTAGTGTGATAACCAGGATATTCACTGAAGAGTCACATTCCTTTATCCCACTCTGCACATCCAGTGTCAACATTAAGACTTGAATTGTAAGTGGCATGTCTTGTCCTCTTGACAGAACTCACCTTCTGGGCAAAGCAAAATTCTTTCTTGACAACTGGAACAGAGGATCCCGAGCTGGGCTGTTTTATTCCTGGCTCTCCACTGACTTGCTAATAAATAACCCTGAGCCCTGCCTTGCCCCAGTTTCCCCCTCTGTGACACCCAGCCAGAGCAAGTGCAATTTTGCCTTTTTCTTGTTCCAAGCAAGCAGGTCTTGCCAGATTTTCTGTTTCACATCCTTCCTTTGGGAGCCTGAATTGGGGTACAGCAGATTGCCCCTAGCAATAAACCAAAATATAATATTAATTCCATTCCTTTCACTATATGTAGATGGAGGATGAAGAGAATTGGTTAAACAAGCAATGAGATTCTAGTCAGTGAAATTATTCAAACAGAAGAGAAATCTTTAATCCTTGGGGCTTCCAAGCCAGCTGGATCAAAGAGGAAAATGTGTACTTGGAGGTTGTTCAGTGACAGCCAGCACAGTGCTTTCAGCAGGGGGGAAGGAGGAACCTCTTAGGGATGGAAGAAGGAGGAATGTGCTTCTTGTGCCTTTTTTTGTAATCTGATAATTGTCTTTGCAGAGCAAGCAAGAATGTGCACACATCTATTACCCACTCCTTTCCCAAATATAGCTGTATTCCAGTAAAATCCAGCAACTTCACAGGACAAAAAGATTTCCAGTGTCTTCACTGGACACATTTAAAACTCCCTGATATTTACAAGATAGGAAAAAACTAAACCAGCTCATCTTTTAGCCCCATAACTTAGGAATTCATCATTTGTGTCAGGGAGTACTGCTTTCCACTGTGTCTCGGGGAGTTGTTTCTGCTGCCTGTCCAAAATCTGCTCCGCCTGTTCCCAGTGCTGCTCCAGGCCTGTGGAATGGCCAGGGCTCTGCAGAGGCCTTTGGTTATGTGATGCCTTGTGTAATTTGAAATGTGCACTTTGAAGCAAAAATCCAAAAGTTATGGCTCTGTGGGGAGCAAAACTGAAGCTGGGTAATGCCAGTGGGATTGGGAGGATTTTGAGTTGCTGGATGTGAGCAGGAACCGACTGTTGGCCCAGCTGAACTCAGGAGTCTCTTAGCAGTACAGATATATTCCTTAGAAGCAACTCAGAGCTATGACAAGTTCCCATGGGCCAGCAGTGCAGTTGGGAATTTCCAGTTCTCAAAATCTTATGCCTGGCTGTGTTGTTGATTCCCTTATCCCTGTTTTTGAAGTTCCAAGCAATCAAATTTTTTCTCCTTTTCTCGTTTTCTCCTCGGCTGGGAGTCCTGTTAAAAATTTTTCAGCGCCATCACCAACAATCATCCTCATAATCCAATAGCAGCAAATTTCAGCTCTGGGTAATGAATCTCATTAAAGTTGGACGGAAGCGTTTGGCGTCGCCAACAGCAAAACTCCGCAGCCGAAGGAAAAGCCCAATGCCCAGCCCAGGGCTAAGCTAGTTCAGCTGTACAAGATTTCCTGCCTGCTACTTTTATGCCCTGCTTAGGGATTTATACCACAGAGAGCTTTAAAGTTTTTGACATCTCCCCCATCATGTGATGAGGCAGCTTATTTTGGAGATTCCTGTTACTTGTACTGGAAGGACATGAAGGGGAATGGAGCAGGGGCTGAGCGCAGCCTCAGAAATGTCTGCCTGTTTTAAACCAAATACTTGACCTTTTTGACAATAGCCATGACCTTGCACTCCACCAATGCTTTCCTCTGGAAATGTGAATAAAATGAATATAAGTTCACACCTGGTTTGTTCCTTCTGTGTGTGGGGCTGACCTCAGCAGTGCTCAGGGAGACACAGGGCTGGCTGCTCTGGAGGGCTGGTACTGGGAGGTCTTGGTCATCACATTGTTGTCCTTCCCCTAAACCTAAACCTGGCAGTCACAACACAAGGCACCATCTTCATTTTTCTCTCTTTTGTCTGTATCTCTTGCTTCTGTACTTGAGCACTCCTTGATGTGTTCACAAGACAGCAGTGGCTGCTGCAGCTGCACCTGATCCCAAATTCCTCACTCTTCTGCTGCTGCCAGGTTTTAATCATAGAATCCTGGGATGATTTGGGATGGAAGGGACCTTAAAGACCATCCAGAGATGGAGGAGCTACAGCTGCTCTGGGCAATCAGTGCCAGGGCCTCCCCATCCTCACAGGGAACTGTTCCTTCCCGATATCCCACCTATCCCTGCCCTCTGGAAGTTTGGAAGCCATTCCCTGTGTCCTGTCTCTCCAGTTCCTTGTCCAAAGTCCCTCTGCAGTTGTCCTAGAGACCCTGTAGGCACTGGAAGGCTCATGGTTTCCTCCTAAATTCCTCAGTCCCTCACAGTTTCCTGTCACAAACAATCCAGAACTCTTCACCTTCTTAAAGCAGCTCCCAAAGTTGGGGTTTAAACTAAAACTAGCAAGAACTTGTTTCTCAGTATGCATTCCTGTTAGAACTCTGCTTTTTGAGGTCTGTTTTCCCTTAATGCCCCCCTGAGCTGCTTTTTAATGTGTGTCCATAACCACAATAACTACCTTAGCTGTTTCTGCTCTATTCATAATCAGCTGATAAATTGCAAACCGTTCTCTAATGTGCCCCAAAAGAGGGCATTGAACCTTTCCTCCTGCCCCTCCCCAGGGGTGTCTGGAGCTGCACCTGCAGCAGGTCACCCATCCAAGGGCAGAGGGGTCAGGGCCACATTGGCAGCTGAGGTTTGCAAACCTTCTGAAACTAAAAATATTGGGGAGTTGGCTCCCAGCCAAAATTTCTAAACTATCCCATCTTCGGGGTAAACATTTGCTCTCATTGGTTTTTCCCTTGCAACGTTTTTGCTTCTATTTAAACTGTGGCATGTTTGCTTTTGTTGCTGTGATCGGATTCCTGGTCTGGGGAGCTGGGCTGCTTGGAGCAGGCTCAGGAACATCAAATGCTGCTCTGTATTCTTGTTAGTTCCCTTGGGGCTGTGCTGGCTTGTGTGGCTGTGTCCTTGCGCTTTGGAGATGTGAGCTTCTCCTCAGCAGCAATTTTTTTCCCCCCATGATTTTGATGGAGAAGTTTGAGCAGAGCAAGGAGCATCAATCACCCAAATGGCTGATTGCATTTGCAGATTATTCTGCTCTGGCAACATGGATTTTTTTTTTTTGTCCCAAGTCATATTTCTCCTTGGGCAGGGAAAACCTGTGGTTGATCTTTTTTCTTGCTCAAGTTATTCTTTCAGCCCTGACCATGCTCTGATTTGTCCCTTGTGCCAAGACCCATCACACAATGTACAGTGGGGTTTGCAAACCCATTGGAGGGACTGCAGGGGTCCCTCATTTTCTCAGGTAACCTGCTGCTCACTATGGGTGTACAAGGAGGGGGGTACAGACCACAGCTCTCACTTTCTCACACTGCCTGGATCTGCACCACCCTAGTTTCCACAACAAACCTCATGTGACAACCTAGAATTCTCAAATCCTACAACTTTCTCAGGAGCAGGAGCTGACAGCCCAGTGCAGTGGGAAGAAGGATATGGGGATGGATAGAGAGGGAACCTACTGTCTCCATCCTGCACTCTGCAGCTGACAGGCAAATTCCAGCTTCAGGAGAAAAAGAGTGATGGCATTAGAGAAAATCGGAGTATTGGAGGGGTTAAAGAGAGCTGCTGTGCTCTGCCCAGCCAGCTACAGAAGTGCCAGACCTTTCCCAAGTAACACTCCACTATTTATTGACTTTCCCTGTCACTTCCCCTAATATTTTCTTCTCCTTGCCACCACGTACAGCTTCAGCTTATTAATTGCCCCATGACACTTTCTCCTCTCTACATTCTTCACCATCCAGACACTTCTAATGTAAGCAAGATATTTTTTGGAGTCGGATACATTTGCTGCTGGAACATTTCCAGCTGCTTCAAGAAATGTGCAGAAGGCCTTTGCAGAAGGGTATCAGTGCCAGAGCCCCCAGAGATGGTGGCTTTCCCCCAGGAAACCCCTTCCCACCCACTCCCATCCTGGACCAGGGCACTGGTGCCTTCAATCATGTGCTTTGTCCTCAAGAAAAGGGTTTTGTCTTCACCAGCATTTAACCTGGTGGCCTCACATGTCATCAGCAGTGGGTCTTTCGGAGCCATAGAGTGGCTTTTTGCAGCAATGCTGGTTGAAAGAGCTTTGTAAACCAGAGCATTGTCCATCCCTTTCAGCACCTGAGTAGACTCAAATTCCCTGGGTGTTCAGAAATGCTTCTATAAAGTTCTTCCGAACTGAGGTGGTTTTTGTGGGATGCCAAAAAGCCTCCACTTTGTGCACCCTCCTAAAACTCCAGAGGGATTTTCTGCTCCAGGCTCAGGTGGAGCTAGTGGCTCCAGGGTTTGTTATCCCTGGCAGGACCGGAGCAGGGGAGGCTATGCTGTCTCTGCTGCTCAAAGTGGGGCCAAATGAGTCTCCAGATGGCTTTCACACCATCTTGAACTCGTCTCTCTCATGGGAAGAATTGAAAAAGGCCAGAGAAGAGGCTCAGTTATAAATTTCTCCATTCCCAAGCATGTCTGTGCTGCTGGTTGATGGCTGGGGGAAGGTCTTGCTTTTCATTTCAGAAGAAACACAACAGTTGAAATACTGGTTTTTGTTTCCTTCCCCACAAAGAGGTATTTTCCTCCTCCTTGCACTTTGCCAGCATACTACATGTTGAAAGAATTAACCAAATTGAGTCCTCAGAGCTCAGTAGCACCTTCTCCTTTTTTCTCCGTTTTTTTTCCTCTCTCTCTAGCTGTGCCTGTGGGATTTTCCTTGCCTTGGGATGCACCTTCCCCACCTATCAATTCTTCATGCAATCACTTAATTCTGCCACTATCCCACCATCAGTCCCCTTCCTTTCCATGAATGCTGCACACACATGTGAGCCCAGGGCCATCCCGTTCTCTTTACCAACATCTTCCCAACACCATCCAGTCTCCAAATGCCCCTGACCCTGTGTCCCTCCTGGGCCAGTGGGTTGAGCACCAGAGGACGGGGTGTCCCTTGGGCCTGGCAGGGTAAAGGCAGCTGGATTTCCCTCCAGCTCCTCCAAATCCTGTCACAAAACTGCAGGAAGATGCTCTTGGGCAGGAGCGCAGCTCCAACAGCATCACAAGACAGCAGTGGCTGCTGCAGCTGTGCCTGATCCCCAATTAATCACTCTATTCTGCTGCTACCAAGTTTTAATCATAGAATCCTGGGATGATTTGGGATCATCCCCTGCTCCCACCAAGCCAGGCTGCAGACCCTTTCCATGGCAGAGAGCCCAGGGTAAACCAGAGCAAGCAGCACTGGATGCACCCAGCCCGGCTGGAGGCAGGAGCCCTGTTGTGTACCCAGCACCAGAGCCAGAGCCAGGCCAGATGACCCAAAGGGAGCGGGAATCCCAGAGCACCCATGGGATTCTGTTGAACTTCCTGTGTCCCCAGGGTGCTCCTCAGCTGGAGATCAGGCGGGGCTGGGAGCGAAAGGAGCCCGGGGCTGTGGCTGGTGTGGGCAATGCTGGCGGCTGCAGCTCGAGCTGCGCTGCTCATCCTGTGGCAGCAACAAGTCTGCAGCACAGGCAGCTCTGGGAATGCTTTCACAAGGGATGGGAGGCCCCTTTCCCACTCTCCATAAATCAGCCAGCAGGGTTTCTGTGTCTTCCTCGCTGCTTTCTCTGTTTCCCAGGATTTTGCAAAACTCTGGGCTGAGCAACCTATTTGGAAGGAAACTGCCCTAAACAACCCCTGAAACAGGCAGTTGATAAAGGAACCATTTACATTTCAAATAAATAGAGCATTTTTGGCTTTAGATCAAAACCAAGTTGTGTTCAGTGTTCCCAGTTTCAGTAAGTCATTTCTTTTTATACCCAGGCAGTTACTCTTATAAAATGTGCATGACAACTCAGTGTAAGCAGGGCAGGAAGCAGGCTGTGGGGATTTTTTATTATTGCAGGTTTCCCCAGGACAGAGCCACCAAAGCTTTTCCTTGCCTTGAAGCTGGTGCTTGTTTATGTCTGTTTACAAGCAAATTCCATTAAGAACCAAGAGTTATGCTGTGGATGGCTCTAGTGTATGTTAACGCTGTATTTCCAGCTAGATGTTCCAAGTAACTCTGTATCCATTTCAAATGAAAAACCTTTATAAAGTTGAATTGGAGCTTCTGATTGTGGAGCCAAGGAACTTTCTTGCAGGCAGGATAAAAATACAGGGTTTACCCCTGTAAGTGCAGAGTAAAGGACTGGACATGAGCACAGACAAAATAGCCCCTGTCCACTTGGAACCACTGAGAGCTTCTGGTGATAACCAGGAGGAGAATAATATGTTAATATCCCCAAAAAATCAATATCCAGCCTAGCTGGAGACTTGCCATGGCTCAGCCATGAGCTTTGGCTCTCACCCACACTTGAGAGGTGCTTAAGTAGCACCAAAGACATCGGGAGTTCACCATCTTTGGTGAGGTGAGGTGATGGAGCTCCTGGTCACTGCTGCAGCCCAGGAGCATTCTGTCACCCACATGAGATGGCTGTGATCTTCCTGCATGAACTTGGCCAGAGGGAAGAGCTGGGAATATGGTTTAAGTCCTTCAGTCCTTCCATTCCCCCTTGCTCCCTTTGGAGGACGTCTCCTCCTCTCCCTTTCTTCCCCTTTTTTACCCTGTTTTTAACTCCAACTCCTTTTTTCTTGCTCTGTCTGGGTCGGGATCTCCAGCCAAACACCCCATGGCCAGAGGGCAGGGAACAGATGGGGTGGGTGGCTTGGGCCCTTGTGAGTGGCTCAGACCTCTCAGAGTCGCTCTGCCACCACCCCTTCAGATTGTTAGAAAGCAGGTAATTCATCTTTGAAGAGGAGTATGAAGTATTAAAGTGAATTCTACAAGTGCAGTTTGATCTTAAATCCTAGAAAGCGTCCAAAAGAGGCTACAAGGATGCTGCAGGGTCTGGAGGGGCCATACAGGGCATGGTTGAGAGCACTTGGTGTGTCCAGCTGGAGCAGAGGACACTGAGGGCAGAGCTCTTCCAGAGGGGCAGCTCCAGTCTCTGTGATAGAAGAGGTTTAGGCTGCAGAGCAGGGAAAGGTTCTTCCCCCAGAGGTGCTGGCACTGCCCAGGCTCCCCAGGGAATGGGCACGGCCCCGAGGCTGCCACAGATCCAGGAGCCTTTGGACAGGGATGCTCAGGGGGGATTGTTGGGGGGTCTGGGCAGGGACAGGGGTTGGACTGGATGGTCCCTGTGGGTCCCTTCCAGCTCAGGACATTCTGATTCTATGACCTTCCAGGGTGCTCAGCCAGAGCAGTAGCACCTGCATCCCTTTAAGAAGACATGTCTGGTCAAGATCATCCACCACATCCCCTGAAACAAGATATAAAATAGGAAATCTCCCCTTCAAAGGGTCACCTTTGTTTAGCAGTAAAATTGATTAATTGCTGGAAGGGATAAAGAAAACCAAGTCTCCTGTTGATCCCGTGGGGTCAGGCTCGCTCTGTTAACACTGGGTGCTTTCACCTTCCCTTGCCCTGCTCCCTGTGCTGCTTTTTGCTTTGAACCCCGAGGGCCACCCCGTTGCCTGGTTTATGAGAGAGCAGCAACCCAGGCGGGTGCAGGGGCTGCAGTGGCTGCCACAGGCAGCGTCAGCTGCTGGGCAGGAGGGCAGGCGAGGACAGGAGCTGCAGCCTGAGCCTGCTCCTGCTGCTGCCAGCGCCTCCCAGCCCTTCCCCTGGCACGCCAAGGGGAGCTGGGAATGAGATAGGACAGGTTTGATGTGGTCTGGTGTGGTCCAGGGACACGCTGGGCAGTGTCAAAAGTCTGATTCATTTCAAGTGGCATCAGCCCTCACAAAGCTGAACATTTGGTGTGAAGTACCTCAGCTCCCGTGCTGGACACAGGAGGAATCATCATCTGATGAAAGGAAGGAATCCCCTTCTCCTTACACAGCTCTTTTGGGATTAGATGTGTGGAAATGCTGACTTTCTCCATTTTAACTCTCAGAAGAGCCTAGGGGACGGCTGATTTTCAGCTGGCTGAGGTCAGGCGTGGTGAATTCCCTCAGACAAGATGCAAGATGTATGCAGTGCTTTCCGTAGTATTTATTGCATGCTTTATTATAATAACACAGCAGGGTTTTTCTGCTCTCTTCTCTTTCCTCCTGCCTGCCTGCCCAGGCTCTGAGCATGTGTAACCCAGAAAAGCTCCTTGCAATGTTCAGCAAATTCTGGATAACTTTAGGAAAGCATCAGCTGGAAAGCATCCTCAGCTGAAGGGGTGCAGGGGTGAGGTGTGATGAGACTCTGTCCTCACAAGACAAGAGGATCCCTTAAGTCATTGCTGCTCAGGCAGCTCAGTTAAATCCATAGATGGAAAAATTCAGTAGTTGTATGTGAGATCATGAAATAGTCCCAAAAGAGTGAAAAAAACCCCACACCCCGATATTCCTACGGGAGCTCAGCTTCATCAAGACTCATAAAATCACCACTTGAGCTGTGGCAGAGTGTTAATTATTTTCTTGCCTATTATAGCCATGTGTGTAATTGCTCCAGTCCCTGTTAATAGGGTTAGCAAAGTGCTCTCCCAAATGGCACCTCCTTTTTTTCCCTAGATTTCTTTTAGACACAGTCACTTGGAGATTGGATCCAAGTCTTCTACTTAACCTAGTGTCAAAAATCATTGCTCGTCAGATGATCCCTTTCCCCTGAGCCACTGATGCCAAAAGAGTTTGCACTGTTGCCTTGGGAGAACTCTAGGATTTGTGAGCTGATTTGTTTCCCTTTTTCTCCAAAAAATCACCCCAAATTTCATATAATCTCTAGGAAGATTAAGCAGCAGATTCTGACAGCTGAGCTCCCTCTTGGTTCAGGATTCCCTCTCGGAGAGATCCAAGGCCAGAGCTGTTCATCAGTTGCTGTTTAATTAGTTTTTAAGTTCTTCTAGGGCCAGTGTAGATCTACATAAATTAAGTACAATAATCTCTATAAGCACTTCTGTAAGGAATAGAGCTTTAGCAGTCCCCATGGCACAGATTCCCCCCTGCTCCCTTTGGGAGACGTCTCCTCCTCTCCCTTTCTTCCCCTTTTTTACCCTGTTTTTAACTCCAACTCCTTTTTTCTTGCTCTGTCTGGGTCGGGATCTCCAGCCAAACACCCCATGGCAAGAGGGCAGGGAACATTTGGGGTGGGTGGCTTGTGGGTGGCTCAGACCTCTCCGGGTGGCTCTGCCACCACCCATCTGTTGTGAGTTCCACCATGAGCCTCTGTGGAAAGCAAAAATGCTGCTTTTGTTTCCTCTGCAGCCCCCAGAGAGGCTCTAACGCCTGAGCTTGATTCCTTGACAGTGTTCAGCTGCTAGTCACACCCAAAAGTGCCTGCAGATATAACCAGGGGTAACAGCACAAATCTAATCAGGCCAGGGAAGGGGAGAGGTGCCATTTAGCAGCTCTAGAAAAGGATCAGCCTTCTTCAGACTATCGGTCCTTGGGGAACGATAGCACATGCAATATTCAGTGGGACATGGAAAGCAACACAGGAGGAGCCAGAAATACCTCCAAGAAAAATCTCTCTGATGGAAATGATGAAGCTGAAGAGGATCAGAGGGCTAGAAAGCCTCAGCCAGGGCCACTGTGTCTTGAGACCTTCACTGACTCCCTCCAGCTCATGCTTAGACTGGGAGAAACCCACAGCCTTCCCCCACGATAGTGTTTTGTGCATCAGGAGGGTTCCCAAACCCTGGGATCTCTGTGGGGAGCAGGAGAGGATGAAGGGGAGTGGGCACATGGGGCGGGTTGTGCGTGTCGCCCCTTTGTTCTCTGGAGAAGCCCTAATCTCATTACAGCATTTTCCATAATACTACAACATGGAGATCATTATTGGACAGGATTTTCCATTACCCAGTCTATAATTGAAAACTTACTGTGAGAAACAGTGTCAGGTTCCCGAAATGAAACTTTATCCCTTTTGCTCCCAAGAAATCCCCAGTTTCTTGTTACTTCCACCCATTCCCTCATGAATCCATTTGCTGGTGTCTCCTCCCTTGCTCATTCCTTAGGTGGCCATAAAATGTCTTCATTTCTATATTCAGCATGGTTTAATCCTCTCCAGAGGGATCATGAGGAGCATTTTCCATGGTTGGTGTTGCCTTTGTGACCGTCCTGGGGCTGGCGCTGGGCTGCAGCGACTCCCTGCAGTTCCTTGTGCAGAGTGGGGATTGGGATGGGCCGTAGGAGGCTTGGTGTTCCCAAGGTACAACTTCTGAGCACAACGTGCTGGCTGTTGTGATTTCCTCTCCTGAATTCCATCCAGCATCCAGCCTGCTCTGCCCTGCTCCGTGCAGTCAACGGGTCCTTTCTAGAGACCTCTTGGAGAGGAGGGGTGAAAACTCACCCGGTGCCAAGGAACTCCAGCCGAGGGCTTTGAAGCTTGCTGAGGCTCACGGGCCAGAAGCAGTCTTGCTCTGGAAAGGGCTGGGCTGTTTAATTGCAAACAGCATGATTGGTCTTGCTCGTAAATGCCTGTGTGTTCAGCCACCCCCTCCAAACCTGTCCCGACCGAGCAGGAGCTCACAGCGCTGGCTCCCAGGGTCTGATGTGGCAGCTTCTGGATGTTTCTCCCCAGTGGCCAAAGCACAGGATGAGGCAGGGAAAGGCTGAGGCCTCCAGTGACCGTGCTGGGCTCCTCTGGGCAAGTTGGGCACAGAGCCCCAGCACGGCCAGCACTGCGGGGAGGCGTGCTGGCTTCACTCAGAGCTCGCTACAACGGGGGCTGGTTAAACACCAGGAGGGGCTGCGGGCTCTGGGGGAGCTGTGAGTGTGTGTGTGAGTGTGTCTGTGAGTGTGTGTGTCTGTGTGTCTGTGTGTCTGTCTGTGTGTCTGTGTGTGTCTGTGTGTCTGTGTGTGTCTGTCTGTCTGTCTGTGTGTCTGTGTGTCTGTCTGTGTGTCTGTGTGTGTCTGTGTGTCTGTGTGTCTGTGTGTGTCTGTGTGTCTGTGTGTGTCTGTGTGTCTGTCTGTCTGTGTGTCTGTGTGTCTGTCTGTGTGTCTGTCTGTGTGTGTCTGTGTGTCTGTCTGTCTGTCTGTGTCTGTGTGTGTGTCTGTGTGTCTGTGTGTCTGTGTGTCTGTGTGTCTGTGTCTGTCTGTCTGTGTGTCTGTGTGTCTGTGTGTGTCTGTGTGTCTGTGTGTGTCTGTGTGTCTGTCTGTCTGTGTGTCTGTGTGTCTGTGTGTCTGTCTGTCTGTGTGTCTGTGTGTCTGTCTGTCTGTGTGTGTGTCTGTGTGTCTGTCTGTCTGTCTGTCTGTGTGTCTGTGTGTCTGTCTGTGTGTGTCTGTGTGTGTGTCTGTGTGTCTGTCTGTGTCTGTGTGTCTGTCTGTCTGTCTGTGTCTGTGTGTCTGTCTGTCTGTCTGTGTCTGTGTGTCTGTCTATGTGTCTGTCTGTCTGTGTGTGTCTGTGTGTCTGTGTGTGTCTGTGTGTCTGTCTGTCTGTCTGTCTGTGTGTTCACGGTGCGATCGGCTCCTCCTCCCAGCGGTAATTGCTGCCATATGGAGCCGGCGCGGAGGGTGCTCGGCGGCAGCGGGCACAGCCCGTGTGTCTGTGTGAGAAGCGAGCAGCTTCTCACGATCGGTTTCAGCTGCACAATGTTCTTTGCGAGCCCCTTTCCCTGCAGAGGGCCCGTGTCGGGAAACGAAACCTCCTGACGCCGCTGGTTTTGTGCCCCATCCCCAGTGCCCAGGGCGGTGCTGGGAACACCAGGATGTCTCTGGTGCATCTCTTGGGGTATTTGCAGCACAGCTCTGGTGAGGAATGGCTGAGTGAGCTCAGCCTGGAGAAAAGGAGGCTCAGGGGGACCTTGTGGCTCTGCACAGCTCCTGACAGGAGGGGACAGCCAGGGGGGGTCGGGCTCTGCTCCCAGGGAACAGGGACAGGAGGAGAGGGAACGGCCTCAGGCTGGGCCAGGAGAGGTCAGGGTGGATATCAGGAAATAATTCTTCATGGAAAGGGGGATCTAGCCCTGGCACAGGCTGCCCAGGGCAGTGGTGGATTCCCCATCCTTGGAAGAATTTAAGAGATGTGCAGATGTGTCACTTGAGGACGTGGTCAGTTGTGGCCTTGGCAGTGCTGGGGAATGGTTGGACTCAATGATCTCAGAGGGTTTTTCCAACTGAACAATTCTGTGATTCTCCTGATTTTAGCCATCTCCCCAAATCACAGAATCCCAGAATGACTTGCCTTGGAAGAGACCATAAAGCCCATTCCATTCCACCCCTGTGCTATGAACAGGGAGCTTCCACTAGACCGAGTCTCATTCAGCCTGGCCTTGAACCCTTCCAGGGATGGGGCAGCCACAGCTTCTCTGGTTAACCTGTGCCAGGGTCTCACTACCCTCAGGGAGGAGGATTCCTTCCCAATGTTCCACCTATCCCTGTCCTCTGGCAGAGGAAAGTCATTCTCCCTTCTCTTGTGCCTCCAAGCCCTTGTCCAAAGCCCCTCTTCAGCTCTCCTGGAGCCCCTTCAGGCCCTGGAAGGGACTCTCAAATCTCCCTGGACCCTTCCCTTCCCCAGGCTGGACACCCTCAGCTCTCCCAGCCTGGCTGGGGATCCTGCCCAGCACCACAGGGAGATCCCACCTCCCCATCTTGCCCTGTTTCCAAAGCCCCTGCACACCCACACAAGGAAAGACCTCACAGTGTCAGCTCCAGAGGTGTCCTGCCTTATCCCCAAGCTCATCCGTGTCCCCAGAGCCTCTGCCTTGGGCAGTTTCTCCTGGCTGAGATCCAGCTGGCAGTTCCATTTATCTGGCTGCACTAAGTGCCTGGCAAGTTGCATTATTCTTTAAGTACGTGAGGCTTTTCCAAAACTCATCTTCTCTGTAGTTCCCTCAGGCTGGCAGTGAGTAAATTTTGCAGCATCCCAGCCTGTGGTTCCCAGTGACCTTCCCCAGCCAATAGTCACTGCTTTGGGATGCTGGAACTTCTGCATCCTGCTCTTTCCTGATAAGTAAGGAAAAGTGGGGCTACAGCTTAACCATTTGGGCTTTTTTTCTCATTTCTAGTCAGCTGTGGATCTGCTTACTGTCATCTAGAAAATAATGTATATAAAATATGTATGTATATTACATATATGTGCATATATATATTTGTGTATATTATACAGACACACACACACAAGTATATATAACATATACCTGTAGTTATTTCAACTGAGATCAAAGTACAGCCCCTCATTTCATCTGGGGGATGCGGTGTGCAATTAAAAATTATAAGTTCTGCCAAAAATAATTAAATAAGTGCTTTTATTAACAAGGGCATCACCCTTTTGGATTAGCATCATCAGGATCGAAGAATGACAACAAGATGTGGCAGTGTCCTGCATTCACGGTTCAGTATCCTGCCCTGGGACTTCTGGGATAAAAAACTGAGATGTATGACAGGGGGGAGGGAATGGAAACTAGAGGTTTTATATCCCAGAACACATAGGGCATTAGCAAAAGGAGCTGTGAGCTGCACCGTGTATCCTCTGGGAGCCACAGCCAAATCCAGTCTGCTGTCAGCTCCCAGTGCTTGGAAATGGCGATCCCTGGCCCCCAGCTCATTGCTCCCCATCCGCTCTGGCTCTGTCCCCAGTCCATCCCACTCCTGGTTCCAGTGCTCAGCATCCAGCCCCCCTCACAGCTCCAGCGGGACCCTCCCCAGCACCAGCCCAGGGCAAGGGAGATGCCTCCAACTCTTCTGCATGGTAGGAGAGGACATCAGAGGCACTAAACCTCTGCCTCATCCGTGCCCTGCCTCGGCCTCTCTCCCTGTCTCCCAGTTTGCATCATGGAAAATGCAGAAATGTCCACGGGTGCAGCTGAGGCCTCTGGCTCAGCTCCACATGCCCGGGGCCAGCTGAGATGCAAACACAGCTCCTATTCGTTCTGGGAGAGGGCATTTGTCACCTCCCTCCCTGATCCTGCATCTCTTCCCCTCTTCCAGAATAGTTACTGCTATTCAGGAAACACCAGGGAAAGCCAGCAGAAGAAACTGCTGTGTTTCCGTCCTTCCTTCTTATCCACCAGCCAGAACCAATTAAACTCACAGGAGCTCAGCTCTTCCCTCCTTCCCTTTTAATTTCAGACCCTCTGGTAAGAGAAGACATGATAAAATGTAAGATTAAATGTCTAATGCCTGGGATTTGGGATTACTGGGGCCGGGCTGGATGGCCAGAAGTAGAAGGATGTGTCTGGTTCAGGGAGGTACTGGGCTTCTCCACATCTTGTCTCTCATCTGTGGCATCAAAAGGACAGGGAAGTGTGAAACCCCTGCACAGATCCAGCCCAGAGCTGTTCCAAAGGGAAAGGCTTCCCTCCATGTAAGGAGTGGCTTTGGGAGGGGATTTCTGTTCAGGGCTGGAGGTGAGGTCCAAAATCCCCCCATGGCAGCAGGGTGGGGCTCTGTGGAGCCAAGTCCCCTTGGCTGGTAGGTAATAGCATCAGATAACCCTGTCATAAACCAAACATGCCCCACCCTGCCTCCCATCTGCTCTTCGCTCCATACAGAAGAGTCTCAGGTTTTGATGGCTGGAAAGTTGCTGCTGATTTATTCATGGCCACTTCCCACCCATTAGCTTTAATAGCTCTTCATGCTCTGTCTGTCGAGCCTCTCAGTGACCTGGGAAGGTCAAGCACAGTGAGGTGCTGAAGCCCAAATATTTTCCTGGTGAGCCGAATTTCCATCCTCAACATCTGACCTTTCCAGCAGGGAAGGAGAAGGATGCCTGCAAATGTCCCCTATCTGTTTCTTCTTCCTCTTGATCTTCTCACTTTAGAGAAGAAATTGCAAAGATGAAATTGTGGGAGCTCTCCATAGCCTTCCTCCCAGCTACTCCTGGCTGCACCATATGGCAAACAGGCTCTGCTCCAGCTCGCTTTGGGTAGGAAAGTGCCCTTTGGGTGGAAATGTGTCCTTCTGCTGAATCCCAGACCTATATAAGCCCCATGGCTTTTGATGAGCTCACCACATCTCAATCCACTGAGCAGCCAGGGGGTTTCCAGGTCATTCCCAGGGTGATGAAAATCATTTGTAGGAGACAAACCCCCATGTCCGAGCTGACCAGAAGGAAATGAGTTTCCCAAAAGCTGCTGTTTAGTGCCTGGGTGTTCCTACCTTTTGGGTCCCACAGCTCCAAACCCATCACCCCCCTAGAAAGGTTAATTTTGCGAACACCACCTTAAACATGATCAGGGCACAGTTCCAGCCCTGCTTCTAGGCTGGTGTCCCTGAGGAGCAGGGGAGGAAGGATTTGTGGGGGTCGTGCTGGGGTACTGGTGTAGGGCTGAGACCCAAAAAAAGCCTTGGGGCCTGCCCTGCTGTTAGGTGTGGGGGAGCATTCTGCATTCTCCCATGTTCCAGAAAGTGGGAGAAGCTCTTGTGTGCACTGGCTCCATGTCTGTGAGGTGATGTGGGTAGAGGGATCCGAATTTGTCCAGGAAAGGGCTGCAGAGGATGAGTTTGTATCCTGGGATGAAACAGAATATTCCAAACAAGAAAGCTTTGTGTCTGAGCTTGGGCTCATCTCCCTTTCCAGGGGATCTCAACCAAGTCCTCCCACCTCCTGAGGTCTCAGCTCTCTAGATGTTATTTGAAACAGGGAATGGATAAATGCAATAATGTTGCAGAGATGCTGAGATGCAGCTGATGGGTGACGGAGGAGATAAATGCGTTAGGGCTGAGGCACTGCACAGGCTCCTCCTGCTCCTGCCTAACCTCAGTAGCCAACGTTATTGCACAACAAAAGGCTGTGGGTGTTGCATTGGGTGATTTTTTTATTCTAGTTTGGGGTTTGTTGGTTTCTTCTTTTCTTTGTGTTGGGGCCGGGATTAGCACACAGCAGTTGCAGTTTCGGGTTCGGACTCAGTGTTTGTTAATTCTTATCCGTAGTACAGCCTCATGAGGTGTGAGCTCTAACTAGCAAGGTAGAAAAAGGAGGGTCTCTAACTCTTTCCAAGGTTATTTAAGCACTAATCACCCAATAATGAGATGACACCTAGATTATTTATACTTTTGACCCAAAAATTACCCACCCAAGGCCCGCAATGAGGACCTATTTCACCGAATTAGAAAAAACCACCCAAAACCAAGAAGAAGAAGGAGAAGAAGAAGCACTTAGACAATGCCTCAAATCCTCCATATTGTCCCATATACACTACTATATACTAAAACCTTGAAATCGACGTTTTTCACCCTGTGAGATCATACAATGCTATTCAAACTGCAAACCCACAATCCCAGTGCTGTCACTCAGTTTTGGAAGCCTGTTCTACGGCCTCAGGTCAAATGTAGTGCTTGCTTGAGGGTCAATGCCTTTTAGAACAGAAAGTCTGAAATTCTCAGCCTCCAAGGCTCCAACAGGGTTGTTTTGTTGATTTTTTTTAATTTACTAATCCTTTAGTGGCTTGGTAGCAGAACCAGAGCCTTTTTTGGGGCTGCTGGAAGAGCTGGTGCTCAGACACAGCAACAGACACCATTTCAGTGAGGATATTCGCTGTATTTTAGGAGCCCTGGGTTCAGGTAGCTGAATTGCCAGTAACAGCCATTTAATATTCTGACTCAAGATGTGTGCTCAGCCTGTGAATCGAGGCAGATGAAGGGACATTCTTGTCTTATGGGTGCCCAAGCACCCAGGTCATGCAGTTTTACTTGTGTGATGGACTGGATCACCAAAGCAGATACTGAAGCATTTTGGGAAGGGGCTTTTGGTACAGGATGGTTCCATGTCCCACCGTGGGAACAAGAAGCAGAGACACTGCCAGTGAAACCCTGTGGTTTCACCTCCCTCAGGCTTGGAGCAGGGGATAACAGGTTCCCCCTGCAAGCTGCTAATGAAGTCCTGGTGTTAATGAGGGTGTGACTTAATGAGGGAGGGAATAAGGAATGGGTGGGTTTTGGGATGTGGATCCTGGCCTGGGTCAGGGATGGATGGAGGACAATGCTTCCCTGGTATGCCCCATCCCTTCAGAGGGACAGTGCCTTGAGGGCATCTGCAGTGTAGACATCATCCCATCATCCCATCATCCTATCATCCCATTGACCACATTCATTAGCTGACTATAAAGCTCTTTCCCCTCAATTGGAGTTTCCCCCTTCTGAGCTTGTTCCTGAGCTCCTGCAGTAAAAAGTTCAGCAATTCAATTAAACAGGGTTTAAAATGCATTTCCCTTGGTAAGTGTTCAAACTTGGCCCTGATGGCTTCATTGGATTCCCATGGGATTTCTCCAGTAGGATGAAACATCAGGAAGATCCCTCAACCTCTGCCCCAAGCCACCAGGGTTTCACACAGCCACTGGCAGTGAGAGCCCGACCAGTCTCAAATCCTTCCCTGCCTGCTCTGGCAAAGCAAGAAAGGGTTGAAAATCCAAATTACCTCCTCCCCATGAGGCATGTGGAGCTGGAGAAGTTATGGCTCATTTTGAAATGAAAAGGCAATCTCAGAATATTGCATTTCTGTAAAATATCTCATCCCAGCTTTAGCCAAAGTACTTCAGCTTTTATTTCTGTTACTTCAACATTAGCAAGCATTAATGATTAGCAAATTAGGATATAACTGAAATGACAAACCAAAACACTTTGAGCAAGAAACTCTCTGAAAGCTGCTGAAGAGATAGAAGGATGAGCCTTTTGGTGCATTTTGGGATAATCTTTCAAGACAGTCCATTCTTCCCATCAGGAGTTGGATCTTGATCCTTTGTGTGACAAAGAAAAGCAAGTGATGACCAGATGCATTTACTCCACAGCAAAACCCCCTCTCCTGAATGCTCCTGGCTGCTTAAAATTCATTCTGGCTGCAGTGACCCCAGCCTGAGGCACGCACTGAGTGCTGGGTCTGTGTAGACGAGACCAAGCACCTTCCCTGCAGCTCTCTGCTCACAGGGTGTGTTACAGACACAGGGAGACATTAAACTGCTTTAGTGGAGATCTCCTTCCCAGCCTGAGCCAACACTGCACTGCCCAACCTGGAAATGCAATGGCCCAGTAGTTTCTGGCAAGTGCTGCCCCCAGCTCTGCAGCCTCTCGCTTCCTGCTCCTTCTCCTCCTTTTCCTCCTCCTCCTCTTGTTCTTCCCCTCCCCACGTAGCTGCTGGAGCACCAGGAATGTAAATGCAGCAGGCAATGCCATCCTCCCAAATAGTTTCGGTCAAGCATAGATGTGTTTCTATGAACTTTCAATTGCATAAAACTTCACAGGGCTTTGCTTTGGCTTGAAGTGGTTGGCTTGATGTTCCCTTCAACTGGAAAATGTTTGGGTTTGGTTGTTTGGAAAGAGGAATTTGTTACACGGAGCTCTGCACCCATGAGCCTGGTCAGGCAAGGAGGGATTGCTCTACATGGCAGAGGAGGACAGATCTGTAAATCAGATCCCATCTATTGTCCACTGCCTAGAAAATAAAACAGGATACCACAGGATTTGTCCAACACTAGAAAAGTTTGCCAAACACTTTCATACACCCCTGGGAAGAGAAGAGGCATTTAACTTACAGCTTTGGAGATGTATTAAACTCACTCCGTTTGTACATTCGATTAACTTGCCTTAATATGTGAAAATATGCAGCTTTTCTTCTACATGGAGATGGATGACATTTCCAGAACTCAACTCTTTAGGCTTTTCCAAGTTCTTATTGAAAAGCTGGAGATAATTACTTTTCCAAGGACATACAGATAATGACTTCACATTACAGAACATGATTAATTACAAGTCTGTTTGTATTTACAGTTGTTTCATTTGCCCCGTAATGGGGCCACCTCCAGAGCAGCCTATGGAACTTTTAGCCCACGGCACCAGGAATCTGCTGCTGTGGTTATTTCCAGGCATCATACAAAAAACATCTCTCTGAAAGCAGCTTTGGGAAGATGCTAGCTCACCCTTCTGCTCCTAATGCCTTGCCCAAATCTCCTTCCCTGCCTGCCCTGGCTCCACTGGATGTGGGGGACTGTTTTCCCCCCTTATCCCTTGTGTCAGTCTTGTGAATTCTGGGGAAGCTGCTGCAGCATCTTCCGCTAGCTGGAAGTTGGATGGCAGCTGGATGGAAGCTCTGGTGCCCTATAAGCTGCCAGCAGCCCAGGGGGGATGGTGGTCTGACTGCTCAGGCAGAAATCACTTCCAGGCCCAAGCCACCTCTCTCAGCACATGGAGAGCATGACCATGGGCCAAGGAGCCCACAGGGAGCATATCTCTGCTCTATGCCTTCCTTCCCCTGGCACTAGGTAGGGGGGAATATCTGCTTCATGCCTTGTCCTTCACAGCTGACCTGTCCAGCCCCATCCTAGCCCCACTTCTCTGACTCTCCTTCCCCAACGCAGCATCAAGGAGAGCAGAGGAGCCCTGTCACTCAGGATGCACATCCCTCAGCCAGAGGGGATCTCACTACTGAGCCATCCCTGCTGCCCAAAATACCTCTCCAGGCCAAGACTCCACCTTAGCAGGCAGCATTCTGAGCCCATCACCTCCAGCACAGGTCGACAGCTGCCTCTGAGGTGGGAGCCATCAGGGAGGCTCTCCTTTCCCCTCTCTCATAATGGGGGAGGCTCCTCAGCCCCGTGAGCCCGTGCCAAACCCCGCTCCAACAGCTGTATGTTCTCCAGCATGAGTCATCCCCACCCCGAGCTTTCAGCCTCTCCATAACAACATTCCTTCTCTCTGATCTCAGATCCTGGCTGTGATCACTCCCTGTCTAGTCCTCCTTCCTCCATCCACATGGTCCCTCCTGCCCAGACTTGGTCCCCAGCTGAAGCAGCAGAGAGCAGAGGAGGCTTTGCTAGGATTACCAGAGCTTCAAACAAGGATTAAGGTTCTCTCCCTCCCCTAAAATCAGGAGTTATCATGAGATCCAGATTTTCTCTCTTTAAAGAGAGACAGTGATACTGGTTCTTTTTCATATTGTTTTTTGTTGTTTTTCCCCATCCCAGACATGTCTGTAAGAGCCATCACTGCCACCCTCTCCCAGGGCATAAGGAAAATGCTCTGAGCTTTTGGTCCTGCACATCTCCTCCCCTGCCATGGGCTCTTCTCCAAAACCTCCTCCCCGAGGCCCCTCTTCTCTCCCTGCTGTCACTTTTGTACCCAGTGGGTTCTTCTCTTCACCCCTCTGCTCTGGAGAGAGGTGGTCCCACTGTCTGCAAGGACACAACAGGAACCTATATCCCCATCCCAGCAGCTTCCATCTCAGGAAGGGTGGAAAATCCAGGCTGAGCCCTTCCTGCCCTGCAGTCCAGCTTTAACCCCAGAGAGCCACAGGCAGCTTCCCTCTCCCCCAGTCCTGCCTCCAGCATCTCTCCCCCCATTTAGAATTGACCCCTGGGGGAAACCACCCCCTCAGTGCATCACTGGTGACTTGTGACTGGACAACTGCTGTGGAGACAGAGCCTGTGCAGGGAGGGGAGCTGCTGGAGCACAGTGGCCTCTGCCAGCCTCCTGCCCTGTCCGTGTTACCAAACTGCCAACCCCTGTTCCAAAAGCTGCCAGCACTGAGTTCCCACCAGTTCCCTCTCTGGCTCTTTAGCCAGCACTGCCTGGCACAGGTACAGCCTCTGAACAGAAATCAAATTTTGCTCAAAAGCATTAATTTCTTCTGGATCATGGGGCGCCCAGATGGGTGTGGTGGTGGCAAAGGGAGACCTTGAATGTGTTGCTTGAACAGCATGAAAAGCCAAAGTCAAATCCCGTTCTTCCCTGGGCAGTGGTGTTCCTTGTCTGGAAGGTCTGGATGAGTGAGGCATTACTCCATTCCAGCAGTGCAGCTGACACCTTGGCCCCACAGCCATAATCCCTTCCCTCAAGAAACTCCAAAGATTCTCAGAAGCTGCTTTAATTGAGCCTGGCAAGGAGGCAAAGAACCGACCCTGTGCAAAATTCCCCCAGAACCGAGGATTTATTTCCCTCATCATCAACCCTCTGGATGATGCTCCCCACCAGAGACAGGTGAGGTACCTGGTGTCCTGCATCTCATTTTTAAGCTTTATCTCTAAAAACCTTTCCCAGGAAGTACTCCCTGCCATAGAGACATCCAGCTGGATCCTGGATCTACTTCTGGATTGTGAAGTGACAGTGGCAGAGTCACACAGGGAATTGCTGAATTGTTTTGTGGCTTCCTAGGGAGAGTGTGGATCTGGGGAATGTGACCTCGGCACACTTTTAATTAATGGCTGAGAAAGAGCCCCTGCTTGCAAAACATCTGGGGCTCTGGCTGAGATGAAGCGGAGTCCCCACAGCACTTACTGGAGGGTTGGGGTGTGGTGCTGGGGTGGAAATGTGCTGGTGAAGGTTTGGATCGGCAGTTTTGGTGTGTCAAGATGTGCCCCTGGTTACACCTGTGGGATTCTGCTCATTGCCCTGTGGGCACAGGGATGCAGGCACGGGGAGGAGGAAATGGGGATGAGAGGATAAGCACATGAGGATGGGGATGAGGGATGAGGATGCAGGAATGGGGGTTCTGTGCCATAATCCCTGGGGCTGGCAAAGAGATGTTGTGTTTTTAGCAAGTTCAGAGGAGGGGAAACAAAGCTATCACACTGAGCAGCTCCTTGCAGAGGGTCCTCGCTCTGCGCCTGCCTGGAGGAGAAAGTACCTCTGGAACCTGCGTTAGCACCGTCTGGGAAGGCTGCAGCAAACGCCTCCAGCTGCCAGGATTGGCGTGGGCAAAGCTTCATCCCAACTGCTGAACCCCCTGTGCTGAAAGAGGGGATCCACTACAGCCCAGTCCCAGTGCAGGCTGGCCTGGCTTGGAGAACTGGGAGCTTCTGGTGCCCTGCAGGCTGGGGGGCTTTGCTGGAGGGGTGGAGAAAGGTCTCTGAGCTCGGAGTGTTTCATAGGATCAGAGAATCCTGGAACAGTTTGGCTGGGAAGGGTCCTTAAAGACCATCCAGTTTCATCCCTCCCCGCGGCGTGGGCAGGGACACTTCCACCGGAGCATCCCCTGGCGCGGCAGGGCCCATCCCGGGGCCTGGGGTCGCCGCTGGCCGCGGGGACCCGGGAGCGGGGCGGGCGAAGGATCCCAGCCCAGCTCCTTCCATCGCCCGCCGCCGTCGGCCCCGCTCGGAGCCGGAGAGATCCCGACCACCACCGATCCCGCACCG